>VXBZ01005960.1:211318-296855 GCA_013399135.1 Heliornis fulica
GAGGGAAGGGGGGAAAGAAAGAAATTAAAAAAAAAAAAGAAAAAAGAGAAGGGAAAAGAAAGAGCTGTGCATTAGACATGTAAGTCAGCCATGGCTCCCAAAGTAACTAGATTTCCTAGTCAACCAGTTAAATTCTAACATTTGGAGATAAAAGTGGATGTCAAATAACACTCCTGCTACTGAATATCCTCTAGACTGGCAATTTGACTTTCACTGTCCTTCATAAAACCAACACAAACTGTTTACCAAATAACCCAGTAAAACACTTCCAGCACTGTTCTCCTTAAAAAAAACAAAACCAAAAACCCCCCACAACAATCTCCCACCGCTCCCCTACAAATGCACTTAACAGCTCCCAGATTTCTCAGACTTAATTTTTGAGGATGCAACTCTGCTACAAAATTCATTGTTGACAAATCAAGCATATTAGCTTGGAGCTATTTTTGTTTGTAACCACAGCCTGCAATTACCATTCTAATCAGCAACAGGAAAGCAATAGAGATTCCTAGTTTGCACTCTGGTTGTTCAGGTCAAATTTCAGGAAGTAGCTAACTCAAAACAGTAAATAAATACATTTGATTAGTTCTGAAACAAATTACAATAAGCTCAGTAGACATGGTTATAATTAAGGTTAAAATGAATAATCCAAAACAATGCACTATTTTAAAGCCCTAGTTTCATGTATTTAAACCACTGAGAACTATTAATTTTCTATAATTAAATGACTGGTCTCAACATAAATGCTAATCTCTGAGAAACTGAATCATCAAGAAAAATGCTCTTTAAACTTGCTCTTTATCTGGAGAATGAAAATACAGAGAACTGCTTACAAATATTTCCACCAAACTAGTCTTTTTCTTTTCATCTTCTCCAAACAGGACAGTAACAAGAGTGACTGAAGTTAGAAAATTGATGCACAATGTCGTCAAACATAACAGAGGTAATCTACAAAAATTATCTGTACACATGTAGCATATTCCCACCTTCTGTTTCAAAATACCCACCAAGCAGGTGGATAAAAGCCTCGAATATTTCCCCAGTTACAATCTCCCATTAAACAAACCACACTAACTAAACAAACACCCCTCTGCTTCAGATGAGTTACTGAGATACCAGGGTACCTGTTTGCTGACAGATACCCTCTTCTGGGTCCACCATGTCAGATGATAACAATGCCAGTTTGCTCCTAAAACAGGGCTTAACCTGGATGCTTGAATGGAGTTGCTTGGTTCAGCATATTTCCTAACATACTTGAGTTCAAGTGAGCCAGATTTACAAAGACCTACTTCTTAAAGCCTGTAAATCAGTCCCCATATATTTTGACTGATGCCTGTTACTGAGCACTCGCACAAGCTGTTCGTCGAGCAGATGTGAGAGGCCATTAACTGCCAGCAACGGTGATGGAAAGTCAAGACAGACTGACAAGGATAACTTTTTATTTACACGACACAACCATTTGCAGAATGTAGTTATCTATGATCTTACATTATTTTAAAGCTGTTAAACTAAGACTGAAAAGTTGCAACAATCTCCTGGGGAACAGGGGTGGGGAGTGTCAGTAGGTGGAAAGGAAGGCTAGGGAAGGAAAAAACCCAATAGAGTCCATGGATTTCTGAGGACACTGACATGCACTATAAGAAAATGACTACTTAACCAGTATAAAAAAGACACTAGCCATCGATCACTTAGGCAACTCGGTCACGTTAAGTCAAATGCATGCAGTGTGTTAATATGGTAGGCAGACACCAGCTGGACTGACCAAGCAATGCTCTTTAAGAAATGGAAGCTTCCAAGGGAATGGTAAAACCTTAAATTGAGACCCAATCCCCTATGCACAATAGAATTTTTTTTTTAAGATGATAGTTGTTGTGGTTTTGCTGGGTGGCTTCTGAATGAAGCAGCTAGAAAATTCTCTGAGGTACAACAGAGTAAGCCCCAGCTGGTCTTTCAAAGCCAGACTGTTGCTGACAAGGCCAGCCAGGCCACTCAGCGCTGGTCACAGCCCCTCTGGGAATCACATTTTAGAGAGAGAAAAACACAAACAGCCGCATTTTGCCACCAGAGAAGGGAGTGAGAAGATGTGAGAAACTTTGCAGACACCAAGGTCAGTGTAGACGTGGGAGAGGAGGTGCTGAGAGAAGATTCCCTGCAGCCCATAGAGAAGACCACGGTGGAGCAGTCCCTGCCAAGGCTGGGTGAAAATATCCTCCTCTTCTCAAATCTCAGCACATTACTGGGGCAAACGGCTCCCTCTGGACAACGGGAGCATTATGTCTCCCGCAGGCCCTTGGAAGATGAAGAGAACCCACCTGCAGCCCATGGAGAGACACCATGGAGCTGATGGAGAAACACAGAAGATGCTGTGATATCAGAGCAAGCCCCTGGCAGCACTTACAGCCCACGGAGAGAGAGATAAGAGACAGAGACACACACTGGTCCAGGTTTGCTGGGGGAGCTTGTGACTCTGGAGGCGGGGGGACCAGGTTGAGGCAGTCTGGGACTGAGAGACATTTTATGATTGGGCTGTTGGTGAAGAGGTGAAGCCCTGTGGCAAAGGACTCATGTTGACATCGAAGAAGTTTGTGGAGGACTGTCTCCTGTGGGTGGGACCCCATACTAGCACAGGGAAAGAGTGTGAGAAATGCTTCCCTCTCTCCCACCCACCACCCTCCCAAGAAAGAGAACATCTCACAAGAAACTGACTGAAGACTGAAGCCNAGTCTGTTTTGCCTGTGACACTGATTGCAGAATGATCTCTCCCTGGCCTTATCTTGACTCCAAAGCCTCTCAGTAGATATTTTCTCCCCTGTCCAGCTAAGAGGAGAGTGATAGAGCGGCTTTGGTGGGAGTCTGGCCTCCAGCCAGGGTCAAACCATCACAACAGTATCAATTCTTTTTAGAAAATTTGAGAATAACTGTAACCATCCCTAAGAAATCAAGGAAAAATTCCATTCTAAAAAAAAGAGAGAACTCCTCCAGTAGTCCCCAGACACTCCATGTTTTTTCTAACTTCATATCATAAAGTTACACTGGTCAGAATTGCTACTAAAAACTTACTTCTTGAGCTCAATGTGACATGGACCTCCACTCATCTATTCATTGATTTTCAATGTTCTACTTGTTACCTTTGGAAATTGAGGAGACTCTCCAGCACAAAGGGGCTCACAGTGAATTGGATGCAAGGACTAGATGCAGAGAAAGAGACAGAAAGAGAAAGAGTAAGGGCAAGATGACTAAGACTGTGAGTGCTGGGTGGAAGAAAAAGAGGCTGAAGGATGAAAATAGAGGTGGACAGGAGAAAAAGTTGAAACACAAAAGGAAAGGGCAGGGTTGGGAGAGAGTTTAAGGAAAAAGTATGGACAGGAAAAGAGATCAGTTGAGGACCTCCCCCACAATAAGTAATGAAACTCCCCCAAGATGACCAACAAGTAGATTTTAGATGATCTGAAGAAGCACCACAGGAGTTGTAGTTACATATGAGGAAGAATACAAAGAAACTGTGCCAGTGAATTTTTAAGATCAAAGGAGGAGAGCTTTTGTTTAAGACTATAGTATTCATAACACAGGGTACCCAGCTAAGACATGACAGCTCTTATCATCAGGTTCTTACACTTTAATATAAGAAAACTGTTTTTAAATTGAGGCCTCAGGGAAAACTGGTATAAGCAATCTTATTCTCTGCATCTGCCTTGGTAAACGGTATCTCAGCTGAGTCTTGTTTAAATACAGAAATGTAATTCCAAAATGCAGAATGGAAATGATACCTCCAAGGCTAATCACTCTTAAATAGCTTTACCAGCCCCTTAAATTCATTTGAAATCAAACTTTATTTCTACCTTGGGAAAGTTTTATTATTTAGTTAATTGTAGCATTACAATAAATCTCCCAATAGCAACCATGTGAACAGCCCTGACACTGTTTTCCTCCACGGTAAAATCTGTGTGCTTGAACAAGCGCAGAGAAAGATATGGGAAGACTTTTGGAAAGCACAGACATGACAGAAAACACGTCTTCTTTGGCTGCTTAACAACTTAAATCAAGTCCAGTTCCTACATCAGCAGAATAATCTGCCAACATCTGCTACATCTTGACACATAAGGAGGATTTTTGGGTTTGCAGGTTTTTTTTCCTTTAAATCACAGATTCTCACAGAATTGTAGGGGTTGGAAGGGATCTCAAGAGATCATCAAGTCCAACACCCCTGCCAAAGCAGGTTCCCTAGAACAGGTCGAACAGGTCTTGAATATCTCCAGAGAAGGAGATTCCACAACCCCCCTGGGCAGCCTGTTCCAGTGCTCTGGCACCCTCACTGTGAAGTTCTTTTGCATAAATCTAAACTTCTGAATCCAGCACCATTATCTCGAGATACCACCTCAGCACAAACTTAAGAATCTCTGTCATTAGTGTTTATATGATGTAAACATCAAAAGCATGGAACCTGAAGACACGTAAAGTTTACAAAGATCTCCAAAACTTGGGAGAAGTGTTTAATGACAATTTAGCATCAGCCCAGCAGCAGCACTAACATCTTACTAGACTGTTGTAGCAGATACCTTATACTAACTGCAGTGCACATGTCATGCTTGTGCAATTAGTTAATTAAAATAAATATGGTAATCCCCCTGCTGCAGAGACCTGCCAGTTAATCAATTATTCAAAAATCATCAATTAAAACAAACATTCAGCTATTTGCGTAATCAGCTGTGTGTTTACAATAGCAACACAAACAAAGCTGAGCACTGTTAATAAATTGCTGTCAAGATGGATCAAAAAGCATGGTGTTATCCACCTACAGACCTAGATGGTAAAGGTTTTCCAGAAAGTATCTCAAATTCCATCCAACATTTGCAGAAATTATGTCCCCCATGATCACCATAACAAACAGCTGATGAGATTCAACAAAGATACCAACATTTAAGTATCAACATAACATATCCTAAATATCTGACTTCGCAATTAATGTCTTTTAAGCAATTAGGAATGCCAGAACACAAGTGAAGCTAATATGTTCCCCTTGTGCTACAAATACATATTATATGGTGGCAGCTACACGATCACATGCTGGTTTTCACTGAGCCTTTGGCTCATTCACATGCAGAAACCAGACAATGGTCATTTCAGAAGCTCCTATCTAAGATCTGCCTGATCTTTTCAACTCTTCTCAAACACTTCTCTGGAGATTTTTTAAGTTCTGGAGTAAAAAAAGAAAGCCCAGTACTCAATAACTGTGAATACTTCACACCTTTGAATAGCTTCCCACTGAAGTGGAAGACCAGGATTAGCAACATCTCACATATACACAATGCCTTCAAGACTATCTACTAGCTTGGTGGGTTATTTGACAAATGTAAACCCAGAAAGTTCAAGATCCAGATTTTATTAACATGAAATTTCAATTCTCCACGTTCAGTAAAGCATCTAAGCTGCACACCTGGAAGAGACACACACCTCTTGGATCACTTACATCTAGGTTAGAAGACTCACATAATACCAAATGGGAACTCGGTGATAGATGCAGGGATAGATCTTAAAAGTTAACCATCAACTTCCATGACAATTTCCCATTTGTCTCTTGAAATCTGCCTGTACTATTGGCTACAAAGGCTCAATAAAACAAAGAGATAATCTAAGGAGTTACAAGTTTCCTTCAGTGGTTCATCCTCAAGTTGTCTCCAGATTATGACAGTGAAGTAGGATCCTTTGCTAAAGCAAGCATTAATATCTGGTCATGTGCCTTGTCAACACTGCACCATGAGGCTTGCTGCAAGCTGTCTGTGGGCAACATGAGTACCAGCCTTTTAAAAGTGGGATGGGCATCACTACAGCCTCATTAAGGACGGCCAGAGAAATCAGAGCTTTAAGATCAACACCACAGAGGTCTGTCACATCAGCTAATGAAAAAAACTGCATCACAACCAGGCTGTTATTCAGCCAGTGGAGTAGCCAAATAAAAGAATAGCACATTTCACCAATGGACTTCAATAATCGCAATAATCAGCCCTCATCTTCACTTTTTAGACCCTTCATCCTAGTTGAATGAAAGTGAAAATAGTCTGAATAGGAAACGTCAGTCTTAAAGAATCTCCTCGCTGGGAGAAGCAGTAGCTTTGGAGGTTATAGACCTCATGTATTTGGCATGGCTAGTCTAGTCAAGATGAAATATTACTTACTGAGAACCTTAATCTATGGAAAGACGGACCTCACTGTCAGCACTGCAGTCACATACTAGTACTAGTCAAGGTGGCTGTGCTGTACATTCAGTTACTCTTGTCCAGAAGCCAAAGGAGTTTCTACATTATGTAAGCAAAGCATCGTCAGGGGCACTGCAGTCTCCATACTGACTTAAACCAATCCTGGAAGACCCAGGAGGATCTCTGCTGCTCCTTGTAAGAAATTCCTTGGCACGCAGTTCTTTGGAATTAAGAGGTCTTTAGCAGCAGAACATAAAACTGGATCATTGCTGACACCAGACTCATTCTCCTAACTTCTCCTCTAAGCACACCAAGCCAAAATAGCACACAAATGCGTCAGGTCAAACGGCCTTTCTTAAACTCTACCATTTTGCTATTTTGATCTAACAAGCATCCTTCGGGATACGTAGGCATTCCTTCCAATTCATACATGTCTCAACAAGTGTCATTTCTAAGGGCATCTTGCTATACACCCCTTTTTTTCTCCTTTCTCAAGCTAACTACAATGAAGAAAAATCAGAAAATACAGCATTCGGTCAGATTCTGGAAGAAACTCAGAAGTCCAGCGGAAGCAATGAGCATCTGGTCTGCATTCTTTGCTAAAACTATCAACTCCAGCCTCATCAGCTAAGGATGTGTGAGGAAAGACTAACAGTGCTCAAGGACTCTAGAAACTCACTGAATAAGGAATTAAAATATTACTTGGATGATGTAATTAGTCAAACCTCTTTATTTTCCACCCTCTCAAGCCTCAAGGCTCACCTGTGCAATCTGTATTGGCTGAGATAGAGGGATCTGCGTCATCGGCGTTGCAGCAGAGGCCGAGATGGTGGCACCAGCAGCGCTGTGCTGCTGACTGGCTGAATGCTGCACTGCAGCCGCCAGCAACTGTGCCTGCGCCTGTTGTATCAATAACTGTTGCTGGGCTGGCGTCAACGTGAGCTATAAATAATTAGAAAACACAGCCATTAATAATGGAAAGAGCCACTTGAGCTACAAAGTCATTAGCTAGCTCATTACTAGTTATATTAACCAGACATTCCTAGAACTACTACTTCTACAGTTCAGCCATTAACTAGCCAATGACTCTGGCCTTAAGTGAGGACAGCTGGCTACTCAACGGAACAGCGGAACCAACCTACCGCAGACCTGACAGAAACCGATCGCACAAACGCAAACATTTGCACTTACTGGAACCTACAGAACCTAACTGTACTCCTCAGTTTTCTTCACAACTCTACCAGGAGGTTTGGGAGAAAGGTAATTAAGTAGCAAGCAAAAGAAAAGAATCAGTATTGCCAGGAATTGAAAGGAAATTTACACCCAGCAGAACAGCAAGTGATTAGCCAGATGAATGAGAAGCAGGAATGCTGGCTATGGCTACTGAACAAACTGATAACACCCCAGCTGCTTCACATTAGCATGAATCCCTGCCATATTCCATCATTTCCATTATGCCCTAAGATATAAGTAAAGAACATGAGCTCCATTTGTTTCTCTCCAAGTCTCCCCATCTGCCTTTTTTTTTAATAGAATAGAGTTGGCAAGTTCACATCCCTTCCCTTTCCCAAACACACATTATCTCTGTGAAACAGGTGGCAGCAGTCTCTCCTTTACATGTAAATGAATCTCGATGTCCATATTTACTACAATCCATATCTGCATAGGCCTGGAGTTTTGAATGTTTCACTACTGCAGAAAACAATAAATTAAAACAAACCAGTATTTTCTGGGGGATGAGAAAAATAAGAAGATATGCTGGGTTTTAATAAATATTAAAACCGTCTCACTTTTAAAACTTTCAAATGAAAATAACCAAAAACTAAATTGGATGTTTATTTACACACGAGCATATGAGAAGATTTAACGCTTGAACATGAAATTAAGACATCAACTGTAGAGATGATCTAACCCAATACTTCAAATCATAAATACAATGTTGGAGTGACTACCCCAAATTCCTTATTAACATGCAAACTCTTAAAACAGCAAAGCTGATTACGTGGAAGCAAACTCTTCAACCAAACCAGCCCATTCAGAAAACTTCTTTTTTAAAATGACTTGAAAGCAATTACAAGTCAGAAACACCAGTAATCCTAAAACTACAGTTATTCCCTAATTAGCCCCAAAGACTTGCAATTAGAAAACACAGTATTTGTAGGTTAAAACAGAAAGTTTGAATATGCTTAAGGCAAGCGCTAATATAGTGACTTAAAGAGAAATGTGTTTGAGAAGAGGAAGAATTCATGTCAACAGTTCCCATCATTTTTGTTCTGTGCTCAGCTATCCAATAAAATTTAGCCTCATGCTCCCATTCTTCATTTTAATCTGGCATTAAAGACTCATCTTTCTGACATCAGTGACTTTCTTATTTGTACATACACCAGGCTTTTATTTCATTGCAAGACAGATACTGAGAACGGAGAGAAAGCCTTTTTTTTTTTATGTTGTTGGAAGCATATAGTTTGCAACAAACCCCAAATATTAAAATCTGCTTTTTATATAGCAAGGTATTTGCTGTCCCCTCTTTCACTCAAGTTTCTTCCTACATTAAAGGAAATGACAATAACCTTTGCTGACAGTTCTACGGGGACTGCCATACAGACCGCCATCGTGTGCCGGACAGGAGGCTTACTGCAGTAGACTTGGGTAAATCTTACCCCAGTGATCTGTCCTCCGGCCAGCATGAGCTGGGTCTGGGGTATGGCCGCCTGCACTGAAGGCTGCTGGGAAGGCTGGCTTGGCTGCTGAGAGTCCCCAGATTCTTCATTAGATTTAGACTAGTCAAAAAAAAAAAAAAAATAATGCCAACAAAAAAACCCGACCCACAACTCTTTATAGTGTAAAACAGATGTTAATGTATAACACTGCTATCTCAACACTGCACAATAAAAATCTTTCATCTGCATACAAAAAGCCCTTGGGTTTATTTTAAGAGTGTGTTTAAGCAATGGCTCTATGTGCCCACCATCTCGGCTATGATTGCTCAAACATGTCTGTAGGTAATGCAGTTAACAAAACAAAAAGACTCTCAGGTCTTTTGTAATTCTTTGATATTATTTTCAGGTCCTATTTCATTTTACAAAAGGCAACTGTAGCTGACACTACCTTTCACCATAAAGAAAGAAAACATTGTTAAAATTACTCATTGTCTAAAATCCTGAACAATGGAACAAGGGAAAGGAGATTGTGTTTCCATTTTCTGTATCTGCATCCTGCGCTTCTAAGTCATCATATTGTGGGCTTATACAGAACTGGTTTGAGAATTACTCACAGGTTTATCTACTTACAGCAAAACACAGAAGATATGCAGTGCTTTTAAATAATCTAAGTTTAGCATTTATTTAATTGAATGCTGCTTTATTTTAAGGTGGGGGTGGGGGTGTTGCATGTGTGATATTTTTGTGCCTTTGGTTTTTTGTTTTGTTTTTAAACCAGAAGAAATTGTGAAGACATGAGGGAAGAAATGCAAGTGCATGAAGAGGGGGTAGAGAGTTTATGATAATTAAAACTAGTTATGTAGAACATTAAAATTCTGCATAGATTTGCATATTTTCCACCACCTGTTTTGGGGACTGCAGAGCAGGCTAATTAACATAAAGGCTCTGATTAATTCTGCCAGTCATTGAGCGATAATTACAGCACAGGACTGTAAACATTCTGCACTGGAGATACAGCCTGTTTGCCAACATCTCTCTCAGGGATGGAAGTTTACCATGGCAACCAAGGCAATTTTCTGCCTCCTTCCTCTTAGAAAGGAAGGTCACTATACCTCCTCTTCTTTCCAAATTGTTATTATGTATAAGTGGGTCCACATTCTATTGCATTTCATGTAATGCACTACCTACATTCTTTAATAACAAGCAATGCTGAAAACAGTTTTCAATAAAACTGCATCCCTTGCCCCTTAATATAGTACTGAGAGGAAGTGGCACGTTAACTGATACACTGAAGTGTTCAGCATCATAAAAAAGTTTGAAAGCTTTGTTGTATCACGTATATTATTAAACAAAAATTACTCTGACTTATCTTGAAATCACTGTGTGTTATTTACACAAGTAATCTACACCAGCCACGTTACATAGGTACGGTTACATTATACTTCTATGTTTGGCTACCAGAAGTAAGGATAAATTGCAAAGTAATACTTGCTGTGTTTAAAATAAGTGAATAAATGGAAGAATATGAAATATTCTTGGAGATTTATGATTTTCATGATACAACACTTGACTGAAATTCAGTCTAAAACTATGATTACTGAATGCTTTAAACAGCTCCAGTTTCTGAATGCTTACAATTCTGAACCTGATTTGCAGTTGTAAAACTATTATTCCTTGATGCCTATCACTTGCAAGACCAGTCAGGGTGAAAAAACAGCGTAATGTTTCATAGGTTAAAAACTATCTCTAGTGGGAGCAGCAGAAGGAAACTGTCTTTACCTGTACATTTAAGGACTGAGCAGCAGCCTGTAAACTTGTTCCAGCGAGCTGGACCTACAACACAGTGCAAAAACGGAAATGAAATAGTGTAGAATCCACAGAAAACAATGTAAAAAAACCAGCCTCCCCATCTGCACCCCAATAAGAAATAAGAGCTCCCCCAAGAACAATGCATGCCCCTGTAACATCTGAATCTGTGAAATAGGGGTTGCTCTCCAGGCTGGGGGAGGGGGAGGTACAAAACCAAAAAAAAACCAAAAAGTCTGTAAAGGCTTTTCCTTAGTGTGATTTGTCTACCTCTTGCTGAACATATTCCTGCCCGGGGATCTAGATATTATCATGAAATTGAGTTGAGGCAGAGCACTTTGGGATGGACACGCTAACTACTATTCCTGTTAAAAATGTCAGGCTTCAGGGGAGGGCATTAAGCTCTACTCATCATCATCCTTCTAATATTTCAGAACGGGTACACTGCATTCACCCACTTCTTTATATGACAGAGGAGCAATCATCTGCATGGCACAAAACCCACAGCATAAACACTCTTCCTCAAATCAACCCATTCAAGTATTTGCAGTCCTTAGCCTCTGAAAAGATCTCAATACAGAGGACTGGAGACACTTTATGAAGGCTGTATTGATTCAGGTATACTCAAAACTTGAATTCAATGTTTGTGATTAACAGGTCCAAAGAAGTTCTTGGGGGTTAGCAGGAAAGAAAAGTTGATGCTTCAGAAGTGAGATTTCTACAAGTGTTATTTTACCTCTAATAAGGTTTTTCTCTGTACAACAAATGCTAAATTCCCATTTACTGAAGACTGCTTTAATCAGTCTTGCCTTGTTTCTATCACCACTCCTACTATATAAAAGGAATGCTATGTAATTAATTACCAACACTGTCAAAGGTCAGTTACAGCCTGTAGTGAATTCCATCTCTGGCCATGTTTGAAAACCACTGCTCATTTCAAAGTCAGGCAAAAAATAAGGAAACAATAAAGCAAAACAAAATGTAGCACTCTGGCCTCTATAAAAAGATGTAATATACATCACAAAAGAGAGTCCATGTATCTCCAGCACAGGAAGGAGAGTTTTAAAGTGCGGTACACAAAATTAATAACTGAATATTCGAACAGACAGCTCTTAAGAGTCACCTTGGAAATATTTCCTACTGCTCCAGATGAAGGTACTTGACTTACAAGCATGTTCTATATCCAAGCAAAGACTCGCAGAACAGCTCCTCACCACCACAAGCAAAATAAGTCTGATACAGTTGATGCAATCTGAGCTTTTAACACAAATTAACAGCAGAGAATAATCTAAGTAATACTATCCTGCAGTCCAAAAACTATGCTCAGAAATAATACTTTTTAAACTGCATAACAATACAAAATCCCACATAAAAGACTACAAGTCTTTCTCACTCAGGTACAGCCAGTATATTCCTGATATCTCTTTGAAGGCAATTTGGACACCCCTTCCACCCCACAACAAACATTTTCTAATTAGAAATGCAACTCTTCCTGAATGTTGCCTATAACCCTGTGTTTTGTATTTGTCTGGAGGAAAGCGTTGTGTGCTAATGTTGAATAACACCCCCACTAACCGCAGCCCTGCTACAGAGGATGGTTTGACAATAGATCCACACACACCTGCAGGTGCACAAAAGAATAGCTGAGATTTTCCTTTGAACTAGAGTTTCAAGAAATGAATCACACTTTATCAAACATGAAGTCATAAAGATCCTGACAACTCTTTAAATAAATACATTTCCAAAGCACGATAACGCACTGTGCTAAATACAATTACTGTCCTGGATCAATCTATGTATCAAAATGGAGACAAAAACAAACACACAGAATTCTACAGAACAGCTGTATCTGTCTCCATGTTAAAACACATACAGACACATACCCACGAAAACTAGCCAGCCTCTCCACATAAAGGCAGCCTACAACAGCCTATTGGTTCAGCAAATTCAAACACTGGCACTCCCTAGGTCCTACATAAGCCAATCTACTAGGAAAATTGTGATTATGTGACAAGACATGTGGAATGTTCCATACAATAAAATAGCAGTTCAGAGCTCTTAAAAGAGGGCATAAAAGCTTCAGTGCGTCAATTATACAACAATAACTGTGCAACCCCGGACCTCAAACATTCAAGGTCAGCCAATTAGGTACAGTATTTTTAAAGTTTAAACTTGGTGCTGAGGAAGGGAAAGAAATTAGGACATTTGTTTTCATACATCAAGTGCTAACAGATAAAAACTACAAAAAAAATGCCCCTTATACTTTTCTTCACGTAGGGATGCCCCATTTTGCTTCAGCCTACGCCTGAAGTTCAGCTTTGATTCCCTAAACACAGCAGCAGCAGAACAGAGGGACAGTAGTAGAAGCCTGAATATCATCTGACAAATAGGTTGTATAAATAACTTTATGGGGGAAAAAAATTTAAAACCTCACAAACCATATATGCTTAGTAAGTATGAGCACACTGTACTTCTAGTCAATGTGTAAGAGATTGAAAGACTGAAGCATAGCACTGACTACTACCATTCAACATCGCTTCTGGTTTCTTAACTGGGTAGACACAGCTTCAGAACCTTAGTCGTCTTAGACTAATATAATCCTTCACTAAAAAAAAGATTAAATTTTTCTTTGCCTTTCAATTTGTTATCTCCATGAAGATTTAAACAAAAAAAAAAACACCAACCCAAAAATCAAAACCCACACACAAAAATCTAAAAAAAAACCCCAAAAAACCCACCCAACAAAGCACACAACAAACTTCAGCCATTTTCAAGTCCCCCATGTGTCTTTCTAATTACCGGAAATATATTTCACCCTGTCTTGACGTATTCTGCAGCCTAATGCAACAAATTTAGCGCAACAATAAGAATCTTTTCCAATCCAAGCATGAGGTCTACCCACGTGTTCCTTTACATGACTACCCATCATTCACAGAAAGAGAATAGATAGAACATAGTAGGTGTTCCCTACTTCGAAATGGATCTTCTCGTACCTGATGAAGGTGCCCAAGGAAGGCCTGGGCCTGGGCTGTAGAGATTGCTCCTCCGACAGGCACAGGCTGCTTCTGAAAGTCCAGGCCATTCGTTTGCGTGCCTAAAGAAAGAGATATTAAGAGCTATTAGTTAATACTTTTATGAAATGGAATAAAAATTAATACTCCTAAGTCTCTTGCTATTTTCTCAAAACTATGTAGTAAAAATACACAGAGTAACAGTAATTGAAGATTTTCACTGAAAGCAGGGGTAGGAAAGCAGTGTCACTTCTACACTTCCATAGTATATCATTTGTCAGCTGAAGAAAATCAATATTATATTTTCTTTAGCTTCTATCATCTTACCCCCTCTATGTGCACTATTACCCTATCGTTCTCTACAACGGCTTGAGAACCAAATGGGTGCATGTAGCTGAGGTTAAACTGTGTTTCCATTCTCTGTGCACTCTATCTGGCAGCTGAAGACTACTTTCGAGTTCAGAAAGTGGCAAGAACAAGCTTCATATAAAGTCGCCTTTCATTACAGGCAGGCAAGATAATACTGGACAAAACCAGAAGTACCATATATATGTAGCAGTTATGGGCCACAGTTTATTCTTTTGATAAAAGATACCTCCACTTTTCCATCAGCATTTGTGTGCAGTTTTCATGACATAACTGCCTGGGCTTGCTTTTGCTCTCACCCATTTTCATATAATTAAGAACTGGTTATTTTCCTACATGTTTTGTTGCCTTCTATCCTTAACAGCTCAGAAGACATCAAAAGCCAAAAAAAATCCCCAAATCATTTGCTTGTGAGGAAAAAGGAGGTTAAAAAACCCCCAAAAACAAACAAAAAACCCCCCAAAAATGACCAACACAAAGAACATTTTTTCCACAAGAAATTGCCAGAGTTCTGTTGTGCCAAGAGGAACTATAGCTACAAACTTCTAAGAATCATTCTGCTGGGAGATGATAAAAATCAACATTGGGGATTATCATCAACTGGTTTTGTATGTTCAAGTATTACTACCTACAGTGGCTAACAAGAAGGGAGACTCTGATTGTATCAGGCTGCATAGAATTTCTAGAACAGATGATGGAATCTTAAAAATTGCATGAGTGAAATGAAGTAAAACCAGCTTTAGACTTGCATGTTTACTCATCATGACAATCAGATTTTGTTCGGTGCCTATGGACAGGTGCTCAAGTAACTCCTGCTTCAAGATTCCTTCTGTCATCTACGTTTTTCATCATAAAAAACCCTGGTTATCTACTAAACAAGAGAGAGTTGCAGTTGGTAAACAACACCAGGGCTTTGCTATTCCTTAGAAACATCTGCAGAAGCAATCAGGCATAAAATTTGATTAATGAAATACACTATCCAATATTTTATATTGCTATTTTGACCTACAAACAACTTACACATAAAATTTCCAAAGGTGGAGTCACTGTTCAAATACTGATTTAGTGTAGATAGTCACACTCTCTAGCACCCATGTAAGGCGTACCTAAGGGGGCCCTTTTATGCACCTTTGAGAGATGTGATGGGGGGAAGAGATAGTTTCAAGATTTTCATTCTATGCTTTAGGACAGGGTTTACAGACTTGAGACATATAATCACAGAATTCTTTGGGTTGGAAGGGGCCTCAAAAACAAAACAAAAACTTCCAACCTCCCTGCCATGTGCAATCAAAGATCCATGGACATGTTAAAAAAATTCTAATGTTAGAGTATGCAAAATTATTTTTCCTAATGAGTCCAAAATTCTGATCCAAAGCAAATGGAAAGACTAGCCCTGGTACGAATTAATCTTGAATAAATGCATCTCGTTTGCTTTTCTCCAAAGAAAGGCAGATAAAGAGGTCTGCTGGAGAGAGCTAAAAGAATATCCTCTATTTTCATTCTTTCCAGTAAAAGGCAGAATACTTTCAATACAGAACTGGAGGAAGTGGGAAGATGAGTCAATAAATTAAATAAAATAAATAAATCAATATAAGTATTACCCACTGTAATTCAAAGGAAATAATTTACCATCTCCTCATTTAAGCAGATGCTTTGAATCAGTTTTCAACCTGTGGTTAGGGACCCTCAAGAACTGAAATACAGACAAGAAAACCAGCTGTAAGGCAGGTATTCCTCATTTCAACTGGAAACTCCAAGGGGTGAAAAAATTATTTCTGGACTAGCTAGAAGCCTCACCTTAAATAAATAGACAGGGCTGTTCTAGTTAATTGTCTTCAAGAAAGAGCCTCAAACAACAATACCATAATTAAAAGCACTTTTATGCATGTGTGCTGAACAAATGCTCCGGTTAGTGCTAATGCTGACTCATCATATGGAAATTTGAATACTCCTAGGGTTGGTAGTTTTGAACAAAGCAAGCTCTAAGACTGAGCTTAAAATCTCCATGGGTCCCATAAAACAGTGTAGACAGGTACTGAGAGAAAACAACATTATCCTTAAATTCAACCTTGAAGGACTCCAACTCCTTCTCCCCACAACTCCCAAAAGCAAACTCAGAGCAAAAAAAAACAAACCAAAACCACACTAGTCCACACTCTGTTCTACTTGCACTTTAAGCTTTCTAGGGTATCTGGAAGTACAATGTCCCCTTCGTAAGCAGCCTTTGTTTTGGAGGGAATGCTACCCAGGCTGCTTACATTTAGCACAGGATGTCTATGTCTTCTGCAGAACACCAAGGAAAATGAACCTTGAGTCCAGCATATGAGCAGCATTGCTCTTAAGGTGCTCATAAGGGTGTGACACCACTCCTGGGGAATCCAAGAAATCTGATAAGGAGACTGAAAAATGGAGCTGCCTGTAGCAGTCAGCACATTGTAAGGACATGAAAGGACCAGGACACCACTTCTGCTCAAGATAAAGAGTTAAACACACAAAAAAAAAATCAAGGTGATTAACAGACAGGGCAGATGCAATCACAAGTACTGTGATTTTAACGATCCCAAGCCTTTTCCATCTTCATCCCAGTCCCACAACTGCTGAAGCTGACCTAACAGCTTCCCAGCATTAACAAGCACACACCAAAGTAAAAAAAAACAAAAAACCAACCAACAAACCCAAAACGAAAAACCCACCCAAAAAAAAACCCAAACCCCCAAACGAGCAGGTGTGGGGAATATCAATCTCCCATCTCCCCTTTCTTCTTGGTTCCAACTACAATGTTCCTGTCCCGCCCATACAGTAGTTCAGGGAAGCAAATTCACCTCGTCAACCAAGCTCAAAGTTATTAATCCAAACTGCTCCCTTTTTCTTTTGGCCAAGTTAGTTTTCTGACAGTTATGCAAGATGAATAAAAGTATCTCAGGGCTCAGCAAAGAGCCTCCCTCACCCTCAGCAAGTTGCTAAGACTGAACCAAGCTGTAGGATGCAATTCCACCATTTTAGTACATGTCCTATGCAACTTAGGTGTGTTTAAATTCTGTCATAAATTCAGCCATGTGGCTAGCTACTTCACAGAATAGCTAACCATGGATGAAGACTAATATGAAGTACAATTAATATTCAGCCAAATCAAACCTTTGCACCATCTCACTCAGTGCCTCTGCAGGGAAAAAAAAAGCAACAGGACACCAGGACACCCTGTATGTGGATTAGCTGATCCCGTCTTGGAATTGTACCTGCGGAGGGTAGAGGCTTAACAAAATGCATCTGGAATGGTAACATTGCACCTGCAGTCAGGAGAAGAACTTACTCTCAAAATCCAAGATCATAATCATCAGACTTTAGTCTTGAGTTTACAAACTGTATAAGAAAGAAAAAAGCATGAGGAACTGAGGATATGTGGAGTAACATGCAAGACGGGACTCTGGAAGGGAAGGCAAACAAGGAGAAGGAAGATTTCAAAACTCACTTCAGTGGGTATCTATACTGTGCTCTGGGAGACATCCTCCAGAGCCAGGAGCACATTTCCCCATCTCTCTCTCTCTTTCTCTCTCTCTCTCTCTCTCTCTCTCACTGCATGCATGCACACATAGCCCCCATCCCCAGAAGTTGTTGATTCCTTGTCCACATTACTAATAAGAAGTATAGCACTGCTATTTGCCCAGAACTTTAGCAGTTAAAGAATATTTAATGGTATCTCAATCTTTTAGACTTACTCTTTATAAAAACTGGAAAATCTGGAAAGGAAGCAATGTAAACAAGAATCCCTAGAATCCTTTCAAATACTACACTTACCAAAATATTACTTTGCTGCTATGTCAATGCATGTCATAGCATTACCGTTTCCATAGACAACATAACCTTGGCTTTCACAGTACTGCACTCACACAGATTTTAATAAGGAATATGCATTAAACAAATGAACAGGTTGTTTTGAGAATTTTCATGCTGCAGCCTAGAAAAAGGAAACCGAAAGGGCTATCCCGTTTACTGCAAGACACTCTTACTTCTCTCTTTTCTCCAGCAGATACCAAGTATACTGTCAACCCACAAGTGAAAAAAAGGCTGAAAAAGATCCGTGTAATTCTGCAATACTGATGACTGATTGATCAATTTATATTCTTGTGAAAACAGCCATCCCACAACTCCTGCTGTACTCACAAAGACTTTTATTGTTGGTTTTTTTTTTTTTATTAGTCTGAAATATGGGTTGGTTTTTTTGGAAGCCCAAGAGGGGATTCCAGTTAGCACAAAAAAATTTTAAAGTTAAAAATCTGTTTCAGGCATGTTGTTGTGACCAACACATTCAGGGGACTTCACTGTGTTCCCTGAATAGTCACGAGTTAGAAACACAAAACCCTAACTTGTTATCTTTCACGAACCTTAGCTGGTAGCTCAAAGAACTACTGAGGTTAAGTCATTTTTACCAGTAGCAACCGTGTTGGTTTTTTTCCCTGAGAACACTAGGTCTACCAAACGTAAATTCCATGCCCTACAGTAATTTCTCTTAACATTTTCAATTTGCATCAGTTCATTACCATTCAAAAGAGGAATGACCCAAACAAACATCCACTGAAGTTCAAAGGATAGACTAGTAATGCTTACACAGCAAGCTAAAGTGATTCACACATGTCACTGGAAAACAGACAGTTACAGAAAGTTACAAAAACAATAACCCTGAGTGTTTATAAAAGTCATCTTGGCACGTTTTGCTTCAGAACCTATGCTCCCCAGACAGTCACTGGCACTTCCAGTTCCTTGGCATCCAAGCTGAAAGCTGACTTCACACTAGGCATGCACAGAGCCCTGAACAGCCATCTAAGTACCTTGATTAAAAATATATTTATAATTTATTTTAAAAAATATTTGAAAACTTTATTTAAAAACAAAACAATGACTGCAGATCAAAGGGTCCTCAAAAATTCTAGAAATTTTTAGTTTGCATCACTTAAAAAGGCAGGAAACAAAACTGAAAGGAGCAACTGGGAACATGTAAATTACAGAAGCAACATTTGCAGAAGGTCCCAACACCAGTCAAACCTTTGCAATAACTACAAAATACACGGAGCTTTACAATCCTCTCACTTCTTTATACCATTACCACCACCTTCACACTGATGAAGTACTTGCCTAGGAGAGCGAGACATGTGCTTTTATAAATATTTTTTATATCATTCTAAAGCACTACCAAACATGTCATAATTTTTGTACATTAAAAGAACCTCTCCTATACAATGGAAAATATAAAAACTCAGGATGCCAGTAACAAAACACACAGTGGTAAGTGAGTAGAATTCCTTTTGACTGACCCTATGTATTGTCAGAAAACATCCAGCCTCTCAGATCAGTAATAGGGAACACTCAGTCACTCTTACATGTATTAAAACACAATGACCAAGGAGATTCCAAGTTAGGTTAAACTATTTACTTCCCATTCAGAACTATACTTTCTTTTGCTTCCAAAATTAGTATTAAATTAGGTCTAGAAAATTATTAAAGCATGAGATAGCATGACTGAGTTATAGTGACTTAGCAAGCTTCTTCAAGGCTCGGAACTTGATGTGATCAAAAGACACATTACCCTAACAAAAGGGCTATTCCCCAGCCAAATTTCAAGACTCTCTTCTAACACAGGAAAAAATTAAAGCCAGCCATCTTTTTTTTTTTAGTGTTGAGAGATTATGCTTTCTTCCTTTGCCTTTTTCTTGATAAATGTTGTGAGAGCTTGAATGAAATTTCAAATGGAAACAAGATCAACCAGTGGCCCACATCTGCAAGGGAAAATTTCAACACAAAACTAAATTACAAAGTTAGAGGTGCTGAAGGTATGTTCTGCTGGGGGGGGGGATGGGGGAAAGACTACTTATGGATGCTGTTTATGGAAACCTAGTGCCACCAGACCTCCCACAATATCGGAAACATTACAGACCGAAGAAGCAGGGAAGGGAACTCTTGCATACAAGTGTGTGAAGTGCTCTGATGCAGTAGGTATGAATACCCTGCATACAGTAGGGATAATAACAAGACCAAAGTGTTCTAAAAACAAAGTCTCTAAAAACAGTAGATGTGGAGGGTTTTTTGTGTGGTTGTTGGTGTCTGGTTTTTGGTTTTGGGGTTTTTTTTAATTCTTGTAAGCTGGTAAAAAAGTTTTCTTTTAACATCCATTTTAAAAATACCAGTGCACCAATTCATCCTTTCTTACCTGTGTTCCCATCTCCACTCTCCATCGATGGTTTACTGGTTTCTGACGGATTGTTCATTCTTGAGTCTGCATTAAAACAGAAATAAAGATCAGTGAATAAAACAACTAAAAATACACAAATCTGTTCATAGCTTCTTGGACAAGAGAAGTACAGAACATCAAGAATTTGATATATGCTTTACCCTAACACAAAAAGGGTGATTGGAAGCAGAACACAATATGGAATCTTCCAGATAAATATTGTTTCAAAATTTTGTATGTTTTATCCCATATGTGAAAACATGGGTGTTAATGAAATAAAAGACAGCATGCTGGAGGGCAAGGAGAGGTAGGAACCTAATTTTCAGTACAATGAAAGTCACAGACGTCCCCAAAAAGTGGTGGTAGGGGTGGTGGGGAAGGAAAGGAATAGTGACTACATCAAGATTCAAAAACATTCACTCTGACCACTATGGCCTACATTATTCAGGGCGGGGGGAGGGGGGAATTCCCCCCCTCCCGTAAGAGAAAGGAAATTCAGTCCTTATAGTTAATCAGAGGCCAATATTCTAATCCTGCATTTTTATTTTACAGTAATGTCACTGATACTATGTTTCCTATATATTGATTCAAAAAATAACTCCAATCTTCCTCTGGATGAATCTATCAAAGAGTCTACCCTTGGTTTCAAAGCTTGTCTGTCAGGTGAATATAGCACTGCGCCTCTCTAGATGGCAGACAGAGAATATAGTTTCCTTATATTGGAATCCATACAGATGTTCCGTGTACAGCATCAGGTCTCCAGCTTATTACCTCCTCACTCCTCGCTGCCGACCCCATTGTGCCACGTTATCACAACCACAATGACAAAAAGAATCTCAAGACTGACTAGTTCATAACATGAAGTCTAAGCAAATCCTTAACCATACTCTTCCACTCCCATCACATGTTAAATTCAAGTTCAATGAGTTCAAAATGAACCCTTTATTCCATGATATTCTCTTGCTAGGTGCTTGAAAGTTACCCCTTTCATCCAAAGCAGAAATTTCAAAATACTGAGGGCCTGATGAGGAATACAGTAACAGCATCAACTGTTGCATCTTTCCCCCCAGCTATTTCCAAGAACACACAGGCACTTTGCTGCTGGGTTGTCTATATGAGAGTTGAACTGTGGTCGTGTCCTATCACCTGCTACTGCTCAAAGAGATCAGAGCCACTCTCAGGCTATCAGAACCAGGAGTGACAACCCCAGAGGAAGGAGAATGAAGCACATGGACATGGTCTGAATGAAAACACGAGGCATGATGAAGCCTGGCTGGGAAAGCGGGATGGGAGGAGGAGGGAACTAATTAGAAATGCAGCATGTGTGAGAGAAAAGATAAGAGACATCAACCTTGGAAAAACTCCAATAAGCAGTTAGGAAATGCAATTTAAGATACGTCAATATTTTTCCATCAAATGTAAACTTCCACATAAACTGCTGCAGAGGAACCCAGTAGAGCCTTCAAAACCCAGAGGACTAACAGGAATCTCTCCCCCACAATGAGTTAACCTCTCCAGAGCCTCAAAAGGTTCCTATGCCTATGTGTTAACCTTGCAAATGTCAGCCACATGTAACAGAAATCTGAACTACCCATGTTACTCTTAAGAATAAGTGTAGGCGTGTTAAACTGCTTTCTGAAAGGGATAGTGAGGAGAAACTTTCCAACTGACTCTGATGATCCACACTCTGGCACAAGGCTCTAAGTTCTGCCCCACATTCCACAACCTCTGCTCAGCAGAGTCAAGCCAGGAGTTCACAGTCTTGTAAGACAGAGCACTCTTTGGACGGCAGATACAGAACCTGTTGCTTATTGCTCCTTATTTTGTCACTTCCCACATTTGGATGATAGGATCTGTGCTCCAGAAACAGAACACGGTTTCCACCGAGAGCACAGAAATGTTTGTTGTTGATGTGCCACTCCCTGTTGACAGATCTGGGTGTAAAACAAATACAAGGATGTTTCTATCTAGAAGTTGTGTGTACCTCAAATTGAGTTTATTGTTGTGGCAACGGCATTTTTTTATTTAAAGTGATTACAGGCAACATTCATTTGATAAACAGCATTAGTTCCTTCCTTGACACACAGCTGGCTACTGAAATTAGTTTAGGTTCAGAGAACATTGAATGGGAAACTTCTCTTTGGACACAAACACCAAGAGTCCTCCATCCAACAGAAAAATGAGCAAAGAGGGCTCAGAGGTCCAATACATTGGGTTGTAGAAACCAGGTTAACTCATGGGGCTACTGGGCATCAGATGTAAAACGAAAAATAACACGGGGTCTTCTAGTTTTAGTTTGTTGCAGCAACTCAACTGTTAAGAGCCAAGATTCAGAATACTAATGATAGAATAAACAAACTAAATCCAGGGAGGGGACACAACTGTCCTACCCACAGTATTCCAAGGCACCCTGTGACTGGTCTCTCTAGTGGAGGCTTAAACAGCAAACCTTCCTGTGTGATCAGCAAGTTTTCTCAGGAAAAAGTTATAGCTGTACAGTTGTCTTTCCATAAAGTAAGCAAGAAATGTTTTTCTTTCGGGCTATGCTGCAAAATAAATGCCTTTTATAAAGGTTTGCAGTGTTTCCTAGCACTAGACATACACATAAAGTTCACTCAACTACCAAAAGCATGTCAAAATGAGGACTCTTTTATTCTAAAGATTCATCCCTAACAAAAGACCTTAAACGTTACTGTTGCAAAAAAAAGCAGCAAGTTGGATGAAGAAATATCTTTCTGGTACTGCTCAGGTTCAAACGAAGGATAGCAGCCATTATTTCACCAGCTGACTATTTCTTGTTCATTCTGTGGGCCTTCTGCATGTAAAGCATCAAGAACAATGCCTCTATTTCCATTGCAAATGGTATGACATACATCTGAAGAACAAAACTGCTACCAGCAAACAGACGTATATCCGCAGGATACTAAACCTAACGATTCACTATATGACAAATAAAAAGATCATTTTGTTTATATATATATGCTCATACAATTTCTACTTTAAAGTTAAAAAACAAATGAAGTGGGCTATTAAAAAACAAAGACAAAACCAAAACCAAACAACACAAGCTCAACAACAAAACCCCAACATAATGCCCTCACCTTTTTTTCTCTCCTTTAGATCTTACTTGGGTTTTAAATAAAGGCCCTGGGCTACAACTTCTGCCAACATTATCTAAAACCAAAGTCCACAGAAGGAAGGATCGAAAGCAGCAGGTGTATGATTGAAATCAAACTCTCAGGAGTGAATACATTCAGCAGCGCTACTCTGTTAGCAGGGCTGAGGGTGTCGCAAAGCAGCGCTGTGCCAAGCTCTTGCACACCCTCACTACCATTTCAAAAGGTATTCAGAAGGAAAAGGCAGCCGACACCAGACCTACCTGCAATGTTAGGGACTGCACATAGCAAGTAAAGCACAGAAAATCTTAACATGGAATATTTATATATTAACTGTTTCTTTTCACCCATTACAGTGAAACTGCCCAATACTCCATATCAACATTGCCAAAAATGATTCATTCAACTCTGGTATTTCAATATGCATCAACATGAGTGAAAAAATGCAAAGAATGCAATGGAAATTAATTTTAAAAAATATTTGTTTCTGTCTCTGAAGTGTTTTCAGATGTCTGCTTTAACGTTTACCATCCAAAATTATATTCTCTTACTTTGACAAATAAAGTTGTCACATGACCTAATAATAATAATAATAATAATAATATCATCTATACATTGAGCCTTGGGGAAAGAGCCTTGAAAATAAAGCCTACTGTAAAATTGGGGTGATCTGTTATTATAAATAACTTTAGAAGAGATGAAGAAGAAATTACAGCATGTCTGTTCTGCAGTCCTGATGGAATCTCAGCACAGGAAATATTTTATCCCAGTAACCTTAGGCACAGCTTGCATTGGTATCAATGGCAACCACTGTGGACTCCACCTTATTTTCTATTACGTACTAAGAACCTTGCTATTGCATTAAAAATACACAGACATAATGTACATTCTGATGGGGAATGGCTTGATACAGCTACTAAATTCTTTGAGACTGGGACTTTCATTCATTTTAATGCTTTAAAATTCATAACACAGGGATATGCAAGTCAAGTCTGGTGTGTGTTAGAAGCCAAATACTTCTCAGACTGAAATCCTAAAAGCAAAAGGTCTGTACTAATATCATCAAAGCCTAGCAGCAAATCTCTCTAGTGCAGAGAATTCTCCTGGAGTGGGAGAAAGAAAGGGGGGGGAACGACGACACCAAGCCAAGAAAAATCTCAAACCTTGTATTTCCCTGGTACAGATCAATCGATCTATCTATCTATCTATCTATCTGGCAGCTACTGGCTGTCGATTCACTGGTGAGCTTCAGCCTTACAAATACCTTCTCCAGCCTCTGCATATGTGATTACGCTCTATGCATAGTCAACCTCACAGCCTCTATTTCCATATTAAACACTTATAAAAAAGAGCTGAGCTGGTACCCACCTAGAACGTAGTCGCTGCAGTCCAGCATTGCTGTGGTATCCTCTACAGGTTCAGATAGTCCAAGGAAAGGGAGAATGGCAATTTCTATCAAATCTACACTACTGCTCTCGACCGAAAAAGAAAGGGAGTGGGGAGGTGGGGGAAGAAATACAACTTCAGTTACACCATAGCAATCTTCAACTGAACAGGGAAACTTCAGTTGCTCTGTGGAGTTTTAGTCTCTCCTACTAGCTGTGTCTGACATTGTCAAGGCGACTGAAGCGTGAAAAGTTCCCCTTTTTGTAATAAAATAGAAACAAAGATTGCAGCTGGCAGTTTCCATAATGAAGCTTAATCAGTATGCGCCTGATTAGGGCCTTATGCAAATCTCTCCTCGTTAGCACAGCAGCCAGCACTTTGAAGTCCATGAACAATTCATTTGCAGAGTACACTGAAAGCGCTCCCTGCATAATTTAAATCGCGGTATAAATATTTATCAGCTCATTTGCATATTAATTGGCAGTGCATGAAGGGAAAAATTATCTCCCGAGTGCCAGCATAATAATTAGGGAACAAAATGAATTTTCTTCCAATAGCTTGGCTTCTCAGACCTAACTCAAGCACAGTACCACAGGGGAGCTGGGAGGGGAAGAGACGGAGTTCTGTTCAAATGCCACTGAAATGACATGTACAAATTAGAAACAACTCTACAGACTTAAGCACCTTTAATCTTATTCCTGCTGGCAACAATAACTTCAGTAATAAAGGGGATTTGGAAAAAGCTTTCTACACAATCCAAATAATCCGGGGAAAACAATTAGCAAGGTAGAAGCTGAGCACAAAGCTGTCAAACCGGTGCCTGCACATCTGTGTGGAGTTTTCCACATCCGAACATGAACTGTCACAAGAAGGTCCCAGGCAGGAAGGAGAGTATCACCAGGGCAAGGAAGCGGCATGATTTCCTTTAAATGGCCGAGGAGCTCAGTGATTCATTACTGGGTAATCCCTTTGCCACAGCCATCTTTGCAGCCACGGGTATGACAAGCATTGCGTAACATTTGACACCCACTAATCTATCCTGAGTGAAATCTAAATAGATTTCAGTCTTTTGCTTCCCAATGACTTCCAAGAAAAGAAAAAAAAAAATCTATTACTAGTCTCTTCCACAAGTGTACACAATGTACAGCTAAACAAATCTCACTGCAGAGCTGTGGTCTTTTAAAGGGACAATTTACACCCAGGTTGCACCTTTGAACTACTCCACAACAGCCAGAACACACTCATTACTGTGACCACAAACTATGCTGAAAGACTGAAGAACTGGGAAGAGACTTTGGTCTGTGGGGCAAATCAATCTTTTCCAAAAGCTGTCAACAGAACTAAGTATACTGACAAACTGTGAGGCTAGATTAAACTATTTCAAATAGTTTGTTTACCTCTCAAATAAACAGCAAGAGCATTTATATAAAAATGGAAGGGTAACGTGGGCATCACAACATTTAGAACTCCCTATTCTGATCAGGAAAAGACAATGTGATGATGCAGGTGATAATAGGGTTAAGCCACCTACTTCCAGGTGTTAATGTGAATTTGAAGAGTTTGGTTTGGTTTTTGTTGGTGATTTTTTTTTCTTTAAAAAAAAAAAAAAGACAGCTGTACTTCATCATTTCTAAAGTGAATTCAAGCACCACCTCTCCAAACAAGAGGGAGAGAGAGAAAAGGGACTTCTGAATCATACAGTACTGACTGGAATTTATTTCTACGCTTGACCTCTTCTTCTGTTCAGGTTCATATCTCTACTTAACACAAGATGTTCCCTGCTATATATTTAACATGAGTGATCAACACTTGAGAAAGATTGCAAGATGGTAAGAAGGTGCTCCCAACTGTAGGGAAACAAACTCTGTGTGTACTGAATAGGTTTTCCTAATACCTTGTTTCCAACTTGGTTTTCTCCTCATTCACGTGTCCCACTAAGACCTCCGAGGCACATCTCCATGGTCTGCAGACCTTCAGTAACTTCACACTTCCCATACGCACTTTTAGAGCACACTGGGAGATAATCTGTTTGCTTCATCAGAAGTTTGGACACAAGTGGTACAACAAGCCAAGCACTTAACAAAGCGAAGGGCCAGTTTAAGTAGCAGCTAGTTGAGGCAGCCAGTAGCATAGTACGAGGACAGCAGTGTTATCTATGGGATCCTTCTCAAATGAAGAGTCTGTGTTGAGCTGGTTGAACACAGGTGCAGCAACAAAAGAGCACGACCACAGGAAGTGACCGTTAAATGCAGGCACGTGTGTAGCAATGGATGACTTGTGTCAAACAACTGAACAAGCACACAGCAAATAAATGCCAGGGAAGGATATGCATGGCTGAAGCTGTTTTAGCAAGTATGGTGGTAGCACTGTGCTACTCCTCACCCGTACTATCAAGACCCCACTGCATTGACAGCTACCAAGAACAAGACAGAAGCTGTCTTCCTGACCATGCCAACCAACCTGCCTCACAAACACCAACCCCTACAGAAATGTCCATTTGAACAGTAACTTCCACCAGTCTTTTAACTGAAGTAAAGCCTTATACATTGACTTTTCAGACTAACAATTGGCCAGAAAAAAAAAACCAAAATGAATACCATTCTTTCAATGATCACTTCATTCTTTTGACAATTTTATTATCTTCCTTTTTATGCAATTTCTTAATTTTTGACAGACAAACCCTCTATTGTTTCATTTAGGCCACACTACTGCCGGTATTTATTAGGTAGGCTTCCAAAGGGGGCCTGAAAAACAAGTAGGAAAAGGTTTGGGGCAGAACAGTGGGTACCACCCTGCTCCAGAAACAATGTCTTTTTCTTTCTGGATTCTTGCATGAAAAGTTACTTAACTCACTGGACCAAAATTATACCTTCATTTCTCACTCAAGAAAAATACTCCTCTGGGCTTTGCAGACAAAGTTTCACTTTTCCTCCAAAAGCAACTCTTGAGAAAGTGGTGCACCTTGTGATCATCAGTGCAAAACCTTCTCCATGTCCATCCACTGCAGCTACAGGCATCTCAAAAATTGTTTCTCTCTACTCAGTACTACAGTTCTTACACTGATGGTTTTCCCCAGATAATTCTATTCATATTTTTCCTCAAAACCAAAGTAACTAAGCCATTAACACGGAGCCAGGTATGGCAAAAGCAGATGGTTTTCAAACATTTCAGAATCTGTAGATAAAGCTTTAAGACACCTGTTCTATCCCATTCTCTTTATGTATCTTCCATATCTTCCCATTTCAAATGTATGCTTTTTTGGCTTGCTGTTTTTCCCACCAATTTATTGTCCTTTTTTGACACACTTTATTTATTCTGTTCTAATGACTATACTTCATCTTTAGAACCTTAGTTTTTTGAATGGAAGCCTCATTTCCCCCATGTAGGTAATACAAGCCTTTGCTAGACCTATTTTTTCATCACCTTTCATTTCTCCTCCTGATTTTTTTCCCAGTTATTATGCCAAACTGACTGACTGTAAACACCATAAAATTTTTTCCCAATGTCTTCTACTGTAATTAAGTGTTATGGATTGTGAAAGTTCTTACAAACTAGGGGGAAAGGATATTTAAATCCTTATCTTCATATGACCAGTTGGTGTCTCTATTCAAATGAGGCGGAATTGAAGAGATAAAAGGCAAACTTTTTATCGACATTGTTCTGTTCAACAGCTTTCACACCTTTCTGGGGGAAAAGAACCTTAATTTTTATATAGACATGTTTCCATCTATTACTAAATACATAATTTGTTACATGCCCTCAATGACAGCTAGGAACTTTCTGCACAAGCCAGCTCTGTAACAAGCAATCATCTGCCTGATACAAGTCAGATTACCCAATAAACCAACACCACATTATTTCCCTTTTGAACCCTTTACTTGGAACAATACAAGGAAAGAAAGCATGTTGTTAACTGTAGCATATTAGAGTAACATCTACATTAGTGTATCAGTGTCTAGTATATTTCGTCTTGGAGAGCCGCTGAAGACCACGGTCACCAAAGCTTTGAAAACAGCATGTGACTAAGCACAATGTCACTGGAGACCAACAACAGAGTAGGCTGCTGTCTACATGCTATGCAGGCAAGGCCATAGACACGGTGAACCCTAAACTGACATAACACAGAGATACTAAATTTTAACTCATGACATTTCCAAGTCTCCATTCCACAAGCTAAATGAAACCTAATAAAAATTTCATCTAATAGAACTCTGATGTGCTATTAAAAAAATAAAAAAATAACATACTTCAGCAAAACAAACTGTTATTAAAGTTGGCACAATCCTCTTAGAGTAATTCTGGACATGCAGACAGCAGCCTGTTCATAGTTAGGGCTGCAAACCAAGCTCTAATTTTAGCTACCACCTTTGACTTTGGCTAACAAAACTGATTTTATCTGAAAATTGCCAAGTTTGCTCTGAAAGCCAAAAAACAGTTATCTGGAAAAGTCAAATACAATTGGTCTGTTTAGGTCTCTCAGTCATTATGCAGTTACTATGAATTGGAATTCTAGCCTACACGTAATTTTGCTTCTCTCTCAAACTGAAATCATAACTACCCTTTCAAACTTCTGTACAGCACAATATGTCCTCAAAATTGTTTCTGTGTACCTTTTTTTAGAGGAAAATTAAGTATGCAGACAGCTAAGCAGGAACGTTAAGTCTTCTTATTGATGAAGGGCAGCAGATACTCGTGGGCACCTGACATATTAGTCATGAAGAGGTAGGTTTGTGGGTTTGTTCTTTTAAGTCTCAGTTTTGCCCAAGGAAAGTAGCAACCATAATGGCTTAACTGGTATTTTTATAGTAAGAAAAGTGTGGTCATGACAAACTCAAAGTACAGTATCCCCATATGAGGGGGGAAAAAAGAGGGAGAAGAGGCAGGAAGGAAAGAAAAAATATGCCCTTATTAAAAAAATACAGCACTACAGCTTTCACAAGCAAACTAAGCCTTATTTGAAACTTGTGTCTAACACCATCATTCAGGCACATCATTTGAACACTTCTGCCCTCCCCTTACTGCCTACAAGCCACAGCACATGAGAAAGGATCCACATACTTACATGTCAGTCTTTCATTCTGTTGAATGTTTTATTTACAAATATAAATTTAGTGCAGTCAACCCTTGGCATTCAAAACCACAACTTTTACCTACACTACCATCATAACATTTACTTAGAAATCACGGAATATTTTGAAGAATAGCAAACTTGGGGTCTTCACATATTCTGATTAAAGAACTTATGTTTCTCTCATACTACCTTTTCAAGGTCTTCATCACTATCACATAATGGCGTAAGACCTTATTTAGTTATATGCACCTAACATTACATCATAAACACCTAATTTAAAAAACAAAAAACAAACAAAACCCAAACTACCCACAGCATCAGAGACTTGAAAATAAATTTGCGTTGTTTAACAAGCACATTACACTTGCCATAGAGCTGCTGCACAGGAGCACTTTTTATCAGTTGCAGGAGGTACTCGCCTCCTTTCAGTTTAACCAGAAGTTAGCATAGAAAATTAGCAAATCATGCTTTGATTCCACCATGCTTGAGGTATGGTTCTATACCACCATACACTCATTGCTCTAGTAAACTTGCATGCAAAAAGTTGTGCCCAAAGTTATGTGGGCATTTTTAAAAAACATGTTCAAACCCCTTTTAAAAACATAAACATTTTAAAGGAGACACCTGTTTTTATCCTCACACATATATTGGTCTTACCTTCCTTTAAAATTACTGGCTTGTCAAATCTGAAATACTTCATGGTGATAAGTACTGAACACCTGGAACATCCCTTATTATGTTATTACCTTATTACTTTTACAAGATTTGCATGCCCCAGTACTGCAGGAATCATTCTATGCTTCTAAGAAACAAAGTAGAGAAAGACTGAAATGAAGACTGATGTGAAGTTACATGAACACAACACAAGGGAGGGCTGACCAGTAAACCCTCAAAATCTATTAGAGTAAGAAGAAAAGCAACAATCTAAGAGCACAGGGCTGCTGAACAGCAGTACTGAAGCAAACACACCACAAACACCCAAAACAAAACAAACTCCCATCACCTTGAAAGTTTGCAAGCTTTTTGAGGATGTTGCAGCTTGGGGCAGTTGGGAGAGCCAGAATCACCAAATGGTTGGCGACAGAAGGGACCTCTGGATATCTAGTCCAACCGCCCTACTAAAGCAGGATGACCTAGAGCAGCAGCCCTAGCTCAGGCCTCAGGAGCTGGCCCTTACAGAACCACAGAAAGAACCTGGAGCCAGGCACCAGCTGTGATGAGGAGTGGGGTGACCCTGCACTTCCCCTGCCAGGGAAGGTCAGCCTGCACTCGTGTCTCACCTGGACCTGAACTGGCCATCTCCACTATTATGACACAGGAACACACTGTACACACACGCGGTGGCTACTGAAATTATGTGCACATTTGAACGGAAAAGGAAAAAGCAGTTCATCTCACCAAACCCCAACCGGCACTAACACTGCCAGCTTTGAAGTGTTACGGCAGCACACAGTAAAACACCGTGGCTTGAAGAGTAAAACAAATATTCTCTAATAAGTAAAATCACAACACAATTGATCTGACAGTGCGCGAAGGCGACTTACGCCAAGCTGAAATGTTGAATGGCGGTATTTATTTTAGCAGTTGCATGACCTATTACATTTAGAAAATACCGCCATGTGTGCAGTCCAAAAGCATTAGGTTTGCCTCCCCAGGTCCACCCACATAAGAGAGACAGGCCCTCAGAACTTAAAGCCATTATTTTGAAGTCACCTGTAAATCAACACATAATGCCTTATGCAAACATGTTGTTTTGCTATTCTCCACTTTGACGAAGTAGTAATTACTAGTCTATCTTGATGAATAGGGACTCTACAAGGAACAGATTAATTCAGTATATGACTTAACCATACAACTCAGTTCAATTCAAATCCCAGAGTCTCCCCACACCACTAGTCATTAAATACAGTACAGGTCACTCTCAAAATACATAAATCAAAGTCACAGATTTAAGTTTATTATGATTTCCAACTGGATACATCATCAGCAGAGGCAGTATTTAGCTCTAGGTAGCATTAGAGTATTTGACAAATTAACAGAAAAAAAGCACATGCAAAATCTCCACAGCTCCTGGTATGAATCGAAGTTGCACTGCTGTTATCACCAGTCTTTGTGACACTGCTTTTGCTCTCCCTTCCTTAATAACTATCTCAAATCTGAAGGAGGATATTGCTTTAATGCCCTCAGCACACTGATCCAGACACTATTAACACCTGTAGGAACCACAAGACATGTCATGAGAATGCTTCTTTCTGAAGCTTAAATTATTTGATCTCAAAGAGGAAAAGGCCAAATTCCAGACAAGCTGCTTTGTATGTTACAAATTGAACAAAAAATTGCCAGATGCAAGATCTGAAGAAAGAAACAGTTATTCACACTGCAGACACTGATTCCATCCATCAGCACACCTAGACATGCACCTATCATTTCAGGTGGTCAGAGCTAAAATAAGTCGGGGGTGGGAATAATAAATAAATAAATGAATAGATAAATAGATCAAAAGGGCTACGTTTCTGGACACCTGGCTCTTTATTTTTATGGTAATTTAGGCACAGTAGAAAGTGAAAAACACAGCATAACTGCACACACAAAGTATTACCTACACTAGCTGTTCCAGGACATGTCCACAAGCAGAGCTCTGCCCATTTTAGCAGCTACACTGGTGTAAGTCAGAAAAGGCACTGATTAGCTTTTCCAGGAAATAACCACAAGCAGGGCTCACTAGCAGCAACGCTGAGGCGCATGCGGTATGACTGCCACCTGTGACTCTGTTTGCAGAGGATTTGCTGGGAAGACATGCACATTTTTATTTGCAGGCCCATGGACACACACCACTGAAGACAGGAATGTCTTTGTTTATTTCTCTGACAAACCTGAGAAGAGGTAAACCTTTCCATGCTTTCTGTAACTTATTTAGATTGCAAGTGTTAAGTTGACAGATACAGATCCTCAAAAGAGAGTCATGATCTAGTCACAAATTACAGGGTAAAAGAAGTGAACTGAAAAAAATTAGGCCAAAGAGCCTCACAAAAAAAAAAAAAAAAAATTGATACGCAGAATACTTTAATTCTTAGTTGCCAATTCCTCAATAAAACACAATATTCATATATGTGTATCTTACAGGTGTCAGAGAAACCAAATCTTAGAATCATAGAATGATTAGGGTTAGAAGCGACTCCCAGAGGTCATCCAGTCCAACACCCCTGCAAAAAGCAGGGACACCCCCAACTAGATCAGGTTGCTAATAATAAGTATTATTAATTATAATTAATAATAAGCCACTTAATTTAGGACCTTAAATAAATGCTTGTCAGTACTACAGCCATGGGGCGTGAATGCTGAGTCAGCAAAAAGCCAGTAGCTGCAGCCCCACTCATCCTCACTGCTGTACTGCCTGCTCTCTTGTGCTGCCACATATAGAAATACACAAAAGAGAATTGATCTGTGTTAAAACTACTCCAAACGCAAGGAGAAAATACTGAACCAAATCTGCTTCTTAATCCAAGAGGAGAAATGTTTGCCTGCTGAAGCACACAGGCAGCAAGGAGGAAGGAACAAACAACTGGCTGAGACTGTTTCAGCAGCAGTATTACCTTAAAACTTTTATTGTTTACATCTTAAATCCACTTGTATGTTACATATGCATCTCATGAACGCCATCACACAACCTTACGTGGCAAATAGAAGAAATTAAAATCTAACAACCATCTCTTTCCTCTTTGGAACACTGACTCTCAGCCCTAACACTGACAACTTGTGCCAATTAGTATACTTATGTATACCACGCCCCCCCCCAATTCCACTCCTGAGAATCTTCTATTTGATTTCTGGTCTCCTCACACACACCATTTCATGCTCAAATATGAAGAAGTGATTGCTAAGCCCTAAGACTTCACTATATAATCACTTGTTTTCATCAGCTGTGTTGAAGGAGTCATTAGAACTACAAAGTTTTGAAAGTAAAGAAAGTGGGGAGTGTTGGTGAGAAGCTAACAGAAGCACCAGAGTAATAGCTACAATTACACAGTAAGTAGTTTAGCATAGACCTCTTCCAGAGCACTAAACCTCAAATTCAAGGAACTGTTCACAGAAGAAATTAAAAATAACAGCTAATAACCCTAAAATACCACAGTAGAACAAGCTATACCAGATAAACAAAAAATACACCTTATAAACATCTGACACATCTACATAAAAAAGCTGAAAACTTGAACCTTCAAGGGAGACCAAGGCTCTAGAGACATCACAATAGATCAGAACTGAGAATGTCTGCCGGAGACAACCACCCATTAACCCTCAGAATTTTCTACATATTATATATAAACTTTACATGTTTACTACATAAACATATATACTTTGTGTATTTATATAAAACACAAAGTATGTATAAAGACATATATATTATATGGTGTATATATAGTATGGGGGGTTGTGTGTGTGTATATATATACATATTAAAAAGCACACTGGAAGTAGAGAGATGGTGATCTCACATTTGTAAAAGTTTCTAAGCCAGTACTGTTGTGGAAACAGCTTCCATGTTCCCGCAAGACTTTCCTGCAGTACGGTACCACGGCAGTTTGTAAACCCAGTGGAAGAAAAAGCGTGAAGAGCATGTCAGCATACAGTGCTGCTTTAATCCCTTTTGTCCAGTCCCGGTGAAAAGGCAAGATGATGTAGTGAGAATGAACAAGTAAGAAGTAAAGCAAAGCGCTTAAGTGCCTGGGCACAATCATCCCCAAAAATCCAACCACAAGCAGCCTGAGAGCTGCCAACTGACCAGTGCTGCTGACTCGAATGAAAACTGTTCCACAGCCGCCTCTGAAGTCAGTCACCAATGAAAGAAGAGCAATTCAGTATTAGAAAGACAAAAAAAAAAAAAATCAAGCTAAGCTCTCCAGTGACACTCAGTATTGCACTGACATTTTAATATTGCACTGATGTGAACTAACAACATTCTTTTAAAAGAATGACCTGTAGTCCAGACTGCCTTCGCAATCCCTCACCATCACAGAGAGATTACTCGTTAAAAATGCAGAGAAAAACTAACAAATTCTCTGGGATTTAACTAAATTCGAGGCAGTAATACAAAACAAAACAAAAAAATCCTCTGTGACATTACGATTCCAACAAGCCTCACAACACTGGCAAAACACACAAAAAAGGCTACAAAACTCAGCCCCCCGCATGAGTCTGCAAGACCCATGAATACGAGCAGCTTTTCCATCCAACGTGACAGTCTCAAAATGACAAGCCCTTTTTGCCTGCCTACGGGCTAGCCTACACTCCTCTTTTCTTCTTTTGAATTTTCCCCAACTTAAATTGAATGCAAATAAGCCAGGTGTGGTCCCCAGAGCCGTAATCTGCAGATAGTCCCCACCGAGTTCCCATAGCAACTTGCACAGCTGGCCATGAGAAAGAGGTTGTATCTGCTTCATATTGGCTACAGAGTTTAAACACTCAGCCAGTGAAACGCCAATTACGGCATCTCGCAAAGGAAACATCTCCTAAAAAGCACATCCATTTTTCCTTGATTAATACAGGAAAATAAAACTCTGGATATGCTCCTAGTTCAGCAACTGCTCAGCACGCATAGTGAATATCTCCTGTTTACAGGAGGTCATGCCTGTGAAGGAAATGGCTTCTCTCTTCTGCTGCAAGGCACTGAAGTTCAAGAAACACTACCCCGTTTAGAAAATGCCTGTCATTCTTTAAACTGCGACCACGAATACACAGCTGAAAGATAGAAACCCAAACACAAATCCTTCTGTTCAAGTGATAAGACTTCCAAGCGACAATACCTCTCTGATAAGTGCTCTGTAATATTTCCAATTTTAATTGTACTCTACCAGCCTTCTCAGTCTCATTCTAAAAAACCTCAAGTCACCCTGCAACTGACAACCGATTGCTCACCAGCACAAATCCTATCTTTTGTTCCTTACCTACAAACACGTAGCTCCCTTCTATTCATTCCACTCCTTTCTGTGTCCTGCATACGGAGCTCACGGCTTTTGCCTACATCCAAGCCTGTAACTCTTTTATGCTTCACCACAGCCTTCTCACTGTGTCCTCTTCTGTATCTGCTGGCTAAACAGGGCGAAGGCACTTTGGCTAATTTGGAACCACAGTGGTACTAACTAGCCATAGGTATGTATTTGTTGGTCAGCAGACCAGATAAGCAATACAGACAAAGACTACCCTTTCTCTGCTTTCCCATTAGCAGGGCATCTCTTCTCTACTCAGACTGTGGTTTCAAGCAAGAACAACCCAACAGACTTAGGAGAAAAGGGCCCGTGTACCCCAGCTAATGTCCTACTGTGTGCCAGCAAGCAGGAACCAAAACCTGATGCTTAGGCAAGAGTGCAGGAACACAGGAGGTACAGAAGACACTGCCCCTGTCCGAATTACAACTGAAAGACTTATGGCGACGGATGGCATCAATAAACACTAAAAAATACCCCACAACAGATTTTCCTCTCCCTATGCATCTGTGTCCAACCCCGTTGACGCCCTGGAAACTTTCAGGAGCCAGCCTGCAACAAGGACTCCCACAGCTTAAGTGCTCACCAATGATCACTCTTTTTATTTTGTTTTGAATCTGTATTTTTTTGGTAGCACTACTTCAATTTCCCCTACCTCTTGCACAAAGAGAGACAGTAACTGTAAGCCCCTATTCACCCCTCCATGACACTTCACTGACTTCTGCCATATCGCCCCTTAGCTCGATCTTTTCTAGGCTGATAATCTCTAGCCCACACAGTTGTTCACAAAAAAGCGTGAATGGCTTCTGTACAATGATTCCTAGTGTTGCTTTTCTACAACTTTTTCATGTAGGGGGAGAAGAGCTGCACACTACAGTATCCAGGAGAAAGATGCAGTAATGGACAGTGGCACAATGCTATTTTTTCTTGTATTCCTTCACATTCTGTTCTTTTCCTGGTAAGTCCTAGCACTTGATTTGCTTTTGACTACTTGTTGAGCATGAGAGATGAAAGATCTCATACTTGGGGCATTAAGAGTGCCTGCAACTACTGCATATAAAGTCAGGATGTTATCTCTTACCAGTTTCAAGAAAACTACAGTATCACTAAGTCTCATAATTTGTTCACTTTGGTTAAAATTGTCCAACTGCTTATGAGGGGGAGTGGAAAAGTGAGACAGAAGTGACACAGCTCTCTTTACTTATGAAATGTGGCTAACAAATAACACAATTCTTATCCATTTGCAAAGGAACAGGCAGCAGATAAGAAACAGACTCAGTGTCAGGATTTCTGTTTGTACTAACAGACTCCTTCCTTGTACCTGGCTTAACTGTCTCTCTGCAAGTGGGCCCTATTTTTCAAGGAGGGCAAGGCAATCAGCTGGACAGTCACGCTCAAAAGAGTTGCAGTCAACAGCTCAATGTTCAAGTGGAGACCAGTGATGAGTGGTGTTCCCCAGGGGTCACTACTGAGACTGACACTGCTCAGCACCTTTGTCAACAACCTGGACAGCGGGACCGAGCGCACCCTCAGCAGGTTTGCTGCCAACACCAAGCTGTGTGGTGCAGTTAACATGCCAGAGAGAAGGGATGCTATCCTGAGGGACCTTAACAGGCTGGAGAGATGAACTGATGTGAATTGCAAGAAGTTCAACAAGGCCAAGTGCAAGGTCCTACACACAGGCCACAGCAGTCTCAAGCACACCTACAGGCTGGGCAGAGAGAGCAGCCCTGAGGAGACAGACTCAGGGGTAGTGGTGAATGAAAAGCCCAACTTGGGACAGCAATGTGCCCTTGCAGCACAGAAAGCCAGCCACATTCTGGGGCACATGAAAACCAGCATGACCAGCAGGTTGAGGGATGTATCATTCTCCCCCTCTACTCTGGTGAGACCCTACCTGGAATACTGAGTGCAGGGGAGGGTTACGAAGATGATCAGCGGGCTGGAGCACCTTTGCTATTAAAGACAGGCTGAGAAAGTTGGGGTTGTTCAGCCTGGAAAAGGCTCCAGAAAAACCCAATTGCAGCCTTCCAGTACCTAAAGGGGGTCTACAAGAAAGCTGGAGAGGGACTCTTTATCAGGGATTGTAGTGATAGGACAAGGGGCAATGGGTTGAGTAGATTTAGACATTAGGAAGAAATTCTTCCCTGTGAGGGGGGTGAGGCCCTGACACAAGTTGCCCAGAGAAGCTGTGGCTGCCTCCTCCCTGGCAGTGTTCAAGGCCAGGTTGGATGGGGCTTTGGGCAACCTGGGCTGGTGAAGGGTGTCCCTGCCTGTGGCAGGGGGTTGAAATAGATGTTTTTGAGGTTCCTTGCCACCCAAACCATTCTGTGATTCTAATTCAAGCTTACCCAGGAACATTCAGCTTCTAACTATGGTAGAGGCCACCATCATGCTAGCTGTTTCCTATGAGAACATACATTTACGTAACAAAGGGGAAATATAAGCAAACAGGAGCGGTTTAATGTGCGTACTGGAATCCAGCTATAAATTTTATTCATCCATCAACATATGTACACCTGTGAGCTTTATCCATTACCTCACCTCTGGGAAGTAGAACTTAATCCACCACTAACTTGAAAGCTGTTCATTTGCTTAAATAGTTTTAGTTTTCTTCTTTACCCTTTCTGAATTCCCTTCCAAATTTCTTTTCAGAATAATCAGCAGCACTTCAAAGCAACAGCTGAGCTGGTGGCATTAAAATGACCAGGGAAACATACAAAGCTTTGACAGGGTACAACCACTGAGCGAGTGAAACGTGTCATTTAGTGTTAAAAATGATGAATGTAAGCCTACTCAATTGAAGAAAATAAAAAAAAAGAGGAAAAAAAAATCACAATTCATTAGAAGAAGAAAAAAAATTAGTATTCCCCTATATGCTTGGCATAATTTGCACTTTAAGAACCACACCATATTAACAGTCCATCATATGCTAATAAAAGCCAAAGAATTAAAGCCCAAAGCCTCTTGGTCTGTATTGTAAACCTACTGGTTGCACCATTAACAGAAAGAAATGAAATGGACATACAGGTGGCAAAGTCTGGAATTTGAGAAGTAGAAAAATGAAGGGATTTTACATTGGAAGTGAACATGCCATTTTGAAAGACTATCACATGTAGTATCAGCTAGTGGTAGTGTAGGAAATAAGTACTTCATGTCAGGTGTTAAGGAGGAGACACTCCAAATGCAAATGTGCATGTGCATGTACACACACACACTCTCACTCACATGTATCTTTTATACCAACAAAGAGGTAGTTTCTGTACACCTCAAAAATGCAGAAGATTCAAGCACATATTGATTCCCCCCTCTGCAGCTCTTATCTCTGCTGTGGTTTCTATTCATGACAGTTGATGCATGCTGAGGACAAACTTGGAATGAAATTGCTCATGTGTAATTGGAATGTCATTTGGCCAGATCAGCACCAAGCCTACACGTGGTACTTGCTTATAAACAACTTAAATGGGGGATGAAGGGGAAGGGAGAATGTAACAGGGAGAGTCAAGGTTTTGATTTCCAAACCATAGAGACTTGGAAGTGAGCATAGCAATTTTTGTAATAAAAGGAGGCTGTTAAACTCTCCTATGTTACTTGGGCCTCACCTTCCAGGTAATGGATTAGAGTACAGACACTGTATTTGGAATAACACACTCTGAGAGATGGAGCTATACCATTTTCTTAGCTCTAGCTGTCAACTCAACTCGAAGTCCCTTTTTTAGCATGCTTTAAGACTGAAATCACCTAGGATCAGTTTCCAGCAACTGGGTCTTGCCATGCACCTTCAGCTGGTGAGAAGCTTCCTTAAACAGATTTCCTTTTATGTACTGTGAGTTCAGTCACTGTTCACTCAGTCCAACTTGGTTTAACGAAAGATTCCAAATTTTAAATTCTCTCTGACAGGCTCTGAATCACACTTGTGATCAATCACATCCATCACGACTCCTCAGAAGTACCTTTAGCTTTGGTTGTCAGCAACTCTTCTGAAGTTACAAATTTCCTAGTAGCACCATAAGGCTAGCCTTAACTGTATAATTCAAGTATTGTAATTGTTATCATAGGTACACATTGTGATTCACCACAATTCAATTAATTTCTAGAGTCCATGTGTTTCAGAGCATCGGCTCTTCTTCCAAAAGGGGAATCTACATCTCTTTTGATAGATGTTCAGCAGACACTGTATCTGGTTAAATTAAAATACATGGTTCACTACCCAGAAAAACTGTTGAATCTTAGATACCTTTGTAGTAACTGATCTGACAGCTGTATCTCCACCAATCTTATATCCTTGGAAAACTTAACCAACAAAGCTTCGATAATTCTTCCTGATCGCTGGCAGATACAGAAGACTGCTGAAGAAAAAGACACAGCTAGTAGGTTTTGACTTTCCATTAACAACTACATTGAGATTTTTTCAGTTATCCTGTCCTTAATCCTTTTAGTATGTGTTACTATTGATTTTGTATCACTTTAATTTGGTAATCAATGAAGAAAGCCATTCTAAATCAGATACATTATAAAAGAGTGCATTTTATCAATACAATTACAAAACAAAGCTTTAATCTTAACAAGAACTGAAAAAGCTTACAGCAAATTCAGCTGAATACTTTCTCTCCTACACAAGAAGATTATATAAATTGACATTAGATTATTTTTATTGACTAAAAATTGTCTATCAGCAAATAAAATTATCCAGTCACTCAAATAAGCGTAACAGGCCTCTAGTTTTCAAAATAAACCTGCCCCATTTTTCACATTATTGACTTGCTCATTTTTCCACCTCCTCTCTGCAGCTTCCTTGGCCCCTAAAGATTTACTGACAGCAACAAATACATAACATCAACAAGTCAGAAAGATTCCTTTCCAGGTATTGTACATTACGAAAGGCAAGTTGTCTCACCCTGCAGTTTTTAAAAATCCACATCCTTCAATCTCAAGCACTCCTCTCCCTCCCCATTCCTATTTACTTTGAGAGCAGCATTTTCTCTCCATTTTCAGGCTCTCCCCCATGGACGTTTCAAATAGTGCCTCTGGACTACAGCTCCATGGTCTGGTCAGTCAATCCAACACAGCTGGCTCCCACCAAAGGGGCAGGGGGAATCTCACTCTTTCCTCTTTTCTGGGTATTGATGTGGGGTTTTTGGCACTGCTTTATCAGGCCCCAGAAGTGTTTAACTAGCACAAGAAGTTGCTAAGAAAGAAGTAGGGGGAGAGGTGCTGCTTCTTTCAACAGTAAGTTCATACAGTGGTACACTTTCCGCCAAAAGGATTTCATGAGACAAATACATATCCTTCATCACACAATTGCAAGTTTTCTACATAAATTTTGCAATGGAAGCATTTATTTGCATTGCTTGAATTTATCTGCTTGTTAGATACCATCAGGAAAAATAGAGTACTATTCCAAACAATACCTTGTGTATACTTGTATTCCAATAGTTTGAGAGGTAGATGCTGTAATTCCGCATGACTACATGAGACAATGCTTCTCAAACCATGCTACTGCCTTATTTCCTAACCAGGACATAACCATCTTGAAGAGAAAACACAGTCTGCTATTTCAAAAGGAGAATACACTGAGCAAATTGATGAAGATGTAGCTGGGACTCCTGGTCTCCCATGCCAGTAGAAACCAGAGCCTCATTTGGACACCTCTTTGCATGGAGGCCGTGTAAAGTATTTACATTTATTTTTCAATACACTTGAAAAAATAATTAAACTGCAGCATCCTTTTGAACTGTGGGGCATGGGCAGTTACACATCTGTCAAGCAGTTTTTGGTGACAGAAAGTAGATACCAGGTAGCAGAGGTACAATTTAAATGCACTATCATCACCAAGTTTATTCTTGGATTTTCCTCATTTCTGTATTCTTCTAAAAACATCAGCCATCGGTATTTGTGCACTTCAGAGGGATCTGATCTCTTCACGATTATTTGGCTGCGACCGTGAAGAAGTAAGACTCCAAGACCAGGCAGCCCCTTCAAACAGCACTTATCGCAATTTCTCTTTCAAATTTTATTTCATTGTGCCAGTTGGGAATATTACAGCATTGCTTCATCTTACAGCTATAATCTATCCTACCTGTGCAACCAGTTTAAATTAACAATCAAATTAATAATTAACTGCTTAGTATGTTTCTGTAAATAGACAGTAGAAAAAGCTAAAGGCCCTATTTATTGCTGCTGCTGAGCTCATCTTATTTTAGAATACAAATTTTTACTAATAGATTTTAATTATACTATCGCACTTGAAATTAGAGATATGTCGAGTTCTAAATCACGGACCCGCTACTTTAGCTGTTAAAATTTCATAATTGGTAATGTTCACACCACCAAGCTCCCCAGCACAGATAAGACATTCCAAATCCTCCCCCTCACAATTCTCACCACGCACTCCCTACCACAAATAATTATTCTTGCTGTTTCTTTGTCTGATTTCTGGTTACATTTTGACTCTTCTAGACCCTATCCTTTCTCCAGAGGCCTTCTCTTCTAGAAAGACATCTCGTGCATAATAAATTCACACTTTGCTTCCCTAAGCAGCCTTTCCAGCTACACATTTCTATACAAGTCAACACACAGCATCTGTTTAAGTGGTCATAAGAATTGTTGCTAAGAGATGAATCATCTATCCTAAAACTTGCCTGACTATGATTAATACTAGGTACAAGAAACCTCACGGTGGACACCCATGGAACAGCCTACTTACCGGAGAAGTTTCTTCCTAATCCCCTTTGGTTAGCACTTTTATTTGTTCCCTGTTGTATAATGGTTTTTCAATTCTTTACAAAGGCTTTACAAAGCTTTCATTTAACCTAACATAATGTACTGTAAATGAATAATCCCTTTTCTTTCCTGATCCTGTTAATCTTTTGGCCTCAGTTACATCTCACAGCAGTGAGATGCAAATGTTAATTATGCAAGAAGTATAAGATCTGTATTTTGATTTCCATCTGTCCAATACAAGTCCAGCACAAGAAGCAGATAACTGAATGCTTTCCTATCACCATGGGAACATGATTGCCAGGAACATACCAAGAACGAGATCACATATTGACTCTCAGAAGCCTCAGTCAGGTACCTTCTACCCATTCGAGCCTCGTTTATCTCCTTGGTTGATTCATATTTCTCACAAACTCCTGATTATTCTCACTGTAACTCAACCTTTCTCAGAACTGAAAAAAATATCTTACTATACATAATTGATACAGATGCAGAAGTAGTTGAAGCATGTTATTAGTTAAACAACAAAAGTTGACAAAATTGTCGGTCAGCCTCATTTTTCCCTGGCTATAGCTGCCATGGGCTCATACCAGCACTCAACTGACCCCAGAGTTGCCGAGATTAACAAGCTCAGAGAACTGAGCAGTAGAAAGTGAACTCTTCTGAACAACAATTTCAGTAGCTCAGCTCCCCAGCCTGGATGGCTACAGTCTCAAGAACAATGAAGCAAATGTCACCAAGGGTGGGACTGGACAGAATCAATCCAGTTTGGTTATTTAAACCATAGCCTCACAATACCTTTGGATTTCATAACCAACACAGTCTAATGAGTGTCTACTGCTAAAACTGAAAGCCTTCATCCTCTTTCCTTCCCCCAGTCACAAGAAGATGGCTCTTCCTCTTCTATCAGACTGGTCCTGGCGCTTACCTGACCAGGGGGGCTAGACAATTTGACTTGCCAATCCAGAAGAAAATTAACTTGAGAAAAAAACAGAACCACAGAATCATCTGGATCAGAAGGGACATCAAAGATCACCTAGTCCCAAACCCCTGCCATGGGTAGGGACACCCTGCCCTAGACCAGGTTATGCAAAGCCTCATCCAACCTGGCCTTGAACACTGACACAGGGAGGAGTCTGTGCCAGGGTCTCACCATCTTCACAGGGAAGGATTTCTTCCTAACATCTAATCTAAACCAGCCCTCCTTCAGTTTAAGGCCATTACCCCTTGTCCTATTACAAGGTTCCCTTGTAAACAGTCCTTTTCAGCTTTCTTGTAGGCCCCCTTTAGGTATTAGAAAGAACATAATTTTCTTCTAGCTTTTTTAACTAAGCCAGAGTACTGCAGTGTGATGGTTTACCAATGCACTAAAAGGATGCCACGCTCCCCTCCTGGATTTCCCACCGTTACTGGCTAAGTTGCACTGACACAGTATCAAGACGTGTTTTGTCAATACTGACTTAAGAGAGCTGAAGCAATGCTCATCTCTTAATAGTTAGTTTTTATTACCACATTATAGATAAGCATGTTAAAAATTAGTTGATACACTGTTCTGACTGAAAAATAAGACAAAGCTGAGTTCTGTCAACTCTCTTACCAGCAATGGAGAATGAAAAGACATCCATAAACTTTTCATTTTTCTGCGATGGTTCTACTGTCTACCATGGTCATGAAGAACGAGATACAGCCCACCATAATATGAACACATTTATTTTGAGTTGAACTAGAATCTGATACTTAAAATATTCTAACAGAGGAAGTTAACAAAAAAAGAACTGGCACAGGATTGCTCCTCTTTAAGCTCTCCATCTATTTACATATTATATACTTTATATGCTTTCTCCGAGCAAAAGCATTCAAGAAAGTATGGTGGATAAATACTATTTTCACATTTTGACAAAATGCTGCCCAAAACTTTTTTCCCTTTGAAAGGATGCAAGAGAGAAATGTTCTTAAAACACAGGCAGTGGCAACCTAATTCAATGGGCAACGAAACTAGCAAAGGTTCTTTTCTGAAGTATTTGTATCTCGTGGTTGTATTTTGGGGGTTTTTAACTGGAATATGATTAAAGCAAGAGTTTGCCCCTTTTGATGTATCAAGGACTCCACCTACAAAAAGAGCTGTTCTGCATGTCTTAATTTCCAGAAAAACTTAAAATCTGTATCACATCAGAACAAGAATCCATGTGGCAAAGATGCCATATTTTTGGCAAGCATTTATTTTGGCAACCTTATATTCCGAGTCAAATTTCATGCTCCTGCCCTTGCTTCCACACGGTATGCTTCCCCGTGCCCCCACCTCTGCCTGGCTTTTTCCCTGTAAATCTGGATTAAGTGATAACCACTGCTGATGTCTGCCTCATGGTGATTTCGGGAAGACAGATAACGACACAATAGCCAGGGGCTATCTATGTTAATGTGCCCACCTGGACAGAGCATCCTCTGGCACCTCCGGGTGGTATGTAAATATGACTATTAGTCAATCCTCCTACTCCATAAACAGTGAGGAGCTCAAGAGCCCTTTGAGCTCTCCTGAAACAGCAGCGGGCTGCTGGTCAGGATCTCCCCTTGTATGGGACGCCTCTCAAGGTTCCTCCTTGAGGTTAAGAGGATCCTTGCCGCAACAGATCCTCGGTAAGTGAATTGGGAATAAGTGCACTAAAACTCTGTGGTCTTAGCTAAGAAGTATAATGGATTAATTGCATATATAATCCTTTAGACTTAAACCGTTGACCAAACCTTAATCAGTCGTGTTTATTATCAAATCTCATTATACCCTTTGCTTTATATCAATAAACATATTGTTGCCTCTCTGTTAAGAGTGAAGTGCATCCCTCTTTATCTCCCCATCCGCGACACACCCCTGCTCTCTACTCTCTCAGTTTAACTGGTACGATCACTTCTACAGTCTCTCAGGAAGAAAATTAAAGAATTGATAGAGGTTAAAAGTAACTTGGGCATTTGACCATACAAAAGACTTGTCTACCTTAAGGGTTTGATATATATACACACACTATAGATTAAGGATTAGTTTCTCTGATTTATTGAGCTTCTGCAATAAGTGTGTTGATAAAGGTCTCTGTATTTTCCAATAACTGATGAGTCTCATATTCTTACCGAATTCTCTCCTTTCATGGGAGTGGTAGTTGACCACCTACTGGAGTAGATTCTTAAGAACTTAAGTCTCCTTGAGACTTCCATGTCCCTGACAAACAAGACTAACTGGACAGCGGATGGGAAAATATTGTAAGAGATGGGATTAGCAGTCAGCATAATGAAATAATCTCAGTGTTCTTTGGCAAGCAGGCTTAAACATCCCCCTGATCAAAAAATACTGCCAACTTATGAGGTTTAATAAAACACATGGGGTTTCAGTATAAAATCTAAATGAGATGCTAACCAGGCCAGCAAACAACAAAATGACGTTTCCAGCCCCCCCCCCCAAAAAAAAGACATTTTATTGGTATATCGTATTTTTCCGTGCAACCTAGGAACTACATAAACACGTATTTACCCTCCTTTGAAATATCTCTTTCTGATCTCTCCCATTCTATAATAAGAGGCGTGTTTATTTCACGGCCTCTCACCCTCAACTTGAGGGACAGGCCATTCTCTTAAGTCTACCTTATTAGCTTCACAAATGCACGGTACACCAAGGTCAAGGTATAGGAAAAAATTCCTAAGGCTCATAGCAGGTACAAAGAATGGAAATGCTTGAAATAGGGCTGAAACACTACGTGCTCCTAGGAGGGCATGCCTCAAAGAACCAGATTCACACAAAGGGGAAAAGAAACTGTTGCACTCCAATTTAATCACAATCCACTGGACACAACAGCTGACTCCTCAGCCCTGGTAACCTGAAGAGTAATATTATTAGTTATATGGAAATATCCATTTTCAAGTGCCAACTTCCATTCCTCCCTACTTCCCTACCTTGGCCACAAAGATGAGGCAATGTACACAAGCAGCATTTTTAGAGGTTCCTAATAAAGAATTTTTTTTCAAATGGAATAAAGGCTCCCTTCCTTTATTTGCAGCAACACACGTTTTGAATAGCACATACTGAAATTTTTTTAAAAGCAGCACTGGCACTTGAAACCTACATACATCAGACAAGCTCAAAACACATCTGGCAGAAGCAATGCTGGAAACTTCAGCACACGAATTTCCACAAAATTTAGATTTCGGTACAGTTTATATAAATTTAGCAGGAGCAGAGTAGGCAAATCTGTCTCAGTAATGCTTTAAGTATCCGCTGCACAACAAGTCAGTTATGTTCAATTTTCACCTGAAAAGATCTAGTTGTTACCTGCGAAGGCAGACTACAATACATTGCACTGTGTATTTTACACACCAGTAAACATTAAGAAATGCTTCTGCTATTTTAATAGCATTTTGCCCACCTGCATCCAGCACACTTTTAACTTTTGCCTTTATCCACAGTTTCCCTATGAACAAAAGGGCGCATAAACGTGGTGCTATTTTTTTTTTGTTTAATACCTAAATAGGTTCTGACTACCAGCAAGTCCTATGAACTTTACTATGCCAATGACCAGGCCAGAAAACCCTGATTTCTTTAAAAATTAAACAAAAGAGAAAAAAAAAACAAAAGAAGAAGAAAAAAAAGAAAAAACACCAAAGGTGAACATTTAAAGCTCTCTCCACACCAGAATATCTCAACCAAAACCAGTAGGTAACTCAGCACAGAATACAACCACACATGCACATTTTCTCCAAGAAACGCAAAATAATTGAGCTCTGCGGTCTTCACTGGATTAATTATTTCTCTACACTTGCCCTGTGCAAACTCTGGCTTGCTTTGAGCCAAAGACCTTTATGGTTCAAGTCCCAGGAGATGCTGAGAAGGTGTTCTCAGCGGAGCAAACTTCTCCAGAGAAATCACATTCTGATTTGAGAGAATTCATTTCTTTTGGCCTTTGGGGGAACACTGCAAGTCCCATGTATTTGCTCAAGTCTTTACCTAGTGAGAGCAGAATCCCTTCTGGGCTCTGTCAGGTTCACACCAACCTTGCAGCACCTGGCTGTGTAACAGACACATTGTTCGCATATTTTTAATTTTGTACTTCAAGTAATTTTAACCCAATCTTCTACAGAACAGTTTTCCTGTTATTTAAAACAGGAATTTTAGAGAAGCCTTCAAGTAATACTGAGTCAATTACACATTGCTGTTCAACATGTTATATTTAAACTATGTGTAATATAAGAGACAGTTTAGTATTAAACAAGAATATACAACTAGAAAGTAAAGCTTAAAAGACAGGAGTGAAATGCTGTGTAGGCATTGGAACCGCTTCTAATACTGATGATAAGATCACAAAAGACATTAACAAATAGGTAAGGCTTCCCGAGTGGCAGAAAAAAGCAATTTTTATACATTTGAAATATTATTTTTTCCTGAGTAAGTAAAAAGCCAAACAAAACAAAACAAAAAACCCCACCCAACACAAATCAAGCCACCAAAAGAAGGCTGCAGAGGCCGAGAAAGAAATTCCTTTAAGAGCAACCCTTCCATTCTGAACGGCCACAAATATTTCGAGCCTATATCGTAACTGCTCACATAATTAACTCAGCGGAGTGGTCAGAAACAGCAATACTGAGACAGCCACAGCGCAGCAGTCTGCACTTCGCTGTAAGGAAATTTTTCCTGAAGACAGATGCCACCCGGAGGAACAAAACCAGCAAAACAATCGGCTGCCTGACCAGAGGCGAGGCGAGATGAGAACTGCAAGCCTCCCTTCTCCTCCCGAGACTCTCGGCCTGGCAGAGAGCGAAGCGCAACCCGCACGGCCAGCAGCGGCAGCAGCTTTCCCAACAAGACAAAGCAAGGCACACTGGCTACGACAGGCGCGACAGAACAGGCAGGCTGGCCTCTCGGGCTGCGCTGCAAGAAGACAGCGTACGTGCTTCTAACGGCAAGCGCAACTGCGAATGCTACTTTTTGCAGTTGCCTAGGATGGCGCCGAGGTTCGTGCGTGCTGGTAAGCCAGAAGACAGGGGGGTTTTGCTCACTAACTGTAATTTTTTTAAGTGGGTTGTCAGCAGTGATTCTCTGTTTAGGAAACCTGTGTTCTCTCAGCTGAGAAAATGATGCCTTCTGGGGAAAAGCACTGTAGGGGCCATGCCCGTAACTCCCATGGAGAGCTGAGCATTTAGACTTAACTGCTGATAAGCAACCCCAGACATGACAGCTTCATTTCCATTCTACTTTCTTCTACTGGATGTTAATGCACACCGGGAAATTTAGATCTATCTGGAACAGTAATTAGTTCTGTTAATTAAGCTCTCCAAGAACGGACATGGCAGAAATCCGCGAGGCAAAGCTGCATACTGCAGGACTACTCCCTTCCACTGTGGGTCCTGTGCCCAGAAAGGAGAACGGAGCATCACGGTGCTTAATCCACAGAGCGAATGCCACACACAGCAGCTCCAGAGTGCAAACAGCATCTGCACAACGCTTTAGACCTCACCAAGAGTACCAAGTTACTTCAACACAACATTACCATATATATGTTTGTACAAATATACAAACAATTTAGAGAGAAAAAGAAATTTGAGAGTGGGATGTTCCGTAAATGTAAACCATGCAGAACAGGTAAGTGCAGAGTCGACCTTACATCTCTCTAGGTATCAGCTTAGGCAGACATTTTAAGAAGCATTCCACATCTAAAACCTTTTCCTGAAAATAGGCATTCCTGAATTCTACTGCTACACACACATCCAAGTATCAACATGACGGACTCCTGGGCTGAAAATGACATATAGGCAAGGAGATACATACAGAAGGAAGGATCTTGCTTAAAGGAGTTCATAATAGAGCACTGGGCCATGGTAAGGAGAAAAAGGAAGAGATACAACCAGAATATAGGCTTCATGGTTTTCTGTGATACTACTGATACTTTTAGCAAGAAACTCTAACGGAAGAGTTAATATTCCTAGAAGATGAAAACCCTGATCTGTCAAGGGGGGCAAGGTGGGGAAAGAAAAAAAATCTATAATGCTCACTGTATTAACTTTGGGCATAGGAGACTTGGCTTCAGACTTCCCCATTTTAATATATGGGCAAGTAATGAGATAATCCACAAGAAATAATTAGGCACCAATTTGACCCTGATGGTACCTTTAACAGGGTAATTCCACACACATCTAAATATGATTAGAGACATGCCCTCAGTGCCTCTGTTTATTACCTGCAAAAATCCATTCTGCCTCACACAATCTTGTGAGGAAAGATCATGAGGCTCTCAGGTACTGCAGCTGCAGTGTCAATGATCTACACTAGAGACATGTGGCTTGACTCCAGTCCCAGAACAGAGAAGATAGCTAGAAACAGTTCTGAATGTAAGATGGGTCTTTAAAAACTCTCCATATTCAGATGCACAGCACACACACACACAAAACCCCAAAACTCAAAAAAAAAACCAACCCGAAAACAAAAAAAACCAAAACCCAACAACCTAGGAGGACAGCAAAAGCAAATAGGTTGCAATGAGTAAGAATAACTCTGTCAGTAAGAATTAATAAGGAAAATAAACATCAAAGATGAAGAATTAGAGTTGGGTGGTTTTTTTTGGTATAGCAAGGGGTTAATTTCTGTTGTTTGGGGTTTTTTGTTTGATTTGTGGACTAAGTTGGGGGAAGGGGCTGGGGGAGGAACAAAAAGTCTATGTTTCATTTTAAAACCATGTATGCAATCTTCAGAACAGCTCCTTTGATCTGACACTACTAATCTAAATTGGGATGGCTGATTGTGCATTGCTGCAATTTTTAGAGACTACTCAGAGCTGAAAAATATGGCCAAAAACCGTCCAGTTGGCCACTCTAGTCAAGTGACTAAGAGACAAAAGAACCCAAACTGAGAAGTATAAATCATGACTAATTTTATCAATTATGTCCAAAATCTCCAGAACTCTCTGGAAACTGTAATTCAAAAAATAAAAAAGTGTGTAGGGGTGAGGACGAAAACTAGGATGAAAGGATACTATAATAAAATTTCTTGACAGGAAGGATGGGGATAACACACAAAAAAAACCCAATGTCATGGAAAACCCAGTGTCAGAGCAAAGTAGACAAATCCTTTCCTAAACCACTGTAGCCTGAAAAATTCACCTACCAAACAGAACTCCGACTGTGGTTGAAGAGATTTTGCTGCACCAATTTCCAATGAATTTCACATTTTGTTTTGCCCTTAAAAGGAACATCATTACACAAAACATGCTCTTCACAAGCCTGAGAAGAGACTGATTTAACACACAGCAGAATGGAAATACACGCTGCAAGTTTTACTTCGTGTTCAAAACCCAACATGCAACAAAATCTTTTTGCAAAAGTTGCTGTTTATGCTGCTGCCTGAAAAAAAATAAAACATGAAATACAAGAAACAAAGCAGAACAACATCAAAAGAATCACCTCTGTATTATAACCTAAAGCAAGCTATTGAAAAGAGCCCATTCCAGCGGCAGAGAGCTCAGAATGCTAGCAACTGTTCCAAGTGTGCGGAGTCTTGCTTACTGTTGTCCGCAAAACAAAAAATAAAAAAAAAAGCAGAAAATTGTGTTTGTTTTAATTCAATAAATTTTACATTTTGTCTGATCAGGATGAGCAGTTATACAGCTTCAAAACTCTATGAATCTAGTAAGAAATATCAGACCTTTAGAAAGGATGAGATGAGACAACGGACTCTGGACCAACCCCGTGAGAATCTCAATGACTAGAATAACCAACCTAACATTCCAGACCTCTAATCAGCCAGCCTTCCTGAATGACTACAAGTTCAAAATTAAGACAAACTGAGAAACTTCTGGTAGTATCAGTGCAAAAGAAATAAATTCCATATTTGCTCAACAGAAGAAAGTTTTACATCTAGATACCCCATTTATTCAAAGCAAGTAATCTACATGGCTCAGTCACATAAGGTGGCTAGGCAATAATATTAAGGAGCATTCAGGTTATCGCAGACATACAGGAATGCTGAGAACTTGAAAGTGTGTGGCAAAGTGACAATCTTCACAAGAGCTGTGCTTAAATTAAAAACCAAAAAACTTGAAACCCAAAAGCGTTATTTGAAAGTCTCAGGAAGTCATAGAGTTTAGGTCAAAAAGCTGGCATAGAGACTAGAGAGGCATTTGGTGACAGCACAGCCACCTGCTGATGCACCGTGAACTCACCATTGGCTCACGAATAGGGGCTGCCATTTGAACAGTTGACCCTTTCCCTCCTCCTCCATCTACATTTCTCAATTTTGAGGGACTGTTGTCATGAGGAGGGCAAGATCATCTTGCTGCTCTAACAGAACAGGAGTTGTCTTCTCTTGTAGGATATGTTTTGGCCATACCAGCTCACAGGCAAATGGTAACAGAGCTGGCAGAAGTACACATCTGAATGCAGGAAGAACAGAATCTCTCATGCAGCACAATCTTAAGAGTTTAAGACTCATAAAGAAATCTAAAATTTTATCTGGAAACCCTTAGTTACAGTATACAGTAGTCCCATGCCCATAAGCCTTCACAAGAGTAGATCTTAGTGTATTTCAGCTGCTTTAACAATTTGTATCTCTGCATGTCACATTCAGCACTTTTTGAAGCTACAGCACGGACAACTGCAATCTGTTTTTCCAAGTACCAACATGGTGGTACAAAATCACGCTGAAGACATCATTACTTCTTATAAATATTCAGCTTATTTCAAGAATAGCAATGTGTTTGCCATTAGCTCTGCCTCAAGGCACTAGGTACCGCTGTTGAAAATCTGCAGTTCCTATATAAGGAAAGAACACTATTTTGAGTATTTAAAACTAAGCCTCTTACTAATATGTTCTTTCATGACTTATTTCAAGAAGTTTTCAATGGAAGCTGTCAAGTCTTTATTTCTACCATGTTGCTTGTCTTTAGACAGAAATTAGCAAATGAAAGTCAAAATTCAGGCCTCAAGTCTGCGTTTGTGCAGACATATGATTGAAATTTTTGTGGTGTCTCTCATGTGTTCTGAAAATGGAGAATATAACATGCTGGAATTTAAAAACAAAAGTTATCAATAAATTGTTCCTGGGAAAATCATTCTCCAGTTAGCATTGGACCGAACACTCAGAAGCTGATACTTGCTGTTTACAGTGTCAGAAAAATGTATTTATATAGAAAGTTCCTTTTCATCTTTACAGAAGTTTCAAGTAGTATTAAAATTCATAAAGTGCATGATACAGCCCCACCTACCTCAGAAATTCTTCCTCATTCTACCCAATGTGGATACCAGTGGTGGTATGTGCATTATCCTCGGTATAGAGCACAATTCCCAACGGAAGCATCTCTATGCTACTGATCGGTAGTTAGCAAAACACAACAGTTGCTGTAGCTAAACCACAGAGCACAGTGGGTGAGGAGATGCAGCTGCCACACTTCCAGCAGCTGCTGTGACCATGCCAGCACAGTCGAGACCTGCATTCGCTGCTCAGGATCGGGGTGAAGACCTGTTCCCAGTGCCAGCAATAAAAAAACCTCACTCTCATCAGTGAAGAGAACATCCCCACAGGCAGTCAGAGAGGCAGGGTTGGGTGCAGATTTGCAAGGTTGGGGAAGATGACTACAGGTACTGCTCCTTGATGGAGTAAGAAGACATAGGATAAATGACACCAGGAGAGGCTACATAACAAATGGTGTATAGCAAAGGGGGAGGAGGAAGGACAGAACAAAGGTTCATCTTCCATACTTAGGCAGCTGTAGCCGCTGCCATTAATCACAGCATCCACCTCTACCATAAGTAGATGCACTACTGCTACCAACACAGCATTCTACCAGAACATCTGAAGCTACATATTCCATTTTAGACAACCCATTCTTGCATAAAATATGTATCAAAACAAACCAAATACATCCTGAAAGTTCATTAAATGCCAGCATCACCTTTCCCCACACAGCAAGAGCCAAGTAGGCCAATTACAACTAGAATAGGAGTTGTTTAATTTGTTTGAATGGATGTGTAAAGCCTTGATTACACACAGAGTGAAGAAACATTTTGACTAATTACAAACAATAACAATTATCGTAAAATTTCTTATGCAACATGATTAAGGAGGGGAGAGAAGAGGGTTATGTCTTTACACACATGGATACATGGGACAAAGTCATCAAACTTGACATGAAAAGTCAAGGTGTGCTTTCCTTGCTTTGCAACCTATCAAAGAGACAGAGAAAAAGTCTTTGTTATTTCTTTAATTAGTCCTGTTGACGTTTTATCTGGAATTACCTACATTCATAACAGCATACACTCAGAAAAGCATACAGTCCCGGATGTGAGGTGGTAACATTAAGCAGCAATGCCAAAAATAAAAATAGTGGGGCCTTTTCTGTTAATCACTACATATTTAGCTCTTTTACATGAGCTAATAAAAATACTTCATGGCAGTGAAAATGCAGAACTAGAAGATAAAGCAAGCACAAACACCAAACCAGAGGTCTTTTATATATAACACCATTTATTTAGAAATAAGTAGAAGCTTGGAGAAAATAATTTCCAAATTCTAAGAAATATTTTTATGCCTTACAATTTTCAGGCAATTTAGGCATGATGCTATCCCACATCATTTTCATCCTTCATGACTCTGACATAAAAATTAACTCTGCAAAAAGTGCTTCTTAAACTATCAGCAAATTTTCTCATGTAAGTACTAAAAAAGTTTAGTTGTGATTTTAGGTTTAAGACATTGTGTTTTACACTGTTTTGAGTTTTCAAATATATGCATGCATACATTTCAGTGCTGGTTTTAAATGTCTCCTCAGTAAGAAGGGCCTGACCAATTTCTTTTCAAGAGGTGTGCACTAGAAAGTCCACATTTTAAACCTACATAGGTGTGAACCTTGGCTGGTACTTTTCACTCGAACTCCTCCAAGGGAGCCATCCAAAACAAAGAAAAATAAATAATCAAGAAAGGCTAAGAGTTCTATAGCTTTAAAGTCTTGTGGCATGCATTTTCTCCTAACTCTGTTTTGGCCCTGTTTCCTTGTTTGTTTTTTAAACAAACTGGAAGAAATTATGAACTTCCCCGAGATATACAAGTGTAGCAGGGGCACACAGGCAACACTTTGAAAAGAAAACATCTGTATTTCCTTCCCATTCTCTTCCACCTGAAATAAATTCTTTGGCTACAGTTTGTCTTCTTTTCTGGAAGCATTTACACAGTATCTAATGCTATCCACCATGACTACCCCTGGGGCTTTTATGAGGGTGGGAACAATCAGTATAAGAATTACTAGGGACATCAAAGAGACAAAACATTTATTGAAGAGGGAAGAGGAAGAGAGAGTGTGAGGTAACGAGGGTCCTACTGTATTTACCTTATGTGCCAAGCATGTGGACAGCAATAAAAACCATGTAGGGAGCAATTTTGGTCAGAGAAAGAACACGGCAGCCTAATGGGAGACCTTTGTTCTTCAAAAGGGTCTCCTTTTCCCCTTTTGTGCTTCACTTAATTCATGGCATCTGAGCTGCTCTTGAACTTGACAGACAGAGAGAAGGAGGGGGGAGAGATGGAGAAAGGGGGAGACAGAGACACAAAGAAAGAAAAAAGAAAAAAGGACTTCAAAGTTTTCCTTTGAAAATTCAGTTGTGCTGTATGCATCGCTGAAGGTTTCAGATTCAAAAAAAGGGCAGAAAACATTTCATATAATTTCATCACGGGGATAAATTGTCCAATGCTCTTATTAAGAAAGCCAGAAGAAAGGAACAGAACAAAAAAAAAATTAAAAATAACTCTGAGCTAAGGAATATAAATAAAATAGAATTAGCCCCCTGGGTGCTCTTTATTCATTTTCATGTTAAAGCCTATTCTCAATGGATCCAAATACATTTATCAAAATCTTATCAAAACCATCTGGTTTGCAGTAGCCACCTGAAAAGCCCCATCAGCATTCCCAGCCGCTCGGCGGCGGAGAACGCCGGGGCAGCCAGCGCCGCCTGCGGGACGAGCTCCCAGGGAGAGGCGCGGCCGCCACGGCCCGGCCCGGGCCGGCCCTGCCCGGCCAGCAGCAGCCGCGCCACGGCCCCGCCGGTTTCCACAGGTAACCAGATACACGCAGGGGCTCTTTAGCGTCGCTGTCTGTGGGATCCACCGCGCGGTGGCTGCTCGGAAGGCGGGGAGGTGGCAATATCACCGCTCGTGATATATTCGGCCTCTTTAAATACCCACGCCACGGGCAGTGTTTATATGAAATAATTCATAAGCAAAGACTGCGCTGGGCTCCAGCGTCGTCATCCAGACCACCCCCTCCCTCCCCTCGACACCGGGCATCAACTACTGACCTGCACGTAATTTATCTATTCCTTGGTGGATTTCTAGCTATGATAAACAGTTACCTATGAAAACGTTTGCCAATAGCACTTCGAATAAAACATAAGAATGCCAAATGTGAAGATATTTATGTGTCAATACCATGATACATTATTAATAATTGGTTTTAAGTTAATTCAATACAAGATTTTTAAAAGCGTGAGGATGGATCTCAAGTTGTCCCTTAAGGACAATTAACCCATCTCCTTCCCGATTTAAATATGGGGACAACATAAGTGTCTACCCATAGCACAATCTTTCCAGGGTGCCGAAAAGTACCGGCAGATCCAAAATGTAACTTTCCTACTTGACAATGCTCTTTTCATCACTTGGCTGTTCTGGTTTGAGAACAGCATATTCCTTCATCTGAATGAAAAAGGTACCCAAATGCAAGAATTTTAGATTCATTCCATAACTTAAAACACTCTTCCTTTCTTTTTCAAATAGGACTTGAAGGAACATCCCTTTTTATACAGTTGTATTTAACAAGCCCGCACATGGTTAATTTTATTTGAAAGTCCAAAGGCACAATTAGACTATGTAAATTATTTACAAATGGATGCTTATAAACTGACAAGCAAGTAAGTCTCCAGCCTGGCAGCCCAGCCACTGACACAGCAGAGTTTAGTTGTCACTGCGCTTCACAGAGAGGTTTCGGTCGCACACTGGCAGCATATTTATAACCTATTATGCTACCTTTAAGGAAACCTGGGAAACACCGTGAAATAAAATTGGCAGAAATGTTTCTTTAACACAAACTTGGTTTTTATTATTAAAAACTGTGTTTTCTGAAGTAATTGTGGTGGTGGTTTTGGGGGTTTGTTTGTTTGGGTTTTTTAATATGGGGGAGTTCCAGTGGAGAGAATTACAGAATCTGAAACTATTGCATCAACTTTACAAACTAGACTTAATGTATTTGAGATTACAGATACTGAGTAGAAGCAAAAAGATGGAAATAAAGAGCTTACAGAGCAATTTAAATAATTGAAGATAAAAATTCAATCTGGTTTGTTCACCAGGAGTGTCTCTGAGTACTAATTAAATTCATAAAACTCTTTTAATACTGACAGTGTTGCAGCCATACAAAACAGCACTTCAATTACATAAACGCAAAATATTTGAGATCATTATTAACACAACTTTGGATAAGACTAGAAGAGTTGAATCCAAAGAGTCTGCTGCCTCCTTTGGACTTTGTCCCCATGCTTGTTTCTCTGCAAGAGGAAGCTTATCTTTGCCACCCAAATGTCTCACACATACCTGAAGAGAACTGCAGTCACAAGAACACGGTGATGCTGGACAGTATTTAAGCTCCTACAACTGACAAAGCAAATGTATTAACTACAAAAACTTCTGGCTGTCCCTGGGAATTCTCATATATTTTAAAACACACACACTAACGTGTTAAAGTTACTTTTATTCTGCCAAACCCCAGCTATTTGACAGTCTTAAATATGCCATTCTGTGAACAGTGGCTTGTCCGCTAATTTTTCATATATTATGTTTGGCCAAAGCTTTTCTTATGATTGGGAGATTTTTGAGAATGGATGTTAACTCTTCAATGCTCGTTGAATGAATCCATTTACTGTTTTTCTTTTCACCCCTCTCTTCCCTGGCTCAGTTTCATGAATTTGCATGGGAAAAAAAAAATGTAAATAGATCTGCTTTCTGTCAAATAGGTCAAAATCAACCAAAATATTAGAAAGCTAGTTAGGGAACAGGAAACAGAAGACACACCACTACTTAAGAAACAATGGTAAAAACCTTTTTCTGTAATAAGATATTCAATCTGCATAAAACCTTTATTCTGACTTAAGCTTAACAGTTCCAACAACGATCTTCAGAAATTCTGCCTTACACAGCAGAACGCTTCAAGTACACAGAAGAAAATACCAAATCATAGACAACTAATATCTATCATGATGATACTGACTGACAGAAGAGTCAAACCACTCCAAGTGGACTGGTCCAAACTTACCACACGCACACTGGAGAACAAGGTGTTAAGCACAGCTTCAGAAGAAAAGACTTCTAGAGTGCAGCCATCACTTCATATTTGGGGCAACAAGCAGATTATAGTCATATACCACACTTGAACCAGTCATTGAGAAATATTTTATAAAGCAACCCAAATAAAATATACTGCATTAATCCAACATACAGATCACAAAAGAGAAGTCATTCATCATGACACTGACTGGAGGCAGCAGCTGTATTATTTTAAAGTTAAAAAGAAATCTCATCTGTTTATTTTGTTAGCGCAGCTTCCAGGCATATGCTCACTTAGCTTTCAGTCAGGGAATATGTATGGCACAAATACAGCTTTCATACAGTCTTCCTTCTCTTGTGATGTGCACAGCAATCACCTGTCTACTTAGAAGCTTTCTATTCTAGAAGTCACTATATGTAGATTATGCATTCTATTTTAAACTACTTACTTCCCTTAATTGTGTATGTCCACTGGGAATACTTCAGAAAATGCCTCCAGAAATGTTGCCACGCTACCAAAACCAGACAATTGCTCTGTTTCTTGGTTTTGCTGGGGTCTTTTTTTAAAAAAAAAAAAAAAATTACTTTAAGATACATCACATTTCAGTGCTACACTAGAACCACAGTAAGAAGTAAAAAACACTAATAATAAACCACAAACCCTCCACATTGTCACCCTCTTTTTACTTCTGATATTCTTTCCTAATCAAACCACAACCCCAAAAAGATAAGCAAGTATGAACTCTAGGCTTCCTACTGCTGTCCACAGAAAAAGCAAAACCACAAAACCAAACCAGCATTTGAAGCAAACAGGCAAAAATACCTGTTCATTTCAAAGATACTTTACTAATATCTGATTGCGTCTTTAGAGAGAACTTCAAGCAGACCAGCCACAGCACCATTTGCAACCGAACTAAGTACAGGTTTTTACACAAAGTTCTTGACTTTCCATCCTCTCCTGATGTCTGTACACTTGACCTTAGCACTGCACTTGCTTATCAAGTGGCAGCAAGAATCAATCTACAAGGAGCAGCTTGATGGTGAGCAGCACAAGTAAGAGGCCTATCAGATGGTCATGGAAACAGGAGATCCTCACTGTTCAGCAGCAACCAACATTCATGTCATTCAAAAAAAAAAAAATCACCACAAAACCAAAGTCATAATAACATTGATGCCACAGTTCCCCAGAACAGATAAGCCAGACCCCGAGTTAGCTGCATAAAGATTATGTGAAGGGCCAAGCCCACTGCTTCCCTCTGTCAGATAGTTACTACATGGCATCAGGGGAATTGGTTCCTTCAGCAAACAGGGAGGAAAATCAAACCTGAAAAGGAACAGATTTCCACTCAATCAATTAAATCAGCTATATTTAAATTGTTCCAATAAAAAAAACAAAACAGGGTTTTGAAATTCTAAAACACAGAACCCTCACCTTGGTTGGTACAAGGACCTGTAATACGACAAGTCCTATCACTACTTACCTTTAGAACCCTTAGATATTTATATACATGCCTGTGTCAAACTGAATTGACCTGATCAATGGCATACATGCATGTCTTCCACGCACTCTCACTACACTTGTTTTGTAAAATAGCATGTTCCATGGAGGCAGATTTGGAGGATATAATCTGTCCTTTTTTTTTTTTGCAGCTGAACAGAAGCATGCCTACACTTGATCTACCTACTTCTATTTTCTGGCACTTTATTAATTAGCAAGTCCTGAATGGTCATGAGATTCTGTAGCAATATTAAACCAGTTTAATTACTACTTGTTCCAAGGTTTGTCAGTTCAAAAGTCAGTAAGAAAAACAGCATTGTCAAACAAGCAGTCAACAGCTATTCCCATCTTTGCAGCTTTTTCCTTAAGGTAATGGTGCCTCTTAAAGAAGGACAGTGCCGCCTAGGCAGCACCTTTTCTCATATGCATATTCTTATCCAGAGACAGACTTGCTACTGATAGTAAGGAAGTAGAAGTACACAAGGCAGTTGCTCTCTCAGTTCTCCCTAGGCCAACAGTGCCACCCACCTCCAGCTCTGAGAGCTGTAAACCCTCCACTCTTGTTTTTTGGCCTCCCCATCCTTCTTTCTCTCACTGCAGCTGTTGCTACTGTTTGAATGATATGCACCACTGCTTATAAAAACATAGGATTAGATAGCACTTCTGTACCCCAAATAAGATAAGGTTTGGTCCAAAGAGAGTGCAACTTGTCGAGTAGTTCCAAACTCTGCTGGGGAGTTTATGTAAGCTTCCCGAATCAGACATGGCAGAAAAACAAGGAACTATGTCCTTATCCTAAACAGCCAGAGGAAGCTTATGAAAACAGTAGCCTTGAGACCTATGGTTTCAGTGTAATCCAAAAGCTTCAGTTACATGGTGCTATAAAAACTATATATTGTTTTACCACATCTTGATAACAACACATTCTATTTTTTATACTGGAAGAACACGATCTCCCTGACACCTCCTTTAAAATTACTCTACCAGAAGAGTCTACCTCTTGTCTTGGCATGACAACTTTCATGGCAACTAAAAACACCCTCCGTGCTTATTTTAGAAAAGCCAGGAGACTCATAAAGGAAACTGGAGTAGAGGGAACAACTTCCCTCATGACAAGGCTTTGTGCATCGTGCACTAATGGGTATTTAAACAACGACTGACTCATTTCCTCTCAATTTATTCAATCCTATTTTACTATACTGAAATGGCAATAGCAAACATTTGACATCACCTTCATTTTAATGGCAACTGATTAAGATAACACATATACATGATTATTACCTCACCAAAGCAGCAGCTTATACCAGGCAGTTTACAAATGCCACCTAGGAATAGGGTTCCTTAAGTCCTTCTGACAACTGCTTACCTTTTGCAATGCACTTTTGGTGACTCCTTACTTAGCTGTCCCCATGTATTAGTAACTGATTTAGGTTAATAACAAAAGATGCTTTTAAGAGCATTCACTATTAATTCACTCAGAAAAGCATTCTGCTACAATAGCTTTTCTATCTGTATGGCATTTCTTTTTCAGGGAGCTGACGTAACAGAATCAAAGCTTTCTTGGTAGCCATACTTTTCTATTCTTACCAATTCTCTTTTTTTGAGAATTCAAAACACAAAGATTTCTGTCATCAGTGCTGGATTACTACATCTGCAATCTTTAAGTGTTAGTGAGCTCCAAAATATCCCATAGACCTACCCAAAGCTAACTGAATAGCACAATGCAGATATTTGACAGCAATCAGAAGCCCAAAGCCTGAACAGACAAGTGCAATAAAAGCCAAATGCTGCAGAGGGTTATTGTAGCTTGAATAATGCTCTAAGAAAACTACAAATTGAATATTGAATAACATAAAGCAGACTGGGGATTCAAGAACAAAAAAAAATCCGAATCTAAAAATTAAATTCAATACATTAGCTATTTCTTGGGCAGAAAAAGTTAAAAACATACCTTTGAGTACTTACTGAGTCATACCTGATCAGAAGTATCTTTTATCAGTGGGACAACATGAGGAATTACTTTCTCAAGCAATATTTAATTGAAATATTAGGGGAAGAAGGGAAAAATCTGTTATCAGTTACTGTATATTTATTCAGTCTGGTTTATTTTTAACTATCACAAAAGTGCATGTCAAACATGAAAATGAAAAACATCCAACAAGGCAGGAAAACTTGTCATTATCTAGGTGTTTACTATGTTTTTTTATGTTTGGTTGGCCAGCTGTTTTTTGTTTGGCTAGGTTGGGTTTGGGGTTTTTTTTTCATTTGGAAGGAAAACAAATCAAAAACATGAAACTTCAGAAACTGAGGAACGTGAAAGTAGGGAAATTGGCCTAAGGTATCATTTGGAGACACTATAAACCAGTGAAAACCTCAGTTCTCTGAACTTACATTAACATTTAAAAGCAGCATACCAGTATTTTATTTGTAATCAACACATTTTAAGGATTTTATTCCATTTTATGTTTTGCTTTGCTACAGAGCCTAGCATCTTAAAGTTTCCTTTGCTGTCAACACACAAGTTTGTTGTTGAAACAATGGTACAAACCATTTCTTTTAATACATATTCTGTACCTCATTTCTTAGCTCCTCAGTTAACAGCTTGGTGTTTATCTCGCTGAACTAGTTTTCTTATTTCCTATCTCACAATATCCCAAACCCTAAATAGTGGGCACGTAATTTCTATCAAATCCTTTAGCTGAATATGTGCAAAGTAAACACAATCAACCTTAATGTAGGGAAAAAACCAACACCACCTCAGGGCAGAATTTTCTTCGAGGGGAAAAAGCTGTAAAGTACTTATGAAGCAAACCTCCTCAAGTAATTTCAGTTCACAGAAAATAATCCCTAACCAACAATAAAATTAAAATTTGGTGATGATGTTAGATGCAGAAGCGATGTTCCTGCAATAAACAGTGCCTCTCCCTTGCTGGCTCCAAGATCAAAGCTCAGAGACCTGGAATCCTCCGACTTGGAAAGCAGAAAGACAACGCTAAGGTCTTTGGTTTACTATGTTGCTTTGAAAGACTGACTAAAACTTCTGATTTGGAAAAGATAATATTCAGCCTCTTTTCATGGCTAGTACTGTTGTATAGAGTTACAAAGGAATCTTTAATGGTTCTCATTCATTTCCCTAACAGGTTCTTTTCTTCTATTCATATAGATCTTCAAGTTTCACCAGAATGCTGACAGACAGACACACAGATCACCAAAATCTACATGCGAAAATAGGCATTTAACTATGAATGAATTATAATAGCATTCCTAGATCTTCTGTTAATGTCACAATGTAATTAAATTAATCTGAAATATTACAGCTAAAAATACATTCTCCATTTAGGTGAAGGACAGCTGTGTACTTAAGTTGCTGGGTTAGACCTCTTCATTCATAGTGCTGGAAGAAGCAAAAGCTGTTGAAGTTTTATAATAACAGTAAGTTCCCCATTCTGAAATGAAACAAAGTATTTGGAAGTATAGCTATGTGATAAAATGACAATTCTAAAAGGGTTAAAAAGCACTGCCAATCTCTGACTAAGACCCTACTGTGATACATAAAAGTTTTACTAGAATTCCTAATGTGTCGCTCACTATCTCTTCAGAAACACTTCCAGAAGATGAAGACACTTCATTGGGAAATATTTTTGAGTATTTTATGGATGAATTACTAACCTGTTGCAAACATTAATCGTTATTATCATTTGTATTACTGTAGTATGTACTGCTGTCAGTTGTTTAAAAAAGAATTATGGTAAAATCTATCTTTTAGGTAAGGGTTCACCTAGAAAGCGTGGAACACAAGGCTCTACTGAAGTACAAAGATGACACTTATAACCATACATCAGCCAGTGAAAACACTTAAGTGGATGAATTGTGACTTGTGATGGAGTGCTATGCATTGTCAAGCTCAAATATCAGAAACAGGTTTTGGTAATATCTGGATGTTGTAAAAGCACTCAGCCTTGGACTGCCTTGAGGCCCCATCTCTGCAGAGATGGCCCATGGGGAGCTGTGTAGATAGCTCAAACTCGTCCAGAAAACAAACTAAACAGGTCAGTGTAATTCAAAGAGCCAAAACTTGGGTTGAGCCTTGAATTCATTCAAATAGATAATATGCCCAAAGAAACCACTATGCAGCTTATTAAAAGTCAAGCCAGAGGGTTTCCATTTGGCCTCAGTGTGCCCAGACAACACAAAGATATGCAAAAGATAGGGCGTAAGTAGTGAAGCTCACCCACGAATAAAGATAAGGGGAAACACTGCTCAAGACAAACTGCCCAGGTGGTATCACTCACTCAGACACACTCCTGCCTGCTCTGACAGAGCAGGGAAAACAGGGCTGCAAAATGGCCATGACTATACGTGAGCAAAGGAAGCTAGTTCAACTAGCAGACAGTGTGAGGAATACAGGGGGTCTTCCTCACACTGTCTGTAAAATTAGGATTAGGGTCTTTGCAACCCTGTGCAAAGACCCTAATCCTAATTTTATTGTGCATACTTGGACTATGTAAATGAAGTCCGAGAACTCATCAATGTAAAACTGCCCTTTCCAGGAAATCGGATGAATATGTATGATGTCTTTGCATATGTACTGATGGGCTTTGTTATGCCGTTGCAGCATTCAAGGCAATCCCCAGTGCTGAATGCCAGTTTAACAACAAACCAGTTGCTTCCAAACCAGTTGTTAGTCATCTCTGAAAACCATCCCCAGCACGAGTTCAGGACCGACTTTGTTGTTCCAAATCTTTACCTTGGGATATCACTTTCCCTCAGTTGCTGTTAAACAGCACAATAAATATTTGCTGTATAAGGGCGAGCAGTCTTTCTACAGAACAGCTGGCATTCCATCAAACGGAAGGCGAGTTCCAAAACTACCCATGTCTTCTTTGCACATGAGGTTTATTGATTATGATAGCCTTGAGACAGAACAGCAGGCACCAAGAGCTGGGTGGTCAGAAGAAAGTTAGAAAGTTCTGTACCATTTCTCAATATCAGCCCATTCAGTTTTACCTTGAATTAAAGCATGTCATACTGGTAAGACTCCTCTAACAAGCAGAGCACATTCTTGCAGTGTTCCCTTCATGTTCAAGACTTCAGGAAGGTAAAACATACCTTTGAATCGCTACTCAGCTGAAAGGTGATCTAACAGCCATAATGTGAAAACCCAAGGAAGGGCATTTCAAAATTACTGTTCTAAATACCAGAATGCCCCATTTGGGGGCATAAAAAGGCTATGCAAATCTGTTCCTAGTACAAGTCTAAATCTTTGCACTCAACAGCAGCAACAACTAATGCAACTTTGCACTGTGCTTCCCGTTTACAATCCCAACTTGTAATGCATTTACAAGCTCTCTATTCCTACAGAGACTAAGGGCAAATAATTTCCTTGCTAGAAGAATATAAATACAAAATGGGCTTTTATTACTGTAAACTTAGACCATTTTCTCAAGTCAACAGTCATAAGACTTAGTATGCCAAACATCTGATGCTTCCAGTGAGCACAAACAATGCTGCGAGGAGTCTGGCTAGCACTGTTGTGGTTTTTCTTTTGTTTTTAAGTCTCTGTAACAGTACCATTTATCCTTACCTGACCAGCCTACATCTCAAGAACTTCTGTGAGTCCAGAAGTGAGACATGGCACTATGCAGCTTCACGTTCCAATTGCCTTTTCAAAAATTTTCACTCGGTTTTAAAGTAGAACACATATCAATACTGCTGCTCAAATCATTAAAATATACTGGTTTTAGGAAAAGAGACTATATACATGATAAGGCCATCATTTGCCTCATTACATAAAAATCAGGTACGTAAAAATACACAGCAGAAGCATTATATCCCCGTGTTGTCCAAGTGGACCCTATTAAAACCCACAAAGTCAAGTCACTCTAAATGGAATACAAGTAATCTGTAATTGGAAACAAGCTTTCCTGGTACTTTTTACAGAAAACAACTTCTTTCAAGCAAAGAATTTATCCAGGTGTTCTGATCTAGCACTGTTTCACTCTCTTCAAGGTCATAGGCAAAAAAGTCAATGACTCTTAGGACCAAAGAGCTAGTCACTTCACATACAAAGTTTTTCATCTACAATCCTGAAAGCTTGGATGGTCAATGACTTTCTTGTTCCTCCTTCACAGGTTTTGAGAAGGAGAAAGAAGAAATAAAAAAAACTTTACTGACACCCCTAGTAGAAACATTTTCACAGGTGTTACTGTTTAAGTAACAGGGTTCTTTTAAGAGGATTCCCATGCACAAACACAAGTCCACACCAAAGCAGCAATTAGAACATAACTCTTACTGTCTTAAGCCTAGCTGAGCTGTTGTCCAGTGTGCAGCAGCGCTAAGAGAAAGCTTTACTAAGCCGTGTTCAGGCATATCGCAACTGTAAGAGAGAAAGCCCTGGCGGGCTGTTTTAAGGAATAGACTAGGTTTAAAGAGAGTCTTACCAGTCCTGGGACCTTCGCCACCAAGCAGCAGGATGATAAGGGTCCACATTGGAGTGATGAAGGGAGGCAGGCACAGCATCTTCAGGGCGTCCCCTGTAGCTTCAAGGGAAGCTGGATGTCTGTCTCCCCATAGCACTGGGGCAGCCAACTTATGTCCTGCCTCAGGGCCAAGCTTGGGTCACTGCATTTGGGGCCAAAGCGTACAGCCAGCCTTGCTGGACTCATGAGCCTGATTAGCTGACAGCAGGTGACTTCCCATTCTGATTGGATAGCAAGGATCCCTGTTACACCATCGCAGTGTTATGGTTTCTGCCAGACATGAAGGCTCAGTTCTCATGGGAGTGCTTTCCTTCTCATGTGGAGGGGTCAGGTCTCACGAGAACGGGTTTAAAGTTCTTTCTCCCTGGTCACCTGGCCAAGATAACCTGGGGTTTGTCCATTGTGTCCGACTAGATCATCCTCTACTATCCCTTACACAGCAGGGGCAGGGGAAGGAATCCATAACAAAGTACTCAAATGCTTATTTAAATTTGATCAATCCCACTCCCCAGCTGCCAAAAGACATCAGTAACTGAAGACTAGCAATACATATCTCACTCAAGCTTTTTATCCCGAGGGTGGACTGGGGTGCCCTTGTGCAGGTACCACCCTGCACCCTGTCCCAAGCACCCTGCAAACACGTGACATGGCTCTTTTTGCTAACCCCCCCCCCCCCAAATTTATTTGGTTTTCAGGGAAAGAAAAAAAAAAGGGTGGGGGAGGAGGGGAGAGGAATTAATACCTCTAATCAGATCATTAAAACTAATTAACCAAAAATAAGGTCAGAAAGGGGGTGGGGAGGGCAGAAGAAGCAAAACTGAATAGAAACAGCAATTGTGCCAACCAAACTTAAGTTTGCGTCACAGAGGACAAACCTCAGAGGAAAGTCATCAAAAGAGGAATTACATTTCTATGACAAAGATGAGGGGTGAACATGAGAGAAAAACAAGAGGAAAGCTGTGTAAGGCTGCACTCATACAAAGCAAAAAAAAAAAATTTCCACTTCTATTCTTCCCCTCCTGAAAGGCTACAAAGAATAAAATACTCCAGCTGTTAATTTTAAGATGGCTTTGCTTTCCTTTTTCTTTTTGGAACTTGAAAAGCGATTTCAAACCAGTTCTTACTGTTTCCTCCCCTCATTAGGAATTTCTGATCACACAACTAAAAGCACTGACACCTGGATGAACTGAACTGCTTGCCAGTGTTACAGCAGGAAGAAAAGAGGAGAATTCATCAATTGCACTACTGAATATGAGTTCATTTATAGAGGAAAAAATGCGCATCTTATTGAATGAAAGCAATATGAAATGAAAACGCCTCTGCAGCAGCACATCATACTAGTATTTAAACAGTTGATAGTTCAGGATATCTTTTTTTAAAAGAGAAAAGAAATCCAATATATCTTCTCAAACAAAGGGTCTAGAACAGAGAACATCAGACATCCATGTTCTTCCCAAAAAGTCTGTGTGTCTTCTCGTTGTAGACACTGCACGAATTAAAACACAAACCCACTAACTGAGCTCAGCCAGTTTAGTTGTATAACCTCTAGATTTTCATTTCATTCTGGATCAAGGACAAGAACTAATATAACTGGTGTGCATTTAGAAAAATATGACAGTAAAGGGAATTCCTTTATCTCAGAAGAGATCTGTCACACACAAACACAAAGCTCTGTATACTCTCCAAACTGAAATCATCCCTAGAAATCACATATGGAACCTTGTGATCCTCTTAGAGCTCAGTAAGCAGTAATGGAAAGAAATGTTCTAGGAAAACGTTTCAAGAATACTTCTCTTCAGTCTGACTAGATATCAACTTTATACATTTATTATCCTCCTCCTATAATTAATTATTGCTGCCTACATATGAAAGATAGTGTTTATTGTAACCAACATTTTCTTATACTCAATCAATGTATAAACTACGTGAGAAGCAGAAGCTAATGCAAACACCACAATTTGGGCAGCCAAATGAAATTTCAATCTGCTTAAAATCTTGAGACTGTGTTACTTGAACACTGCACTTATTCCAGTTGCACTTTTTTAATTACATGCATTAGTAGATAACTGAACAACAAAAGAGCTAGTCCACTGATCCTAGGATTTCTTTCGTAGTGACTTTTCTTTCAAGATGCGTTTACTCCAACAATATTTTGCAGTTACAGCCAGGCAAGTATCTTTCTGTATCTACTACACCACAGACACAGATGTGAAGTCCACCCCACATGATACACTATTTATGAGGAGTATGAGAAGTATTCTTTTCCTACACAGCTGTTCCTTTCCTGCTTTACCTTTCTCCAAACACTTTCTAATGGATTATTCCTCTGCCTCGGTGTTTCTCCCTTTCTCTCAAATCTTTTCTCCACAACAGCATGGTAACAGAGGTAAGCATGTGTGTTTGGTAAGCAAGGAGAGAATGTTAAGCAAGACATCAAGAAGAAAAGGGTGTAGAAATAGCTCCTTTCCCAAGCCCCACCCCCTCCAACCCAAAATTATCTGGAGACAGCAAAACCAGAAACCAAGTTTAATCATGAAAGCTGTTAAGATTACTGAAATTAGCCTTTCATTCTCTCCATTTACTACAGAGGCACCCTACATTTTGCTGAAAACACAGTGTATTAAAGACCTGGATTACCTAATGTCGTTAGACGGATCCATCTCATACAAAGCTATCAACCATGTTTTTCATTTACAGTAACACAGCACATAGACTAATCTTTGAAAGTTCTCAAAGATGTGCTGCTTATGCATGGTGATCTGCATATACAAGGAACACTGTTTCATGCCTTCTATTTGGAACAAATGTCAAGCTTGAGCACCTGAATCACCACCTACACTGACTACAGAGGGAGATTCAGTAGGTTCAATTTAGTTAAGGATATATTCATACAGAGAGGGGCCACTGTTATCCCGCACTTTTTTATTTTTAAATTTATTTATACAGACAACTTTATCAATCTTCTTCTGGTTAACCAAGCATATATTTTTACTTTTAAAACATGTTTTTTCTGTTAATGAGAAAATTATTTCCAAAAGTTTATATTTGATTTTAAAGAGAAATTGAGAACTTAAATATGTTTATATTCCAACCATCTCCTTTTCTCTCTGTTCAAGTGGGATAGTTTATTTCTTCACGTTTGTGCCTTAAGTACAGCACCTTCTGCTGCGCTTTGGGACAAAATAACATGCATAGTAACACAGTGCTTCATCCACTGAAGGTATGTTTCTGTTTCAGTAAAATCAGAACTTGGTGCCAAAAGGACAGGGAAGCTCTTTGTCCAGGAACTGCTGAAAAAGAAACAATATTTTTTAAAAGAAAATATACTGTATTTCTAGATTGCTGTGTGCAAGGTAATGTTTCACTATTAAAGCAGGCACAGTAATCTCCCAAACTGATGATTTGATATCTGTAATTTAACGATTACTGTTGAAACATGATTCATTTTATTACCGATTCATTTAACACCACTATAGCAAGCAAGAAGAAACAATAGTTGAGGTCACCATGAAAAAATCCTCATGTAGCACAGATGCTGGCAGTTAATAGGGAGTTGAAAAGTTATGTGCTTAAGTACAACCAGGGTATTGCATCTGATGATTAAACTCAAAAAATGTCACAGAACGCTCTAGCAGTAATACATGAAACAAGGAAGTGTCAATTTTTTTTGCTTTCTCAACAAGAGGAGGGGGAAAAAAAAAGGCATTTTTATTGTCATAGCACTTCCAGCAAGTTGGTATTAAAAAGGAGATTTCATGCCAAAGTCGGCTGTTTAATCAGATAAAGAAGGCTTTCCTATTTCCTATTGTATAGATCAAGTTGGCTACAGGAGCCACACAGAGCTTTGAGTACCACATTTTTTTCGTGAGGGCTGTATCGTTTGATCATAGCAAAGCACAAGGACTGCTGGGTAATCTGAATCAGAGCTGCAGAAAAAGGGAGCCAGGCAGCCTGCTGAGGGCAAGATAACCATGTCACCTCGGCATCCCACAGCACTCCCAGTCGTGGACCTAGGTCGAAGGGGGGGGGGGGGGGAATCACCCACACTTCCATTTACAAATTTGTCATGGAGCTTTTTTACTTGGCTCCCAATTAATGCAGTATGTTTCTCCAAAGCTCATCTATAATGATTTTAGTACACGCTTGCTAAGGCCAGTCCCCCCATACTGACTGATGATGATTCTCCTCACTGCTTTCAAAACTTTAAATTTCAAACCCTTACTGCTTTGAAGGTGACACAGAATTTTCTACATAGGTCTTTGCAAGAGATGCAGCAATTTATGAAGCCAATAAAACCCTGTCCTCTAAAGATAGCTTTTATTAGAGGACAGGGCACATCTAGATAGGTCTCTACCTGTGATGCTGTTCATAGACTTCCCCAGCAGACTGGAAGCAGCAAAGAACTGGTGGGTTAGGTCACCTGGTATTCAGAATGATGACAGATGAACCCGTTGATAAGTTAATAGGTCATAAGGGACCCCTGATCAAGACCAAGTCTAGAAGCACAGCTTTTCACCAGCTACTGTCCCTGAAATGCCTCCCTAGCATTTCCAGCCTCCTAAACTTTCTACAGTAGCAAGCACCCCTTCAAGCCCTTCAATTTCATTTGTTAACTCCTCTTTCACACACTTTTATTCTGAGCCAAATTCAGTTCTGGGCTGCAAACTAGGCACTGCAGAGTGACCCACACAAGCATTTTTAACTCTTTTTTTTTTCACTGAAATCCCGTTGAAGCTGCAGTCCTGGAAAAAAGGTCTCCAAAGCTGCAGCCAAAAAAAGTACCAGAACACCATTACCAGTTCTGGTCCCTGACTAAATACAAACTCAAAGCACTATGTGTCCCCATATGCTGAAATGCAAGCTAATTCCTTTGCCATGCTTTCACCAGTACTGCCATTCTTTCATGCACCACCAGTGTTGATAATGACACGAGACAGGTTCGGTATAAACAAAGCACGTAGAAGCCTCAACTATTTTAGTTTTAACCCGTATATTTAAGTAGAAGCAACAGCACTGAGGCAATCCCAAATAATGTATTTAGCTTCTGAGTCCCAGTGGACAAGAATGTAACTGGCTCTCCTAGAAGGAAGTGAGGTGGAATAAAGACAGTGCTGAAGGTTTAGAGTGTTTCAAAGTTTTAAAAATTCTGAAAGAAAATAGTTGGGTGCAGCCAGTGGGGTTTTGTTGTTGCTTCTCCCACCCATGGCAATATTCTATCCTCTTATGTTTAAAGAAAGTGCACCAAGATCCTTTCTGATCTCCAGAGAGGTCATATGCCCATGCCTTCTTAGAGGAGAATTAAGGGACTCACACAGTAAAACTAATTTTTGCTTTTTCCATTCTGAGCTTCCTTTCATTTTCACATACCAGAGCACTGTAGAGGTGGTGGTCACTTTTCCTAAGCATTCGAACAAAATTCTTTGGTCATCTTCCACTCCTTCACAAGAATTTGCACTGGCAAGGCACCTACAAGTCCAGAGCTTTAAATTCCATATGTTTATTCAGTCTGGTATTAACTGCCATAATACTATTTCTATGCAACAGTCATTCATGCAAACACTGCTGGAAACTGAACGATCTAATCTCCATGTGACTAAAAAGTTAAAGTTTTCGGTTAGCAACTTCTCATGCACAGTTATGTCAGTTTGTCATTAAGAAAGCTGCTGGAAGGACTAACAGTTTAATTCTAGAATCCTGGATGTGTCTAGGCTTTAAGAGACCTGTAAAGGTCACACAGTACAACCTTTTGTGGGAAAGAGAGCCTACAGGAGATTCTCTAGCACCTTGTTTAGTCACCCTTGAAAAACAAAAGTTAAGAAAAACCTCAATATTCAGAAAACAACAGAAATTAAAAAGCCCATAAAAACTACAAAAGGCTACTATGAGGATAACATAAATCTAGTCTAATGACCAAAAAGCTTTAGCAATCGAATCATACCAGAGCTCTTCATAGTAATATCTAACCGTGCACTCAGGCATTAAAGATAAAAACGTTTACCATTTTGAAAAAGCATTTAGGGAATTTAGCATCAATAGCACATTTATGCAGATTAAAGGAAAAAGGTACTAATTCTAAGCACAGCTGTTACCAACATAAACCAGCAAATCTTTTAGCACAGAACCTCAGCACTCTGGTACGGAGAACAGTACCTACAACAGTATTTTGCAGCTTGCTCCCTGATGGTAGCTCATTAACAAAAAACATCTAGCACATATTCTTAAGACCAGTTGCAGCATGCCAGAATTCAACCTCCATGATATAATTATCATAAATGACAGGCTACAGAAAATATTTATTTTTTTTCTTTTCTGCAGAAAGAAAAGTGTAACTTTGATTTTCCTGATATGTTTTTCATCTTCCTTACATACTGTCCATGACATCCTCCCACTTGCTAGTGGGTGCTTTTCATGTTTCCATCTTTCTTCAGAGGAAGAAAAATGTGAAGAGGTCATTTCATTCTAACCTCACCTAAACACATATATATGTTTGATACAATTTAATGCAAATGATCACCACAGCGGTAAGCTACAGGAAGGAATCCGCACATCCTGCATTTTCTCCTGAATGCTTGCAGCACACTTATAACACCATACTAAGTTCCTGCCTATACACAGATAATACCTTTGTCAAACTAAGCCAAAGGTGAAGAACCTTTCACTTGGGGAGGCCAAGAAGAGCCTTACAAAAATACCTCTTTAACATACTTTGCGCTAGTCTCTGATAATGTCAAGTCAGATGGCCCAGAAGTCTCAGGCAACCTTTGAGTTAAGCCAATAAGCCAGCTCTAAACAGACACCCAGTTATGTCAACAAAAGAAATACAGGGTATTTAAACTCAATGTTTTTACTGGCATTTTTACCGCGGCTAAATTTGGAAGTCAAATAACTTTAAAAGTATAGTAAAAATGCTAAAGACTTCTCTTTGACTATCAAAAGGCAATGGAGGAGAGGATAACAGTATGCACTGAACAGTCAGCTCTGCTACCTGTGAAATGGAGGTGCACAGCCCAGTGATAAACACAAGCCATTTCCAAAGGCGGGTGGGGTGGGCAGGATGTTTCCTGGTACAATTTGAGGGTCAACAAACCCTTGAAAAGAAGCTAAGAAAACACTTCACCTGCTTCGGAAAAGAACAGGACTGAGAAAGGCAAGCCAGAATTCAACGAATTATTCAGAGAGAAGAGACCTAACAGGACACTGCTACTCTCACCTTTTCAGTTTTAAAAGTACATACATTTCTCTCAGCTGAAAAGAATCACACCCGAGTGACGAAAATAAAGAGCATTTTCCTCTCGATTCCTATCAGAAAAATTTTGGGCTAGTATAGCTGAAACAGGTCCAGATAAATAAAAACGCACGGTCTCAAGTTCCCCAGACAGCGGGTGAATTTAAAGGTAAGCAGCAATTAGATTTACTTTGAGAGAGATCTGTATCATATTAGTCATCATTATCACATAAGTAGTCACGATATCATGTGTAGATGCTTTTTGCTAACAAGATCTGAAGAAAACTGAGAATATTATCACATAAAACACACTGCAGTGAAGTCACTGTACTGAATTCATGACATCATAATTGTTGTCATGGCAACTAGCTCATATCAAGCACAGAATACTGCCTTCACTGCAGAATCAAGGAGCACCTGTGCTGCCACAAAAGAAATGTTCTTATTCAAACACCAATCTAGTCAACAACACAGGAAATAAGATATTATTGTAAGTAAATTGCCTTTCCACTACCTCTTATTTTGTTCACCTGGTGTGAGACTTTTTAAACACTCGGTCACACATAAAGAGGTCTGATAAAGTATACGCACGACAAAAAGAATGTAATTGAAAAAATGGTGGTTTTCTTCCACAGCATTCCTCAATTTTTCCAGCACAGAGTAATTCTCTTTGAGTTTTCCTCTCCTATGCATATGACTGCAATTATATACAACACACCTCTGTTCAGACACAGAGGGCTAAAACTCCAAGGGGAAAAAAAAACCCAAAGCAAAACCACAAAACAAAATGCTTTCTAGTCATTTCACCAAGCAGGGCCGACAGCCAAATTGGAACTGTCACACAGCAGCAGAACTGGTTGATAAAGAACATATCCTACATTTAGAGACCACAGCTCCTTTTGTTTAAGGACTGACCCAGCAGGGCCTTCATACACCAGGCAGGCATTTTTCATGCACTCACTAGATGCGGTGGTTCAAACCTGCAGAGCTATGAGAACAGCACAAGAGTAGCTTCCTTGTAAATAAAAACATCACCTTTTTTCCTCTAAACAGCCATCTTTTACATGAGGAATATCTGCTATTCCCAGCTCCTCACCATTCACTGATATAAAAGCCTCAGAAATCACAAATCAAAACAAAAGAAAAAAAAAGCTTTCAGGTCATAATTAGACTTTTTACTAACAGTTAAGTATTAAATGCACAAATGCCACACTTGATGTTCCAATCTCCAATACCTGCACGATAAATCAATTGGTATTACAAAGGCACATGAGGGAACACACACCTGAAAATCAACTTCATATTAACTTGCTGAATGTAAAAAAAAAAGTCAGAGTTGCATGTCAATGATACCAGATAATGTTTCACAGTTCAACATTAAAGTTGATTAGCACCAAAGACACTGTTTCAAAACAGATTTTATTAAACAGTCCAGACTATATAGAAAAGTATAAATTATACTTATTTGCTACTTCAATGTTTTTTAAAAAGCAATCCATAAATTACTGCTGGACCAAAGAACACTTCCACACAACCATATGTAATTAGTCAATGTGTCTAAACAATTTCAGGATGCACTGATGGGGTTTTCTTCAGAAAACCCCATCAGTGAAATGGGGTTCTAAGAACCCCTGAAATGGGGTTCTAAGAAAACAAAACTGGCCTGGATCCCAATTAAACACCAGCACCACATTTCTACACTGGCTTTGTGCCTTTGTTGGTGACATTCTCCGCTGCCATCCAATACATCAATTACACCAAAGCCAGAGGACAGAAGTACTGAAGTAACGTGTCTCTCCAGTCCCCATTCTCTTTATAAAAGACTGTCTCAATTAATGAGTGTTAGACAAAGTAGAGAATACAAACAATAAACTGAGATTCACATACAGATGACTAGTAGACAGCTGTATCCTATGTTTTGGTTTTCAGTGTTCTCCTAATATTATTTCACAAGACCAAAAATGATGATTATTACTTGAGTGATGACACCATGAAAATTCCCCTCTTAACAAAACTTCCACAAGACGAAGTGCAGTTGGGAAATGACTATAGTTGACAACATTCTAAGGAAATTGTTGAGCATACCACTCTATTCCCTAACACTGAAAAGTCAAGAAATTAACCATCTTCCCTGTATTTAAAAAAAACACATTATGAACTGCCTTTGGTGATAACAACTTGTGTATACAAATGCATTACCTGTATCTGGTGTACTAGGATATGGGTAACTTCCACAAACACAGAAAACTGAAAGAATCAAGTTGATCAAACATCAAGCAAGTTACATCAGAAATGCAGAGTTCTTGACTGCCCTGCAATACCAAGTACAAATGTCTTGAAGTGTATTATACAATACACAGAACTGTTTGTTATGTAAATACGGGACAAATGTCAACGATATTCCCTTTCATTAGTAAACACTGCATTTCTAGCTCACCCAAACAATATGAAATCACTACTCAGTAAGTAATGAAAAAATACCACTGTGCCTGCAGTTACTTTGCTTCTTGAAAGACTGGCAGATTAACTGATCCCTCAAGCAACTACTGTGTCTTCTCTGAGCACACACAGAAAATTATGGATTGTCTCAAGACTTTAGAGAGCTTTTTATATAACTTTAAAAATAACTTGTTGTATTAGGTTTTCCCCAACAGTCCTCCTGTTAAGTCTTACTTTTGCTTATGTTAACATTAGATAGGGGAACAAGAAGATGTTCCTACCTTTGTACATGGTATTTTTTTTCTTATGTTATTCATTTGTCAATATTATAACAGAAGCAACAACTCAAAACTTCCTGCTAGGATCTTGAGGTGCCCACAGCACTTTCAAACCTGACTAGAGACACCACAGCACAAAGAAACACTACCTGTCCCTCCTGTCTCCCCCTACAAACCAAGATGTGAAAGGCTAGGGGACTTAAGATGCCCAACAATGATTCTAACTCCTTATGCCTTTATTCAAAATCCAACATAGCAAATCCTTTCCAGTGTTGCAGAGCTCACCATCACAATTACAGACAAAAACAAGCACTTACATAAAATCCTTTAAATTTAGCTGCCAGGTATCTAAATAGTTATGTTTAGATATTATAAAAATGTGTCGCAGAACATGCCTGGAGCTATTTTCAATCTTAACTATGTTGAGAATGACATTAATGAAGCAGCTTTTCCCAACACAGGCATGGTTGAAGCACAGTCTCAATAACTTTTAGTCCCTTCTGCACCACTGGACTGGATCATATAAGATGCCACCATGTTGCAACTAGGTTCCAAATCAAATTAAATCATATGACAGAACACAGCATTTTTCTCTCAGAACTGTGAGAAGATATTTGTTACAATACCATTGTCTCCCACTGTAATAAGAAAAGGGATAGTCTTGAAATAAAAATAAGCTCCAAATTTATACAGATTTCCGCAGTAAGGAAGCATAATTCTAAAACACACTCAAGACCCTCAGGGAGTCTTAAAAAATTAAGAACCCACTCAGTCACAGATCTTTTACATACAGTAGTAACAGTGACTTTATTTTTAAACACCCACCCCCTTATTTTCCCCTTATCTTCACAAAGTGAGAGAACAAAAGGAGCTTCCAGTTCTCTAGTTCCCTGGTAGGGAACTAGAAATTGAGAGGAATGACCTTAGAGCAACCCTTTAGTTCTTTTCCAGAGCTAGAAACATTCAGAGCAGACAAGGAACATCATCTTTACCGAACTCTTTTATGGTGCTCCCAAGCACTTTAGGATAGGAAAGAACCACGTTAAAAACTTAAGATGGAGAAATGGGAAAGTGTTTTTGTTTGAAAGGTAATAAAAATCACCATACTGGCTCAGACTAAGGATCCAGCTGATCTTCCTCTAACAGCAGTCCCCAGCAGACATCTAGGGAAGGCTGTAAAAACACGGCAAGCAGAAGGTAGGTCTTTTGATTACATTCCTAAATACCAAGAATTTGCAGCTCAGCACTTGCCTGAGCCACAGGTGAACAACAGCACGAAACAAAATGTTTAGCCCTTTGTTATACAACCTTGTAGACACAGAGGGTGGGGAGGAGAGGGGAGATGACCAAAACCGAAGAGCTCACAAAACAAACCAGAAAAAAAAAAAAAAGAGGTAAGCAGCAGAGTTTAGTTTAAAACCAAATACATGAAAAATTCTGCAACTTTAGAAGATCTGGGTTTTCTGCAAGACTGAGTAACATCAACTTCGGAAAATTATCAAGTTTCTCATTCGCACTTTTCCACCTGATGTGTCCTCATTGAGAGCTTTGACTAAGAGCATCCACCAACTGCTACTACTTCAACATGTTTTTCTAGGGCAGTGGTTGGCAAAATACGATAAACAGCAGTGCAGCCTGCCGGCCGATGGTTTCTGCCTTTCTTTGGCATTCCTAACTGAAGAGAAGCTATGCTAGCAGTAAAATAATAGTTGGATAAAGGCTAACAGTGATGTGAGTCAAACAACTTGCCATGTGAAAATGTGTGACTCAAGTCAGAAGCTGCTAGACCTAGGACTAAATAAATATACAGAAGTGTAAGCTCTCAACTGTTCTGAAAGATGCTCCGGAGTTCCCAAGTTTACCTAATTTCACTGCCATGAACTCTCTAAAGTAACTATATTTTGACTGAAATGGGACAGCAAGTAAAGATAATCTTGTGATAAAGTCTGTTTAAGGGAAATGACTTGTAAATCTCATGCTTCACTGGAGATACTGGAAATACTTATAACAAATAACACCGCATAGTTTAGTAAAACCAGAAAAGTACCTCTGGAACATTCAACAAAGCCGAAGAAGTACCATGTCTTGCTAGCAGCAGAGCAGAGACACTCATTCAGAAACAAAGGTTGTAAGTGGAAAGTTACCGCTCCCTTCATCCTCCTACCTCCAGTTTCTACATATAATCCCAACCTGCTCCTACCAGAAGCTAGGACACTGTTTTACACAGGCACTGTCAAAACAGACAACAGTCCAGAAAGTGAAGGCCCAGTGCTCTCTCTTCCTGCTTATGTTCCCACTTCATTTTGGCAGCAGCCCACCCTTAGATTGGATTAAGTGTAACATGAACTCTACCCTCAGGTATGATGACAAAGTAACTCAGCCTATCCCTCACTCATAGTTTTCTATCAGAATTATCTGGGCTACTCGAGGCATCTTAAATCAGAGTCTTTACTAACCTGCCAAATTTTAAATGAAACGAGTTAGACGGCAAGGCCTGTGGGCAGACCCCTGACAGATGCAGGGGAACAGGAAACTAACAGTCAGAAGCAACAATGTTTCTATTACTACAGTCAGAGCTGGAAGAAGCTAGACCCAGTTCTCTGGCACTTTTTACCAACCACATGTGCATGTGGGTATGTGTACATGCGTTGGAGGGTAAGGCGGGGAACACTCCTGACGGAGTTGGTATAGGGGCAGGTAGCATTTTCTGGCATATCCATATCTCTACAGCCCTAGATATAAACAGGTTCAAATACCCATCTAAACCTACATCTGAAAATTCAAATAAATGTGGTAACTTTAGTACTCAGGCATCACCAGGTAAGAAACAAAATGATTAATATAATTAGAAAGGCACATTTGCAACAGGATTCCTGGAAGAAACTTGAATGTCATTTCTCATTCAGGAGACCCTATTGACTACTAATGTAGAAATGAGTGATTCACCAAACATCTGAGTCATTTCTACCTATGTTCACTGTATACTCCTCCCCCTTACCTATATCCAAGTAGTGTATAAAGCTACAAACTTCTCACTGGTATGGCCAGGAACAAATTAATAAGTCACATGGTATTTTTCAAATAAAACTGAATCATCAAAAGGACAAAGAAAAAAAATAGCAAAGGAGCTGATTGCAAAAAGGATGGTGGCTTCGTAACAGCTCTTAAAGAAACGGTGAGGAAAAAAGAAGCAAGCTTCACCTCCAGCCTGATTCCACAAGTTTTTCTACACTTATTTTGAAGTCTTTAACTATATTTACTATTTTAGTAACTTAGCTGTCCACAGCTTCCTCTTCCATAACATCATGCCCTGTCATACAGTGTCAGCTATGCTATATACACTACTTCATTTGTATGAAGCCAAATCTGATTTTTGTGAAGAAACAAATAAAAGGAATGATGAGCAAAGGTTCCTTGTCACAATACTACAACTGACAGAAAGGAGATCATGTTAAATGGTTAAGGCAGTTATGCTTGCAGGCTTTTGAGTTCTGGGTTAGGGTTTTTTTAGTGGGTTGTTTTGTGGTTGGTTTGTTTGGGGGTTTGGTGGGGTTGTTTTGTTTTAAGGGGGCTTTACAGCAATAGCAATTCAAAATTTAGCTGAAGTTGCAGTGTCTGTAATTTCCCCAAATACTTTTACCAATATATCCTTTTAAGCCACAGCCTTTTTTACATCAATGTCTCACTCTAAGCAGCACTAAAATAATGGGAATCACTTAAAGGTCTCAACCACAATTTTTATTTAAGAGTTTCTGTGGTAGCTACCATTAATACAATCGTATCTGTGACATCCTAATCTATGCCAAATTTTCAGCACCTACTAGCTTCTAAAGTACTCTTTTACTTAGGTACAGTTTCATCGCCAACTGCAGTGATCCACATACAGACTGCTACTAGAACAGGAGAGCACCAGCACAGTGCCCATGGCTATATATTCCCATTGCTCCCCTTCAGCTAGTACCATTTTAGATGATCTTGAGTTCAACTCAACTGTGGTTTCACAGTGGTCTGTGTCAATCTAAACACAAAGCTGTACAACTAAGCTAGCCAGGCTGCTTTCTGCTACTGCTTTTGAAAAGAGTAAGCTTCATTTCTCTTCCTTCTTTCGCCTTCCTCCACTTTCACTCACATGGCTCTTCTCTCTCTCTAGCACTCGAAGGCCTTTGTTGAGCCACTATCAACTCACAAACCAAAGACTTAAAACAATCTGGGGCTAGTTTTCAAACAGGTTAGCAAGTTAAGATAGCAGATCCTGGAAACCAATAATTGCTAGGATGGGTGCCAAATAAATGGTAGGATGACATGGCTGAGAGCATGACACCCCCCACCCCCATTTATGCCAACAGGAAAGCCATCAAAGAGAATGAAACTATGAGAAGACTTGGGTCAACACACGTGCTTCTTATTCTCTTCCTTGATTGGTACTGCTATTTGTCTAGTCTCATTGTAAGCCAGTTCAGAGAGCTAAATCAACAATAAAACCCACCCTATTCATTATTTTTGGCAAGGCTTGTTTTCTGCCAATTTAATTCCCTGAACTAGTTCAGCAAATGCATCAGGCAAGCATCTGCACCAGAGTGTGGAGAAGGGGGCAGGAACACACAGGGAGATGAGGACAGGCTCGGGCTGATTTAAACTGTCATTGAACCACATACCCTACAGCAGATCTACATCACACTGTAGTTAGAACTGACAGTAATCTGTGCCTTTACAACAGGAGGCGTTCATTGCTGATGAGAGTACATGAACAGCACCAGCACTGGAACATCCTAAACCAAGTTTAACCTGGGCACAAGCTTGCACGATTACACATAAAAGCAGACAAATCACAGTACTCTTACTTTCATAAATGCTACAAAACATGAGCTAATTATCCCCCCTGTGAAAATGTTCTCCGTAATTCCCATTTCACATATTTAGCCCAGAACCACAAAGCAAGCAGAACTGGTGACAAACCCAGGATTAGAACCCAGTAAATTCCCTGTATCAAACCAACAGTTCATCACTCAACTGTGTTGTTAACCCTCGACTAATTCAATTAGCCAGCAGCGGTCTGTAAAAAAACTCCTTTTGAAACTGGCTTTGAAATGCACTATAAAGCTCATTATTTATAATTCAGTTATGTTAACAAATGTGGTATTTCCTACCTAGTTCTGAAATAAAAAAAATAGGGTAAGGAATATTAACAAGATATTAAGTAATTATTTCCTTTTATACAGAGAAAAATAAGTGTGCATGAAGCAGCACGAGGAGCTGTTCACACAACTCAAGAAATTGAATGCAAAGAACTACAGAAATGAAAATACACCTGTGTACATGCTTCTTTCTCAATTAGCAATTGTCAGTTACAAGTGAAGTATAATCAATTACATAATACATACTACCCCAGATTGTTACAGTTCCTTACATTTATCTCCCACCCTCAGTCCCAAGAATCCCACGCTTAACTTGCCCCCCCGTAACAATGTAGCACAATAGGAAAAGGGGTGGGAAAAATTGTCAACACAGAAGCAAATCTCTGCAGTAGTACACAGCCGGTACTGTAAGTCTATCCAGCAACATGAGACAGTCTCTCATTCACATGTAGCCTAAGCACCCAAACCAAGCCAAACATTTAGGACACCCAAATTGTCCTTAATTTTGTTCAGCACCTTCTTTTGTCAACAGTTTTGTCACACAGACGGAAAATACATATGTCACAGAAAGAATAATTTGCCAGGACTGTCACTGCTTCTCTCAAGATAAAAATAATAAAGCTCTAAGTACAAGTAGCAGCAGCTGCCTAATTGTCAGCTGTATAAAATATCAGTATTAAGATTATTTTCCTGTGGGCAACAACAGTTTGAGGAGAACAGAATATAATGCAGGGGGTGACGGGGGGAGGGGGGAGGTAAGAAAATTAACTGATTAGATTTGCACATTAAAAATGCTGTAATCTGTTTTGAACTCTTGAACTCCACAGGAGCCAAAACTTAAAGAAAGCAAATGAAAGCCGATTGCATGCTACAAACAACTACTGCATATTTGCCAGAGAATCTGGAGAAAACCAACATGCCTATGGAAGATGGAGGGAAAAAAATAAAAAGAAAAAATAAAGGTGGATGACAGATCAAGCAAAAAATATTCAGGCTAGGATAGAAAAAATGTTTACCCCAAAATTTTTCGTATCCTCACACATCTGAACATACAGAAAACAGCAAAAATGTGCTATTCTGAACCTAGGAATTACCACTTGAAATTTTCCAAACATAATTCAAGTGACAGTAGTGTTGAAAATCTAATTTTTCTGGGCCATACGTTAACGGATGGGCCAGAAGTAGGAACAAAACTTCTTCACGCTGCACAAGAGACTCCTAACACAGAGTATGCTGGTGCTTCCTAGGTTTAACAGACAGACTGAGTTGAAGGCTACCTCACTGATTCCGTCAAGTGAGGGAACTTGAGACATCATCACCATTACTTGCTAAGACAAGCATTCAGAAGCTATCCACATTCAGCATCAGGAAGTCAGTATTAACACTTACTTGCTTGAATTATTACTGCAGGCTAATCTTGGAGAAATTGTTAGTGACAGCAAATCTGAGATTTCCTCCTCTTAAAATGACTGGGTGGGAAGCCCAGATTCTTCCCCCTTTCCTTCTAGGAACTGAGAAGCAAGCTGTAGCTCCTCTAGTTGGGAAATCACCATACTGACACACACCTCAACTCTACTCCACATGCAGCAGCATGGCTACTGACACAGCTTAGCCCATTTTACAACAAGCTGCCGGACTGGTAAATTCTGGTCAGTCCTTAAAGAGAAGAAAATGGCAGAGCCACTTTGATAACTGAGCAGAGGCAATCAGGCAGTGGAACTATTTCCTCATAAGGACAACACTTCTTCCTTCTGTTCCTCGCTTCTTCCTTCTGTTCCTCGTAAAAGCTGAAAGGACAGCCACAACAGGAGAACATATTCCCCTGGTAAGAATTAGGAAGCACAACTCTGCACCCTCACCACAGTCAGACAGTCTGCAGTAAAGAAAAAAAGTTTATTTTACTCTCCCTCCCACAACTGATAGAGAAGATCTAAGCAGCAGCTTAAAACCTGACACCCACCAGTGAGATAAACTAACACAAAAATCCTTACTCAAGACTGAGGAGTAATACCCACACGTTAGTCTCGGCACCTTCCGACAAGTGAGGATGATGCCAGGGTAGGGGAAAAGGGGCTTCCCACTAATATGCTGCCTCTGGGCTTCCTGGTGAAGCCGTATTTCTATCCATATCATGTTCCAGTAAAATTTTAAACTATAATACAGGAACACAAATGTATGTTTGTGTGTATTTTGTACATGTGTATTTTGACATGTAAATACTTGAATTCAGAGCCATAAACCCCAGCTCAGCCATAAGACAGCACAAGGCCACTGTCCAGTATTCCATTCTATAAAAAAATACTAAAACATCAGTGACACAGAAATTTTGTTTGCAAGATGCAATGTACATTTTTATCATGCTGGATAAAATATCTACAGTCTCAGCAGTGGTTAAATTGCTGCTATAAAGGAAATTGTCCTCAGATAAATGGTTTCCCTATGAGAAGGTTTCAGTGCTACACCTCACCCCAGGTCAATAAATCAAATTAACTGCACCTTGTCCTCTGGCCAATGACATCATCGGCTTGACCACATCTTGTGAAGCGAGTGCAAAAACATATGCTATTTAAGGCATGAAATCATATTACTGCTTTTTGTCCAGCCAGCCTTGTGCTGTTGGTCTGTGAAACAGTCACCTGAACAGTCTCATTACCGCTTCTACAGATTTCTTTCTTCTGGTATTCAAGGCCTGTCTTCACCAAGGGTGAAGAAACAGGATAAATAATCAGAGTCATTATTTTTTAAATCAAAATGCTTTTCATTAGCTGCAGTGTAGTATTTTGTGACAAATTAAATTTAGAACCAAACTACAAAATACACCACCTGCATTTGTATGTGAACACTCTTTCCAGTGATGTTTCAGAGATGCTTACATGCTAATCTAGCACAGCTACTTTGAAGTACCCTGTTAGGTCCTTTTCCTCATGAGTGTGAAAACAATGGTCACTAATGAAAACCCACAGTTTTATCTGAAACCCATCCCTGCATAAATAGTTTTGCTTTGGTTTGTGCTTTTTTTTTAATTCTACCTCCTTCTAATAGCACCTTCAAGTACTCCATTTGTTTTCTTTATAAGTAGACTAATACCTGGTTTAAAACTTAATTATTCTAGACAATTTAAGAGGATTAATTTCAATTTTCACTCTGTGTTCTTATGACACGACAGAAAACTTATCTTCCTTTCTAGACCCTGCACTGCCTAGTATCTTCTGTCTTGAAAGCCAAATATAAATGAAAGAAGAACAAAAAAACCCACACCAAAAAACCCAAACAACCCAGAACAGTCAAAGATACAAGCAGCGACAAAAGCAACTGACACACTGTGCTGTTAAACTGCATCCACACTAAGCAAAAAGAAGGTGAATAAGATTATCTTCAATGTATTCAATTCTGTTTGTGTTCAGAGGGAGGAGGAAAGCTGTTCAGATTTTGAGTGTGTCTTCTATAGCTCTCTCAGTGCCAGGAAACGTAAATTAGAAGCAACTCTCCTTTAAGGAAAAGAATCAAGGACAAAGGGACCAAAAATGTCCAAGCCTCTGAAAAGCAGATATGAAAGGCACAGCTTTACAGTCCTGAGTTGCTATAAATTAAAAATAAGCTCCTTATTTAAAAGACATGAGTGTTTGAGAATCTATGAGCAGATCTGATGCTGCTCAAGCCCCAGGAGGGTTTTGTTTTTGCTGGCAGGGGTGGAGAGGAGATGGGGGGGGGTCATTTTGGTTATTAGTAAATAAATCAAGCAGCAGAGTGAGGCCTAGGCGCCTGCCAGAGGAGTCAGGGCCTAGCTCTCCCTCCTCCTCTCCTCACACAGCCTGGGTTTGATCTCGGGGCCCTGTGGGTTGCCAAGAAAATTTAAAAAAAGCGAGAGAGCGAGAAAGAAGAATCATATTGAACCACAAAAGCACATGGGGTGAATGTAAAATATAAACACGGCGTTGGGCTCTGAGTGGCTGTTATTAAAGGTCTGAATTACTAAACATGAGAGGCGGGGAAAGGCAGGCGGCCATTTCAATAATATAAACCTCCCCGAATTAGACATTATTCAAATGAGAAGGAGAGGGAGAGAGAGAGAGCGCGCCAGGGAGAGGGACGGGACCCGCACCCCCAGCGCCTGCCCACCGGGGCTGCCGGCACCACAGTGCCCCTGCCTCGGCACCCGGGGCGAGGGGCCACGAGTCCGCTGCTAGGCATCCAAGGGGCCAGCCCCGAGGCCGCTGCACCCTGCTACCACCGAGCCCTCGAGGCCGTGGAAGCAGGAGGGCAAAACGGGGAGGAGGGCAAACGCCGCCGGGGCAAGTGCAGCAGTCGGGGGTGCAAACACGCGGCCTCTCCCGCCAGAGAGGGGCACGGAGAAACTACCCACACACCTCACCGCCCCCCACCATCCCCAAGTCACCCCACGGTGAACCTGCCCTCTACGGGGCTGGGGGCGGGGGGAAGCTTTAAATAAAAAGCCAAACCGCGCTCTCATCCTACCCCTCCCCGAGGCCATCCGCACCCATCTACCCCACGCCTGCAGGCCCCAGACTCTGGGGAAATAACCCTGGCTGAGGGGGATGTGGGGAGGGCGGTAATGAGGGGAGAGATGAGGAAACCAAGTCTTTCTCCCTCACCCGGCCCCACTAAG
>VXBZ01005960.1:297823-377193 GCA_013399135.1 Heliornis fulica
GGGCGCTTGCGCACTTAGGCACCCGGACAGAAGGCTCGGGCGGGGTATGGGGGGAGCGCGGAGGTGCATTCCCCGCGCTGAGGAGAGGGGACGGCGCGCCCCTCGCCGCTGCTCCCCGTGGTGCCGGATTGCCCGCCGCGGGCTGAGCGGGCTTGGGGGGAGGCCACTGGGGGCTTCTTGGCAGAGCGAAGGCCGCGACGGGTTAACGGCCGCGGGGCAGGCACAAGCGGCGGGGAGGAGCCGCTCCCGGCGAAGGAGGTAGTTCTAGTACTGCCTCAGTACGGCCCTCGTTAACCGTTGGGCCGCCGGGGAGAAGAGCGAGATGTTTCATCGGGGTAGTAAGAGGCGGCAGCAGCTCCTGCCGGCACCTTCCGATCCGACCGTTAGGCTGAAGGGAAGGGCGCTGCGCCGGCCCGCGCGGAGGGCGGCTCTCGTTCCGGCGTGAATCCCCTCGGAATAAAGGGGAACTGCGCCCAGGGAGCGCGAAGTGACAGAGCCCTCTGTGGGGGAGGGCGAGCGGGTGGCGGCCTGTCCCTGTGCCCGCCAGAACAGGGCGATTACACGGGATGGTTCTGACCCGAGAAACACTCTGTAACGCGGCCCTCAATCTGGGCAGTGCGGTGCCCCTGGGGTGCCTTTCTCTTTCAAGTCGGTTTGTCCTCTTCCCTTTCGAATTTGACTAACCCGAAAGGGAATGGGGCTTCGTGCGTCCCTCGTTAAAAGGGAATGGTAGAATGAATAGCAAGAGACCTGGGGAACCGACGAATAAACCCAGATTTAAATTCAAAACTTCCAAACGAGGAACAAGCAATCAGCTAAACATGCAGCATGGCAAAACTTTGCTGATTCTTGACAGGTTTGGCAGAGTAAACCCCAAACTTGCTTATATTCTTAACCTTAATGATGCAGAAATAGACGGCACCCTGAGCTCTGTAATGTACATCCATAAAAAGAAGAGACAGAAGGTGGTATAGAGCGGTATTCGTTAAGGACTGGACTCAGTCTTAACATTTTCCGTAAGTCATTAACCTCAATGGGTCAGAGTCCAAGCCGGATTTTCTTCTGGGGCTCAAAACCTTGAGGAATAATAGAAACTGGCAAGGATCTGTGCTTGCATGCTGTTGCTGAAGAAATTACCAGTCGTATCAGCGGCAGTCACTAGATTTTTTTTTTTCATTTAGGAAAGGGCCAAAAAGAAAAGGCTGAGGGAGGGAGACAGCACAGTTTCTCTCCAAGGGCTGAATCAGATAGTAAGGTAATTTGGATATTTTTATTTAAAAATAAGATCCTGTAGTAAGGGGTTGTTTGTTAGGGTTTTTTTCCCATATTATGAAATAACCTCTTGATACCGCAGAAAACAGTAGAAATGGACTGCACTGTGAAAAAGAAAAAACCCGTCCCCTTCATGTAAGAGTACACGAATTGTACTCTTACACATTCATTTGATGGTATTCTGTACCAGTAATTAAGCACTTTGTCTCCCTGAGATCTGTGTTTAACCCACAGGAGTGAACATGTAAACAAAGGCATATTGTCATCCTCCTCGTTCTGTTCAGCCATGATCCTCACGGGCCAGTTAATCCAGTTTTATGGCCAGGTTATACCAGCACTGCAGAACACAGTGGCTGCACCATGACAGATAAAGGTGTAGAGAAAGGGCCGCCTAGATTAAGACCCTGCTCAGCTCTAATCCTGCCTACGCTGAATATTCTCTCCTGTATCTTTCCATCTTGTCCGTGGACTCTGCTCACTCCTGTGTGCTACTTACTAGTAACCTCTTCCCTGATGGTAACTGCTTCTTGTTGGGGAGAATTTGCTCCCATTACCACACCTGATTTAGCCTTTGCTCTTGCACAGCTTTTGTATGGCTAGCTGGAACTCACAGCTGCCAAACAAAAGCTGTCTGAAAACAAATAGTTACTAGGGTGTGGGGTTTGATTTTGGGGTGGGTTGGTTGGGCTTGGGTTTTTTTTTGGGGGGGGGGGGGGTTTGGATTCGGCATGGGTTTTTTTGCTAATCACTAACCTGCTCTGTGCTTTCTAACTGACTGGCTATAAAGAGAACTTCATACTGTATTTGGCCACGAAGCTGCTCTCCCTCTCTCCCTCTCCTTTTAAAGATTGGATGTATGTCTGCATCCCCTTCTCTAGTTTAGTTTGAATGCATCTCTATCTGATGCCTTCCCCAAGGTGTCATACATCCCTGTGGCTATATATCCAGGAAAGCTGGCCAAATCATTAGTGATGAATAATTTATCAGATAAATTTTACCTCTATTTCAGTTGCGAGTTGTCTGCAAACAGCTTGTGATTTCTGCAAACTTACTATTTGATGATCCTTGCCAGAGAGTGCCTGACTGATGTCAGGACACAAAGACGGTATGAAGCTTAGTCCTACGAGAAGCTGAGATCTCTAGATTTCTTCCACAAAAAGACTTCCTTGGGAAACCGAGTTGTTTCGGCTGCAGTCGGTGAGGCTGGGCTCACACTGGTGGTTAACAGCGCGCTTACATCCTCTGCTGAAACTGAGCCCAAAGCAGCGAGTGCCTTGCGGGACTCCGTGTGTCTGTTCTCTGACTGGACTTGTCAGCCTTGTAGAATCACCTCTTGCAGGGATTTTGCTTTAAAAATATTTTCTGCCAGTGAAAAACAATACAGTGTTCAAAATCAACACACCTGTAAAGGGAAGAAAGAGTATTTCAGGATCTTTTAAAGCTCTGCAGTGTATCTGCATCTGCTGTTTTGATTTTGATCCAGGTATCTCCTAATTCCTAGACCCCCTTGCCATGCTCTACTTGTGCCTATAGCCCATGTTTTGTATGATGGCTCTATTACCTTCCGAATTTTCTATCTCCTGCTAGAATTAATTCAGTAGTGTTTCAGAGACTTTTTTTTTTTTTTTAAGGTGGGAAGGCAGGGGACAAAAGCACAAATCGCAGCACCTAAGCAAAAAGCACATTGGGAAAGGAAATTCTTTTTCCTACACAGCTCTAGTATATGAAGAAATTAAGAGCAAACTTAACTGCTCCGCTCCAATTCCATTGTGCTGCTAAGATGTGAATCCCAGATGCTGCTTTTCTCACATCATGCCCTTTGTTTCTGTGATTTTTTCTTCACGTCAGATTTCTCTCCTCAGAAAGGCTCTGTTTCTGGAGTCAGGTTTGCTTCAGCTTTCCTTTTTGTCCTCCAGGTACCGATATGAAGGTTTCTTCCTCAGAACAGTGGTTCTGTGCCCCTTTTGTGCATACCTCCCCAAAACTCCATTCCTTTCACTATCAGACTGCTCCAATTGTCTCACCTTTAACTAATCTTACCTGTGTGGCTCTGTCTTTACCATTTATATATATATATATATACATAATGCAAACACAGTGAGACCAGCAGTCTCCCTGTTACAGTCTCTGTAATAGTTAAAGGTTACAGTCCATTTTTTTAACGTGCTACAGATACAAACAGGAAAAGACAGTACATGTTTCAAAAAGCTTGCAATTGAGAGAGATGTCAGGCAAAGGAGGAAGGAAAAAACAGGATTAGTAGCTCCTTGATTGAGGAGGAAAAGGGAAGAAAAGCAATATAAAGACTATGCCACTGTGGTCTGGTGTCACAGCAGGCGTTAGTGGGACTCAGACCTGGGCCTAGGAGCTCTGAGGCTATGCAGGTCGGTACTTGAACCAGAAAGCTGTTTTTCCTTTCTCTCCCACGTTGCTCCCTGCCCCCCTCCAGTTTGCCAGCATGGCGCAGACCGTCCAGCTCGCCCCCGAGGCTTAGGACCCACCAGTACCTTCTCTTTCCAGTATTATGCTCTGCCCCCTCTTCAGAGCTCCTTCCTACGTGCCTTGTGAGTGCTCAGCATGAACAGCAGAAGAGGAATGGAGACTGTCCACTGCGTATATAGGCTATTATTTTCCCTTAACATCCCTCTGGCTGCCTTTGACCGGATTGCTTTCTAGCTCTGTTTCTGTCCCTCTTTTGTTGTCTCTGGATTGGAGAAAGGATGACCCTGAATCTCTTATTACTGAGAGTCGTCACCGATCCTCTGAATCTCCCAGCTAATGAAACTGTGGCAGGAAAGTTGTACCATCTCATAGTACTCTGCCCCTCCCAGGTGCAGCTAACTGCTTTTTCGGCGACAAGAAATGAATCAGAGATGAAAAGAAGCATGGTTTTCATTTTCATATTTTACCACACACACACACACACACACACACCGTAATTCAGAACCTTCACAGACCCTCAGGGAAGGGAGAGGCAATCGCTAAGAGGACACGTATCTTTTCAGGTGGATTTTTCAGGCTGTTTCTCACACTGCTGCTTTGGCTGCACTCTTTCTAGCTCAGATTCTTGTATGCATTTCAGTGGTTGTCATCAATGCAGCATCTGAGCGCCTTCCAATTTTAATCAATTACACCTTACAAATCACCAACTCAGAAGATTTGTGAAATTATCATAGTGCTTTTTGAGCAATAGTGAACTAAGGCCAAGAAATTAAGGCACTTGTCTTTAGTTGCATGTGTGGCTGGGCAGCCTAAGGAGATGAGCCCCCAATTCTCTCTATTGTGCCTTGATTGAAAGACCCCATTCAGCTTGTTGTCGTTCCTCTCACGGAGATCCATGAGTCTGGCTCTGTCTTTACCTGCCTCTGTATAATGGGGGACAACAGTGTGGTCCTACGGCTTGATTCAGATCTCTTGGAGGGTGGATTTGCAATAGCCTGACTCATGTTGCCACTCAAAACTGCTACAGATCTATTTTCAGTGGTTTTCTCTGCCTCCCCTTACCACAAGGGAACCCTTAAGAATACATAATATTTTTTTTGTTCTGGAGATTATTAGCTAAGACCTGAGAAATGCTCAGATGTTACAGCGAGAGTGGCTGCAACTTGGCAGACCGCATACAGAAGGCTAAACTCTGCTTTGCACCCATCCGAAAGAGAGGGCTGAACTCCTTTTATCGACCCGACGTACAGCACACTTTCTGCTGTAGACCTTGGGAATGCTTTGGTGCTGCTTACACGAGGAACCAAATTGTTTTTGACCTCAGTGAAGAGGGGGCCAGGAGGGACACATCTGACACCTTTCAGCAACCGCAAGGTTTTCTGTAGAATAGACATAGCCTATGAAACAAACACACAGCTGGAGTTAGGGTGCTTTTGAAAACATTGTCTTTATTCTCTACCTCCCTTTCTTCGAGGACAGGCTCTTTGCTTAGTCCCTCTTCAGAAGGGGACTTTTCTGGCACACAGCCTAGCCTGGCAGGAGATTAGGGATTCTCTCTGCCCCTTCATCCTTGAATATTTCCTTTTAATTTCACAGTTTAAATTCCAATTGTGTAATTACATTCTGCCTACCCCAAATTCCTCTGTAATTTCAATTGGACACGGTGTCCTTCACTCTCGGGGCTGAACTCTTGCAGTGCTGTGGGGCACTGTTAAAAGGCTGCCACGCTCCACTCTAGTCCCATTTCATGTAAATGGGGAAAGAGAATGGACCTAGATCCCTTTGAACTAAAACTGCTGCTCCATATATGCGAGGCAGTAGAGTGACAAGGCAGCCTTAGCCCATGGCAATGCACTGGGCATTTTTTTACAATGCCTCAGTCTGAACAGATTTTTGGAGTAAAAGTCTAAATCTGCCTGGAGGTATTTCTCCCCCACAACACCGTACCCTTTGATAGCAAATATAGCTGTACAGGGACCCCCAAACCACTACTTTGCTGAATTTATGTGACCTGAGAGTACCTGCTCACACCATTTAACATGGCAGAAATGCCACAGTGATTTAATTTAGGTTCAGGCAGTTGTGTAGCAATGAGAGGGTACGCAGCACAGATGCCTAGTTCAGTCAAATGCTTCACAAAACCGGCAGGCCCCATGCATTTTCTGACCCATCCCCAAATACTTCTTCCAGACTTTGCTATGCTAGTGTTTTCCCTCAATCCCTGCCTGGGTGGCAATCACCTGAGTCCCACATCCCAGTCTGCTTCATCACAAACATGCCTTTTTTAAGTGTTGGTGTCTACTTCACATCAATGTGAATAGATTTCTGCTTCTTCTGCCTCCTCTTGCTTTCCGCTTCTTTCCTTACTGTGGCACCGCTGCCTGCTTGGGCAGTGTGCCTGCATGTGGTATCAGAGACATTCACCTTTCATATTTCCACCACCTTCTGCTGTGGTCTTCTGCAGAAAATCAGGTTGCAGAAGGGGAGGGAGCATGTTGTCAATGGATGGAAGGATGGTCCTCCTTTGCCTTGCCTTGTCTTTTAGAACAAACTCCTGCTCTTTGTGCAAGCTCTGTGGCAGTCTTACGGAAAGGAATTGCTCACCTGGTTTAAAGTGGTGTTCTGCACAGTTCACCAAAAAGGAATTGGTTTACTATAGAGACTGGAATTACTCGATGTTTGATCATCTTCAACCACAAGCCACAGTCTTTCTGCCATGTGTATGCTGTTGTCAGAGGAACATGGGGCTGACACCATAATTAGTGACAGAGCGCTTCACCAAAGTTCATTTCCCTTCACTGCAGAAGTACCCTGGGTAGCCCTACTACCACACAATGATACATCTCCTGAAATAAACATCCAACTCCTTGCTGGCAGTGCTGTACCAACTTGGTGCATCAACCACTTTTAATTTTGATGGGACTTCTGCCTTATATATTCTGCGGATTTGGTCCTGCTCTCAAGGGATGTCTTTACGCCTACTCCCATGGCAGCAGACTTGGGCAAACAGTAGATAGATCAGGTGAGATCAAGTAGACCATATTTCCATGTTTCCTTGGTTAGCTTATGCTGTTAAAAAGCGAGTTGTTGTTAGGAGGAAACAGAGCATGTAATAACTAGAGTTGGGGTTTGTTTGGCTTTGAGTCATAAATCTTAAAGGAAAGGAAAGAGCCATCATGTTCATCCTCAAGTTTGTCATACAACCAGCAAGGGGCAAGGCAGTAGTATGGACAAGGAAATGAAACATGTGAAGGTACAAGTGCCAGCAGGGGGGAAGTCACTGCTGCTTATTGTCAGTTTTGGTGTGACACAGAAAGTTCAGCTAATCCTCTTAGTTACAGAGACACACGGGTGGGGGGAGATTGTTATCTCAAGCAATTTGCTGGCTCTACTCCTTTTTTTTTTTCCTTGGAGTTTCTTTTCGCCTAATTGAGCAGAATTTCTTCCTGGGACTGGTTTGCAATAATCCTGGGGCCTCATCTGGGAAAACACTGAAAAATATAGAAAGGAGAAGCAGCCCGCGTGAGGCAGCTATCACCGAGAGTTTCCCTCTTCAGAAAAGTATCAGGTTTAGCTCCAAGTGCTGAGGATTAAAAATAAGGATTCAGAGTGATGCAGAACAGTCAGAGCGAGTGATCTCTCGGAAAGGTGTATCTCAGACATGAGCTGGAAGGACGGGTAATTAACAGCCATTCAGAAACTAGGAGTCTGAGGTGGAGCAGGAGGTGAGAATTCCACTGGTAGGCATAAGAAATGCCTCGATTCCGCTTCCATTGCCAAAGGCATGTACCTGCGGTAAATCTAATCAAGAGTCAAAAGGTGAACAGGAACAATAACTGGGGAGGTTTTTTATTTATCCAGGAGATAAGGATTCAACTACAGGAATAGAATGAGAAAAAGGTGCCTCCTTCTGAGCAGACAATTATTCCACCCACGCTCACTCATCATCAAGGTTTTAATATTCTGTTACTAAAGCTATTTAACAATTTCTCACCCTCAAAGCTTGTAATGTTTGCGCTGTTACTTTGCCAGTTGCCACAGGTGTCTTTTTACAAAAGACTTGAATAATTAACATGAGGTAGTCCTGAAGATGGCAGTAGCCAGGAGCCATACTTAGGTAGACTCCCAGCATTTTTCCCTGTGCTGGAGCAGGGCTGGCGTTACCAGTAGGAGGACACATTCGAAAACCTCATTTCCATATGCAGACAGAGCCTTTTAACGCCTGAAGGCACGAGACTGTTTCCCGCACGGTGATCTTACATCCCAGAGAAGCAAGGGCTTTTGTTCCCAAGCCCCGGTGATTCACCCTGGAAACATTTGAGATACTGCCGTTTTTGAACTGCCTGCTTCCTAAGGTGCTGGGGGTAGTTAACCCAAAGAAGAGGTGACCTAATGAATGGTGTGGCCACTGCTGATTTGGCTCATAACCTGATGCACTAATGTAAATCTGATTTCAGCTGATATCAATTATTTACTCTGATATCCTGGACGGAGCACTGCAGAAATGAGTGATTTAATTCTCAATCATATAAACATATTTTGCTGTGGCAGCCAAATAATGTCTTATCTCTAGCTATGGAGATGGATTGGTTACCTTTTCAGTTAGGGCAGCTAGATCCAACAGAGACTGAGTCAAAGCCATCAGATGAGAAGTGATCAGAGCAGACATCAATCACAAAGCAGTGGTTATTAAATAAGTAGTATAGTGCTTTAAAGAGAAAAGATGTTCAGCTGATGTCTTACTACAGGCTTGAGGTGGGGCCATGTGAACTGCATGAAGTTCACCAAGGCCAAGTGCAAGGTCCTGCACATGGGTTGGTGTGACCTCAAGAACAACTACAGTCTCGGCAGAGAATGGATTTAGGGCAGCCCTGGGGAGAACAACTTGGAGCAAAGTCCACAGGAGGGTCATGAGGATATCAGAGGGCTGGAGCACCTCTCCTGTGAAGACAAGTTGAGGTAGTTGGGCTCATTCAGCTTGGAGAAGAGAAGGCTCTGGGGAGACCTTATAGTGGCCTCCTAGTACCTAAAGAGGTCTACAAGAAAGCTGGAGGGGGACTCTATCAGGGTATGCAGTAATAGGACAAGGGGCAGTGCCTTCAAGCTGAAAGAGGGCAGATTTATATCAGACATTAGGAAGAAATTCTTCCCTGTGAGGGCAAAGAGCCCTGACACAAGTTGCCCAGAGAAGCTGTGGCTGCCCTCTCCCTGGCAGTGTTCAAAGCCAGGTTGAATGGGGCTTTGGGCAACCTGGGCTAGTGAAGGTGTCCCTGGCCATGGCAGTTGGAACTAGGTGATCTTTGAGGTTCCTTACAGCTCAAACATTCTATGATCCTGTGATCGTGCCTAGATGTCCTTTTTTATTTGGCTTAAATTCTTTAGTCTCTCTCTAGCATTGGCTAATCTGGGGCCTCAGAACACCTCTCAGCTAACAGGTCCTGAGGGGTGCCCTCAGTTTGGTCATGCCTGGATCTAGCCTGTGACACACTTGTGGCGCCTGTTGCTGGTTTCCAAACAAAGGAAACCCCAAGGGTGGATCAAACAAGACTCATGGTGTGTCCCACCAGGTGTTTGACTCAGATACTCGGGGGAACGAGGGCCCTGGCATATGCTATGTCTTGTAACTTCAGGTTACCGTGGTGTGTTTCTACTGTACACCTGCATCATAGATGGTTTCCTTATTTCACATCCATATTGTGAGAATAAATGCCTCACAAAGGGTAATTACCAGACACTACAGAGGTGAGGGCATATTCAGTGGATTTTTCTTATTTTCCTTTAAATATATTGGCAAAATTTGAGCAAAGCCAGAATTTGCTTTTCTAAACTGTAATAATTTATGTTTAGGTGAGGGGTGGGGGGTAGGGAAAGATGAAGGGGCAGAGGCAGGAAGAAGGGGACTCACACCTCTGCTACCACCGTGTGACCAGCACAAAGCAGCCCTTAGACCATGCTATACACAGGGAATGCTCTGTCGTGACTTGTCTGGGAGTCTCCAGCGCTTCACGCAGTACAAGGAAGGAAAGGGAAGGAATTGCTGGATTCATGGATCTGTCTCTTCCTCACGCATGTCTTCACAGCTAGCTAGTTGCATGCAGGACTATACCGTGCTCTTTAACCCTCTCGGTGAACGCTGCAGTTTGTAACACTGAAAATATATAGGAAAATCACGTGGTTTTTAGCCACAGATGTGCTTTCTGAATCCTGCACTGAAGTGTTAGGCTGCAGCTCTGACAGTGAGAGAGCATTCACAGTTGTAGAGACTAAGAAGAAATTAGAAATGTAGAAAACGCGTCCTTAATGACTTTAAAAATATGTGTAATAAATATTCTTGCATTTATAATTCAGATAGATGAGTGTTAGATTTCTGTTAATCAGAAAATGAATGTCTAAAACCGCTGGAAGAAAGACAAAATTGCAGCTGAATATCATGAATGGAAAAACATTCTCCACTGTGAATAGGTCCATCAGATTTCCCAATAGCAGCTCCCTGTCTTCCCCTAATTCCCCACCCCCCCTTTCCCCTCCCTCTTCAAACACATACGCATACGCTGTGGGAGGAATGACAGCTGTTCTTCATGGAATGACAGCCCAGGGATATTGCATCCTCCCTTAAAAAAAATCAGGCAAGGTACAGAATAAGGTCAGTGAAAGGAGACAAAGGGGTCTCCCAGAGATGGCAAAGGGTAATTTATTGACAGATGAGATAGACGTTACTACAGAAAAATATTAAATGGATTCTTTTCCCCTGTCTTTGGAAAGGAAGGAAAAAAAAGTGGGAAGGGTTAGGAAGGACAGATGCCAGAAATAGAGACAAATTTCCCAGGAGAGGAAGAAGAAATCCTGGAGGAAATTAGGATCATGACACAGCCAAAAAAAAAAAAAAAAAAAAAAAAGACCCTNAAAGAAAAGCAAAAAAAATCAGAGCATCCAAAAAGCTACAAAATTCTGTCCTAGAATCCTCCATGGAAACAACAAAAAAAGGGCAGTGGAGGGGGAACTCCAGCACCGTGGGCAGCCTTGCTTCAAAGGCACTCGGTGAGGGAAGGAAGTGCTGGTAAACCAGAGCGCCTGATTAAAAGCCAGTGTTTGAAAAGGGCTGTCGGGAAATTACAGAGCTGTGCACACACCCGACGTCAGCACTGAGGAAGACTCTGAGAGCGCTAATCAAAGTGAGGCTGAGGGAACATATGTTGTGCGGAGATTTTATTAAGGACAGGAGTGAGCCCGGGTTCATGTAATAGGAGCAGCCGAGCTCAGGAGACGGGAGGAAAGAAAAGTCTGGGTCTTCTGGTGAAATAAACCAGCACAGCACTGTCAGCTTGCACAGTATGTCAGTTCCAGCTGCAAGGAAAGAGCCTGAGTGGGGGCTTCAGTTGTGAATGTTATTAATATAGTTTCCCTGGCCTAGATTCAAAGCTTCCCCAAAATAACTGTGTGGAAGAGGACAGTAAAAGCCAATGTACCAGTGCACTCTAGTTGGGTTTCTGTAGTTCCACATTGCCTCCAGCCAACACAGGAAGGTACCAAAATGGGACATGTTCCTAGGGCTTGTGACATGAGAAGAGTTTATGATTTTCACCTGTCAGGGCCAGAGTGATGACAGAGGAGTCACCAAAGAAAATTTTCACAGCAGAACAAAAGAAACATGAAGAACAGATTTAATTTATATTCACAAGCAAGAATAGATTTAAGCCAAGCCATATTTTATTCTGCTCCTTCAATGCAAGGATCATGGTTTTTGGAGTGTGTAGTAGCAGGATAAGGGAACAGGAAGACTCTGCATACGTCCCCTGTAACATGCCACATGCACTATCTTCCAGTCTTGTCACTGCCTGCATAAGTCTTGGCAAAACATTTCCCTCAGAACAGGTTCTTCTGCCAGTAATCTACTCTGACCTAAAATGTCCCTCCCACGCCAGCAAGTACTCTGATCTTACAAGATGCTCTCCTGTCAAGTGCAAGTCTGGCAGAAGCATAGGGCATGGTATTACCATGCGTTGTCAGCCTACTTTAGCTTTCCAAATGAAGTCCTATTAAAAATTCTGGCACTAATAACAAAAACAAGTGTTAAATGATCTAGATGGGAGTGCTCATCACATCTCTATGACTGCCATACTCACAGCTGAAGGGAATAATAGCCAGGAAACATTAGATTTGAAGCTTTGATACTCCAGAGGCATTTGCAATCTTCTGAGCCTTGGGAGAGGAGTAAGACAAAGGACAAAGAAAAGCTGGTGCTTTGCTGAATTTTGCTGTTAACTGCTAAGTGTTAAGTGCTAAATAAGGCTTGTACTTCCAGTGGGTGACTTAGCCTAACTGTCGCCTAGAAGGCTGCCACATACTGGAGTGTAATCTGCCACACAGAACCAGAATCAATCTGATTATATTTGAATCATTTCTCAAACAGAAGAACAGAGGTCAAGCTGCCAGTTTTGCCAGGAATGAATGCCACACCCATGTGATGGTCTGCATTTATAGTTAAAAACCACCTGCACTATCACAGTGTGACACAGTGTCCTGGTTTTGGTTGGGACAGAGTTCATTTTCTTCCTAGCAGTAAGTATAGTGCTTCGTTTTGGATTCAGGATGAGAATAACATTGATACCATGCCAGTGTCATCTTCTCACACTTTTGCACACCCCAGCAAGGAGGCTGGGGGGTGCAAAAACCTGGGAGGGAACACAGCCAGGACAGCTGACCCCAACTGGTCAAAGCAATATTCTGTATCATGACATCATGCTCAGTATATAACTTGAGGGAAGCTGGTGGTGGCGCAATTAGTTGGGTATTGGTGGTCAGTGGGTGGTTAGCAATTCCGTGCATCACTAGTTTGATATAGTCTATTATCATCACCATCATCATCATCATCATTACCATTATTTTCCTTTATCTGTCATATTGTCTTTATCCCAGCCCAGATCCAAAAGATGGCCAAGGTACTATAAAATTCAGTGCAGCATATCTAGCTCTCAGGGACTCTCCTGCCTAGTACTCCTCCAGTCCTCTGTTGGATACCCAGCTTCCTTATCCTGAGCAGTCCCTGCCCCAACACCACCACAGTGAATGAGGAATCTACTCAGAAAAGAAGAAATGCCAAAGTCTGTGTCTGCTCCAGTGTTAAGGCAGTGTTTTATCCTGCTGTATTCGAGGATTCCTACTGAGGAAGAGCCTTGTTGACTCTTTTACCTTGGATATAGCGATTGAGCAGCCACACAGTAGTCATTAACACCATGCCCCCATCTCAAAAACGAGGTAAATTTTCTGTCACATCAAGGAACTGATCTGACAAACTCCATACCCACATCATTGCTAGATCTGACTTAAGACACCTGATGTGAACATGCTTCCTGGAAGGCAAACTGAGGGTGATGGGACCACCATTTCTGGCAGCAGCCTGCAATTATTTTGGATTGTAAAGGACAAACATGAAACTGCAGCGAAGCACTTCTTTCCAGCCTGTGCTCACGGCCCTGGAGTTACCTTTGGCTCTTACACCAACTTTATCCACGGAGAAGAAATAGCCCATAAGCAACAAAAAGCTGAGTGGCCTTTTTCAACTCAGCAGCTCAGTGTTCAGGCCATCTCAGAAGACACAGAGAGAACCTGCATCCATGTCTGAGGAAGTGTCAGGCTCCTTTCTTGTGCTGTTGGTTATTCGGGAGTGAGAGAGACCCACATCAGCTGTCTCCCTTTCCATCGATTATCTCAGTATTTTTGGGCTCGAAAGACAGAGCAGAACTTTACAGGCTAGCAGTCAGGAGCCCTGACTTGACAGGGGAAAAGCCTGCACTGGTGAATGTTTAACTTTTTCGGTTCTTTGGAAAAAGGCCTGAAACACACATCTTCCCCTCTCAGGCAAATGCCTTAATCACAAGTTTAGAGTGGTTCTTGTGCTCTCTGGAGGCCAGTGAGTATTTAATTATGCCACATAGAGCTGAGGGATTGCTCAGGGAGAAAGACTTTGTTAGCAAGATGAATTTAACCTGATCTTTTGAATTTTTCCACAGACTTCATCTGCTGCAGTATTCCTGTATGACTCCCGGCTCAATTTCTGGGTCTCAACTACACCAACAGATGTGTCTTCTTTTCTCAGCCTGGGTCTGTTTTGTTTAATTTGGAAATTTTTTAGGGTGACAATATCTTCCATTGTACTGCATGTACTACATTACCACAGTAGGGTCCTGCTACTAGTTAAGGCCTCTAGATACTACTGGAGCAACAGTAAATAACTATTTCCTTAGCTACTATTTCCTAAGCCCAAAAGAGAAATAAAAGGTCATAAAGGGCAAATGTTTGGAAGTGTTGATCAAGGATATCAGATGGAAAAGACTCTCCACCAAGAGCAGGAAAAGCACAGTGTCTCCCAGCATCAAGGCTGGGAGCAGTTCTCTGGCAGAGCTCTTCCGTAGCAGTACAACAGGCAGAGGTGGCCATGCTATTCGTGAAGAAGGTTTGTGCTCTTAAAGCTAAGCTAAAACACCAGTTTAAAACTCCAGGTCTCTGTGTGACAAGGAAAGTGTAACAGTTCTTGGGGAAAAGGGAAAAAAATGAGCTAAAGGAAAGCAAATCTCTGTGCCTATTTCCCCATGTATAAAGGGGAGGTTATGTTGCCTATTAACTTCAATACTGAAAAACTTCTCTGGTATCTTCAAATAATGCCTACTTTTAAAATTCCACAATTTAAACTTGTACCTTTTCCTTAACTGGCCATAATTTTTTTAAAACATGGGACTAACTTGTCAGAAATATTTTTGATGGTCTCTTTTTCTAGCGCTTTTACAGTGAATAGCTATGATTGTATTTTTTCTTTTTGCAAAATAGAGACTATTTCACTGAAAATTTCCAAGAGAAAAATCATTTCTACTTAGCAGTAGCATTAAAGCCCTCGAATTGGGCCACATTCTGCTGCCAGTGCAGTTTTGGAGACACTTGGAAAATATTTTGAACAGCAGGGAGGAACAGTGATTACCACTACACAGTCTCTCAGTGGTGTGAATATTGTGGGTTATTTTCCCCTTGACTGTTTATGGCCCATTTACAGTATAATCACAGCAAATCAGGTTATAAAATGGCCTTCTTTTTTTTTTCTTTTTTCTTTTTTTTCGTAGTGAAAACAGACTCTAGCATCACTTTGTTTTTGTTTTTGTTTTTTTTTTTAATTTACTGTTGCTCCCCTTAAAAGCTAAGGAATTTTCAGGCACTAAGCAAGGGTGAACTTTTCTCCAAGGCATCTGTAACTGAAAGACAGACAAGGAGAAAGGTGATGAGGAAAAATAATAGGCAAGTTATTTATAATTTTGATATACTTGAAAATGGCTGTACTGTTGTAAACATGACAGAAAATGGAATTATAAAGGCAACTGAACTGCAGACAGCAGAGAGATTTGCTAACGAGGTGAGGGATTACACGGTGTAACTGTCGTCAGACCAAGCTGTGGACACATACATTAGGTCAGTTCAGTGACATAATATTCTGATCACCCCACCCATACCAGGCAGTGGTGTTGCCTTATGGAATTAGAAGAAAACAGGTGCCTAACTTTGCAAATGGCAGCTTTAAAGTGGAACAGCTCTGCCATGTTACAGATTGCCTGTGAGACTGTTTGAGCAAAAGTCTCATCTGAGGATCTGCTCCCCAGAGAAAATCGTCACCAGAACTAGGCAGCACTAAAGCCCTGGCTTCCTAGCATCTCTTGTAGCCAGTCTGCTAGCCCACACAATCTGCTAGCCCACACTGAGAAGAGCCCGGGCATCGGTCACCTGAGAAAGCAGAAGACTGGCAGAAGTTGTGGCAGAGGTCTGCTGCCAGAAAGCAATGTCCCAGCTGTCGCTCCAGTGGGAAAGCCTGTACTGCTTTCCCAGTTTCCCACTGGGGAGCAGTACCAGTTTCCCACCAGTGGGAAACTGGTACTGCTCCCCAGCACTAAGAAGGATGCACACAGATCAAAAGGACAGTGTATTAGCTGATCCACGGGAGTTAGCAAAGGAGATGCTTTGAAGAGACGGACGTTTTATCCGTTCTTTACTGTATGATACTGACGACACTGATTCCTTTTTGTTGTGGAAGAGAAATGAGCTTAAATGAGAAATTACATATTGGTTTACTTTCTATAATCCCAGACTGGTTTGGGTCAGATGGGACCTCAAAGCCATCTAGTCCCAACCCTCTGCCATGGGCAGGGACACCCTCCACTAGCCAGGCTTCACAAAGCCCCATCCAACCTGGCCTTGAACACTGCCAGGGTGGGAGGCAGTCACAGCTTCTCTGGGCAGCCTGTGCCAGGGCCTCACCACTCTCCTAATATCTGTTCTCTTTCTACCCTGTTTTATTTTAAAAGCATTATCACTACGCTCTCAGATAAAAATAAACCTTTCTTTTTAATTTTTTTTTTTTGAGACCCTGGCCTTTCTGTGACTGTTCACTCAACTCCTGCTTATCACTTGCAAATTACTGGCTTCTGCAGCAATCATCTTTTGTCTGGCAGTTTCCACAAAATCTGAGATATTCAAACTGACCGTGGCATTTCCTTGATGTTGGAAGTGGGATCTCTCTTGGACATGCTCTGTTAAGGCCATCAGTTCAACGTATCTGTGCTTCTGGGTGTCTGTCTGCACCATGAAAAACCAGTCACTGAATGACAACATCTGGAAGAAGAATTTGAGAAAGAGGGATGGTGAAATCCCAGGTGGGATTTGTCCTGGTTTGAGAGCTGCTGGTATGGATGCTCATCACATTAGGCAGGAGTTTGACAGATGGATCTGACCGATGAGTTGAAAGGAAGAAAGGTACATCTGAAAAAGGAAAATTAGAAAAGGAAACTGGGGAAATTGGGAAACATCTGCAGTTGCTACTGAGAGTAAGAGATGATGGGAAATGTGTTCAGAGAAGGGACTCTGATGGGCTACCACCTCCCCTTCTGTGGCAGCTGGATGGTTTCCATCAGTCACCTCTCACAATAGCTCTTGGGGACCTGTGTCAGGAGTGGCATGACACCATGCAATTTAAAAGGGTAACAACTAAGAAACCAGAGAATACAAAGGATGTGAGCTCAGGGATATACCCAAATTTATCAGCACTTAGGCCACGAATATGCAGAAAACTAGTGGCGGGGGGGCTTGGTTCAGGGACAGTGGTGGCTGCTGCTACTCCCACTGCTGAGGATCCCAGCCCCATGATAATGGTCACCGTTAATCCTCACTCCATTACAACATTCCCAGTTGACACAGGAGCCCAAATAGGGATGGTAGGTAAGGACCCTTACAAAGGACCCTTGCAGAGGACAGCCTCTGCTTAGCAAGCAGTTACTTTCTATTGTAGGCGTTAATGGGAAAATCACTAACAATCCACTGGGCAGGGCTAAACTAATTGTGTCTCATGGACAATCTGCCTGACCTTACTTTTAGGTAATCTATTGGGTATGGATATATTGAAGGGTCAGTTGTGGATGGACTCATGGGGACATCACACTCTTTGCCCCTCTGTTTACCTCCTACAAATGCATCCCTGACTCTTAATCTGTTGCAAACAGCTGTTCCTTTACCCCACAGCAAGCTTGTTAATATTCCACATTACAAATTACCTTCTGGTGCAATTTGTCCCCTTACTGAATTGATAAAGCAGCTGGAAGAACAGGGAATCATTGTCACATCTCATTTCCCCTACAATTCTCCGCTATGACCAGTAAAGAAATGAAATGGCAAGTGGCGACTAACAGGAGATTACAGAGCCACTGAACTGCTCACTGCAGCTGTTCCCAGCATAAATTAGATGGTCAATTTTCTTAATAAACATCAGCAGGATGCTTTGAACACCTCAGCGTGGCACCCAGGACAACGGGTGAGATTTCAGCACCCATCACTTGGAGAACACGAGGTCACTTTGGAGTGTTTTTGAGGGAAAGGAACATGGAAACCACAGGTACTGCAGGAGAAATTATTCATCACTGAGGCTTGGGTGTGGCCATTCTTTCACTAGGAATTGTTGAACTCCTGGACAAGTAAGTGAAAGCTGTCAGTCAACCTGCATACAATGGAAAGTATCCTCTGTGGTAAAGGGCTCTCACCAGAGATAATTGGACAAAATGTGGACAGCAGCAAAGAAATCAAGAGACTTCACGTGCCGGACAATTCTAACATGTCAGACAATTCTGGGGCATCTGGCATTCTGTCACCTAAGTGTTGATGCACTCTGCAAGAATCAAACCCAAGGAATCAAACCTCTGCAATGCTTCCAGATGCTCTTTACCTGGGAGTATGAGCAGCCATCTCTGTTTCTAAAAGAGGGACAAGGACTGTCTGATTTTGGGTTTCTAAATCCTTCTTGAGCAGTAGAAAACCAGTCTGACTTTTATCGGTTTTCTGCATCTAGTAGCCCCATATTACTCCAATTCCTTTTCAGAAATGAGCAGTGAAGCTCCCTCAGAATACAACAGAATATTTTCCTCAGGACTACACTTGTGCTTCTACAGCTTAAAAAAAAACAACCCAAAAATCATATATAAAAGGGGAAGTATTGATGAAAAGTAGTTTCCACCAAGAGCTGACTTCTCCAGCGTGCTCCGGGCTAAAATCTCTGAAAAGCAAAACTGCTCACTTGCAGGCTATCTCCACAGCCCAGGTCAGCAGGCAGCAATTAGTTTCTCAGCCATCCAGTCTTCTTTCCATCTTTCTGATGGATATTTCATCTGAGAGTATGCTCTCCTCCCTTGCCTTCTCTTCACCTCTCTGCTTCTCTTTCCAATAAGGCTATGATCTGTCACAGACTCTCAATGGACAAGACCTATACATCCCATCACAACGCTGTCATAGGCAGTTACATTAGACAGGCCAGGATGAAAAGCAGTTTGGAAGGGAGAGAAACCGTCATGCTTCAGGGCATAGACATGAACTCTAACCAAGGAAGAGAGATGAAGGAGGGCTTTGGGCCAGGTGGGGATAAAATTTTACTCAGGGCAGGTTATTCCATAATTACCCACTTAAACTTTCTTTATACCTTCTGAGATGCATCTGGTTCTGGCCAACATCAGAGACAGAAGGGGTGGATCACTGGTCTGATCCAGGAGGGGAATGAGTTTCTTCATCCTTTCTGCCTGTGCACTGAGTTTATAACATTCTATGAAACCACAATGAAATCCCCTTCCAAGCATGACCCTTGGTCTGCCAGCGATAGCCAAAACTCCTTCCCCTAGCCCCGTCCTTCACACTTCCATAAGCAATACAGAGAGAAGATGGTACAAAGCCAGGTCGAGATGATAAGAAAAAAGCCTTAAAGACTGTTCTTAGATACCAGCTTTACTTCAACAGAGGAGGAAATTTTCAAAGAGGTGAACTCTTTCTGTCTCTCTCAGGCAGGAGTCTCCTGGGAGGAGAAGAAAACAGCTTTCATTTTAGCGAGTCATGATATTTATGGCCCTTTTATGGGTTTTGTTTGAAAATATAAAAGTAGATGGACTTAAATCTCTTTCAGAAGAGAGGAGATGGGGAGAGAGACAGAGCATATGAAGGGCACGTGGGTCTGAATCATCTGCCCATGTTCAAAATAAAATCAAACACCTTCTTTGTTTTAATATGGACCCTTTCCAAGAGTCATGAGGATAATGTCTGACCTTTCCTTGCATAGACCCTTTTATCCCTAATGACTTACAAATTTCCCATGTCCACTACCACCACAAACACTCACCTTGGGATGAACGTGGCGTCTACTAAATTATGCGACTGCAGCACCATGCAAGAGTTGAGGTGTGATGGCTCCCAGGAAGCAGACTTTCAGATCACGTCTCCTGCCGAAGCGCAAGCTTTGTACTGTATTCCCGAGGGGCAGCTGTCAGCTTCTGCTTGCTCACACACCAGAGTCTCATGTGGGCTTTTATCCATCCTATTTGTGGTGGCTGTTCAGCAACTGAGGTTGCACCCTTTTGAGGGCCTCCTGCTTTTCAGAAGTGGAATCTCCTCTGACCCTTTGCCTCCAGGCAATACTTTTGATCCAGTTCAGACTAAGAAGCCCATGCCTTGCAAAATTATTGAGGGAGGGAAGTTTAAGTCGAAGAACTGGGGTTTGCATTTGGTTTTGAATGCGGTTCGGCCTGTGGTCATTTTACCTGCTCTGGGAACGAACCTTCATAGGTTATGACAACCACTGAGAAAGTTCTATGAGCAAAATGTACAATCTCCCCATTAACTGGTAGTTTCATGAAAGCTACTGTGGTTTCATAAAGCTTTCTTCTCAAGCGAGGAGGGAAGAGATGCTTTGCCAAAGTAACGGTTGGCTTACGACTGGACTAGAGTTCAGCACGGAGTTTCTGCAAAGATCAAACTGGTGGGACAGTCCATGAAGATGGACCAGTCACACAACGTTTAATACCAGCTGGTTGCATGCTGCATCTCTCTTTGATACAGTGTCTTGCAGTAACCAAACGGAGACATCACAAATAGGCAAATCCCTAAAATGAGGTATGTACTGGCATGGCGAGACCTGCAGCAGAAGGCTGTCTGGCCAAGCTGTAAACAGTTCTTGCCACCACGGCTACTTTCTATTATCACCCAGAATCCCGAAAAGACTCTTACAACATTGAGTTCCAGGTAGATGCTGACAGTAGTTGGGTGATGCTGTAAAAATTAACAGTTCCTGTAAATGTTTCTGTCTTCTAACTAGCGTGACCTGTGTCTTCATTCAGTTTTATGACCTCACACATGCCCTTCTGGCTGGAGTCATCCTTCCTTTCATGGTTACTTGTGCATAGTCCTTGGTAAGTTCGAATCAGGCTTTGAGATTTATTGATCTGGCCTTGCTCATTCAGTGATGTGTTCTTTGAATTAATTTAATGACTGTAAAGCATTCAGGCATGTTGTCATGAAGGGTGCACCGGAAAAAACCCCAAGTGATTGACTGATTGATCGACTGATTGATGATGTAGAGACATTCTCCTCTCCATAGTTAACAATGAAGCTACTTTTCCATTATGCACAATTATCTTCCAGGACATAGATACCTTAACTAAAAGTAAGTGTCAGTCTGCCTGCAGGTATGAATCATGTGGAAGCAGTTACTCTCCTGTGTAAGGATAAAATTTCTCTCTTTTAAAGATACATGCAAATAAAAACCTTTGGCATGCAATTCAGAGGGGAAGCTTCAAAGCACAGGCAGGATGTCCCTTCTGCTCTCTAAGAATGTTTTCACATGGCCACACCTGCACAGCTTGGCACAGACATCCCAACATCCACTCTGACCTCTCTGTTTCGGGAAGAACCGAATTCATGCTGTAAGTCACAAGTAATGGTTTTCCTTTACGTCTGCGAGTGTGTCTGTGTGCGTGTGCGCTCGTGTGTGTTTACACACCCTGAAGCTACTGAATGGTTGCAACAGAGGGATAGATGGGAGCAACATGAAATAGCTCAGCTCATGAAGGCGTTGAAATGTACCAAAGAACAAAAGGCAGCCCAGGAGGAAAAAAAAAAGAGACAGGATTTTTCCATGTCGAAAAAATTTCTGTTCCTAGGGGTAGCCACAATTACTGCCAATACACAACTGAACTACTCATACTTTGAACCCCTCTCCATTTTTTACATGAAGAACAATGGAACAAATCGTACTGGCATTTAAATTGTTACTCCCCGGGAAATAAATCAGCACCTCGCTGAGATGACCGGGGTGTGTGTGTGTGTGTGTGTGTGTGTGTGTGTGCGCAATTCGCAAGTCATTTAGAGCTGTGCTCCCACCTTTCTAGGGAACTGTTTATTTGTTCACAGAGTTCCAATTCTGGAATTTTTCTTCACTATTATAACAGCCAGAGATTTAACCCACTTTCATTTTTCTAAATGACAAGTGAAATTCCAGAGAATAGGCAGGTAGCTCTCAAAGAGACTTTGCTGGAGTACGTGAGCACGCGGTGTCTCTTTTCAAGCCCTGGACTATATTAATCACACACTTTCTGCATCTCTGGTGGATCGTCTATAAATTCAGGAAGGCCAGGGATGTTATGTTTTCATGTTATAATGTCTATATTGAATGTGTTCCAGCTAAACCCTTGAAGGGAAGGCAGGCAACACAACATAAGCATCCCCAAGTAAAACTTTTTGTCTCGTAATTCACCCATCTCTCCGCTACAGCTAATGCGTAAGCATTTCTCAAGGAGCTGTAAAAGAGGGAAATGGTGCTAAACTGCTTTTAAAATGATCCAGTTCTAACTAGTGCCACACACAATAAATCAAATTGCCCTGAAAATCCGAGATGGGGGGAAATGGGCCATGGCCCCACACCTATCAGTATTATCAGATGTCGAATGCACCTGTTACCTGAGGAGTAACTTATTTCTGGCACCTTTCTGCTTCCTTCCAAGCTCCCTTTTTCCACATGGAATTCAGAGTCTGGCACAGATTTCAGTTTATCATCTGTGTCCCAAGAACGTCTCTCACCCTTTCCACTTCTCAGTCCCCTTCACATTTCCCACAAACCTGTAATTTCTGTAAATCCCACCGTCTCCTTCCCTCCCACAGAGGGTGCCCCATACCCTTTCCCCAGAATTTTATACACTTAAACCAAATTAACGTTCTGCATGAGCCTCTTTGGCTTACATATGTATCTTACTGTCTCCACCCAGTGTAGGTCCCCTTCTTAATTTGTCTCGTCCTCAGAGCTCTTTTTGAACACTTCCTATCTCCTACCTGTCCAGCTTGCATCACTTTCTTACTTCTTACTTCAGTCAGACCAACAGCAGATGGGTTCCTCTCTTGCCTGTCCCTCCTTAACGTCTTTGCTCCCCGCATACCCCGAGTTCCTGCATTGTTCAAAGGACATTAAGAAAATGGAGACATGGAAATGAGAGGCCAGCTGTGAAAAACTGCAGAAGTACTTAATGAGACCGAGACACTGAGCACATTACACGTAAGAAAGTGTAATGTCTAAAATGATGACCACTGCCACCAAGCCATAAGATTTTGGGGATGTCATAAATAGTTCAGTGCAAATGTCACCTTGGTGCTCAGCAACAGCCAAAATAGCATGTGAACTGTCTGGAGTTAATAAGGAAGGAAGGCAGAACAGAAGAAAGGAGGTCATTACGCCCCAGGGTACATCCCTGCCACACCCACACTCTGACTACAGCGTGAGGGTTTGGTCCCTCATCTCAAACCAGACAAAGCAGAACTGGAAAGGGTTTGGAGAAGAACTGCCAGGACAATCAGAGCCATGGATCAGCTCCTATATGAGGAATGAGTAACTCAGGTTAAAACCAGATGGCTAAGGATGAGGCATGACTGCAGAGGGGGGTGAAATCTCATGGGGCGTGTAGAAACTAACTAGAGATCACCTTGACATTAAAGGGGGCTCCTGGGTAGCGGGTTCAGAACAGAACAAAAGGAGGCAGCTTAGCATTCGGCACAGAGCAAGTTGGGGGACTTCTTGCCACAAGAGATGACAGAGGCTATCAGGTACAAGGCTACAATGGCTATAACTCAAAAATGACTCGGCACCTCCATAGAAGGAAAATCTATCTAGGGCTATTAAATACAAAAATATCACATCTGGCTCAGGAAGTCCTTGAGTTGCAAATGATTAGAAGCTGGACGATCTTGGTGGGGAAATATCACTTATATCACTGCTCTTATATTCTTCCCTAGGTATTCGCTGTTGTTCTCTGTCAGAGACAGGATATTGAGCCAGACGGACCTTTGGTCTGACCCCATACAGCCTTTCTGATGTTCCTGTGTTTATATTCTTAACTGACTGTATGGATGCCTCTTGCACTTTCACCTTTTGCTGTATGACGCCAAAAAAATCCCTTCTGCCTACAGCAGCAAACCGCGGCCAAGCAAAAATACCAGTCCCAGCACATCTCTGCTGAAAAATCCTTCCTAGATAAATTTGGGTACTTACCTACACTTCTAATGTCGTGTCAGAGCAGTGTCATTGCCGAAAACCCATTCACTCTGCAGCTCTGGTCACCTGAAACAATCTGTGCAGACCTCTCCCCTTTCACCAACTACCTTTCTCCTTCTAAATTCTCATCTTAAAACCCGACTTTCTAGCCTGCCTTCAACCTCTCCATTTCTGTCTCTCCTGGTTATTGGTCCTATGACTGAATGCTTTAATATTTTCACCATGCAAGGTCTTTATGTCACTGTTTCATGTAATTTATACCTGTGAGCTGGAGCCTTTCCCATCTCGCTTGCAAGCACAGGGCATATGCTGAATGGAGTCCAAAATGATCCCCACCCCCTTATTGCTTTGGGGGTTTGGCTTTATTAACAAGGATATAAGCAATAAGAAAATAAAGTTGGGCTATTTCTAAGGCTTCTCCCTCATGACTGCTCAGCCAGCATCTTAGATGGCCTCTCCCCAGCAAACCATTTTTATCTCCCTTTTACACAAGTGAACTAATAAGCCACCTACCTCAGTGAGTCAGCAGAACCCACTTAACCCTTTCCCAGAAGGGTCAAAACTCACTATCAGGATGGTTTGGCTCAGCCTTGGTTTAGAACCATATCCTGCCCCTCGGTCTTGAATAATTTATTTGTGCAGCAGACCCAGATTACTGTTTAAATCAAAACGCTACCCAAACAAAGGCTGTGCTGTATAGTGCAAAATGAAACCAATTACCACATCACATATTGCTCATCTTTTACAGTGTAAGATGCCCCCTACAGCACTGCGGAGGACAGACGTTTCTGTGGAGAACGGCAGCAGCCAGCCGTGGGAAGGGAGCGGGAGAGAGGTGTGGTTTCAACGGGTAGAAAAGTAAAATTCAACGGCAGAAGTACCGCACACCTGCACCGCGATCTACCGAAACCAAGAGCCTTTCCAGACCGAAATTAAAGCAGGTTCCAAACACGCATACGCGGAGTTGTGTTCCACACAGCTCCTTTACCAGGGATAGGGGCAAGAGGAAAATGCCTGTCCTCAGACACAACTGTAGAAATTGGATGTAAAACCTCAGAATCAGCGCTTGCAATCCCATCACTTTATATTTATAAAACTCGCAGAAGCACGCAGAAACAAGGGATGCACGGCGCGTTGGTATATCATAGCAGAATTACACCGTAAGCCTTACAGCATCTCTGCATGCCTGACGAGTTAACAAGACCACGTTCCTCATGTACTTCAGAAGTCTAATCTGAGTTTACTCAAAAGAAAAAAAAACCACCCCAAAACCCCACACAAGTAAAATACATCTTTTTTCTTATTTTTCTACCCCTGTTATTGTTCAATCACCTGATTTTGAGACTCCGTTCACCTGACAATAAGTAGCTATCATTTACCCTAGTCCTGGCTGTCAGAGTCATCTTCATCTCCAGAGAAGCAGGGATAATGTCTAATCAGCGAGTAATAGTTGAGAGAAATGATTTTAAGTTTAGGAAAATTGGCAGCTGCATTTTGTTATCAGTACCCATTATTTAGATAGTGTTGCTGATGTGCGTGGCGTCATACAGGCAAGGACAAAGAGGAGGCCCTGGCCCTGTGGAGCTTACACAACTAAACCAGGGAGGGGTAGTAGCATAGCAGTAACAGTGAGCACTAAGCATCGCAGTGGGAGGGAGAAGAGACAACAAGAAGAAGACAAAACTTCCTGTGAGACAGCAATGCTTCATCACCCCTCCACTGCTGTTTTACACTCAGCTCCGCAGACGGTTCTGTTGTTTCAAAATACACTCTGTACTGAAGAGGCGACAGGCAACCCCCAAGTAGAGATCAGGAGAAGCTGGCCTAGGTGTTTATAGGAGAGAGGTGGAGGATGTTCACTACTGACAAAACTTTGGGTACTTTGAAACATCAAAGACAGGCCTGTGGCACGCCTGGCAGGTCGTGTCACAGAAGCTCAGGAGGCTCTACCAGGCATGGAAAGACCAGAGGCTTTAACGTGGTGTACTCAGTTAGCAAGGAGACTGTTCTCCTTCTGCTCACTCTGAAAAGTAGGCTCTGTAGCTCATGACACAGACAACACGTTAACCACAACATGTCAACTAAACGCACTGAGATTCTAAGAACCACATTCAACATACTGCTTGTGCCTTATACCGACACTTTAGTTACACATCATTTTATTGTGAGGCCAGTTTGTGTATCACTCTTTTTTAAGGCAATCATGTTGAAAATGAATACATGACAATCTGACCATAGACATAAAAGCACAGACTTAGCTGAGCTGCATATATAAGCTGAAGCCAGTACGTCAGAAACCCAGCCTATGCTAACACTAATCCTAACCCTAACTCCATCTCTTTAACTACATCAGAAGATAATTTTTAGCTGGCTGTTAATATTCCTGCATTTTTCCTTTGCTGACCCAAAGTTATTAGCAGAAACCAACCATACTGGAGCAGAGGTGACTCCATCTAACAGAAAACAATGGTATGACAGGAATACATTCATTACTGCACTGGACTTCAGAAAGGAAGGAGGCACCTTCTTTTTTTTTCTGGTGTTTCACTTTGCTTCTGCTACGTAGTTAAGTAAAACAGTACACATATTCTCCTGAATTCTCTTATTTCTGTAGAGATCCATAAGACTGGTGCAGAAAATGGAGCCTACCTGGTAATATCTTCTCAGTGGTACAAAGTAAAACTGATTAAGAGAGGAACATTCTTCAAGTTCCTAGAAAAGGCTGTTGGCTTCTTCCATTTATGATCAAAAAGATCCTAGAAAAAATATGTCCAGTCTTTAACGAGACTAGGAAATTGAAATAACCAAAACGGGATGCGATTGGTCTTTTGAATTGAGGTGCCACCATTACTTGCTTTTGCTGCTGAAACATCGCCTGACTCCTAATGGCTTCTAACATTGTGTTCCTACCTACATTGATCATTTAATACTAGCATCTTCTTTCTGACAAACCACAAACACTTCCAAAACTTGACCTCTTCCCTTTATCGCTTTTGATTAAGAAGAGAACTATCTGCAGGAAATGCCCTACAAACCACAAAGGATTATCAGAAATATAATGATGAGTGATTCAGGGACTCTGTGGCTGTGCTTGTGTTCCTATAATCTGATCGTGGTCACTCTTCCCTTCTCCGCTGGAGCTTTGCTGTAGTTTCTTCTAGTCGGCTTCTCCAAGCAGCAATAATGGCATCATCATCCATCTCTTCTTCCTCTTCTTTACGCATGCTTCGCCTGTACTGAGAGAACTGTCTAGATGCAAATCTTTCTTCGCTTTGTTCCACTTTTGCCTCCTTCGTGCCATCCTCTTCAGACTTGGAAAAGCTCTGGGTGAACTTTCTCTTAGCTCCAAATTCTGACATGTCTGACCTGGCCTCCTCTTCACATGCCTCCATATGATGAGATCTAACTCGACTTGATGTAGATGGTTCAGGGGATTCAGAGCCAAAGGAGGGGTCAGGTGTTCGGCTGAAAACATACAGCTCTGGGCTCTTTTCTCTGGTACTTGTTGTCTCACTGACCCTTGACCTTGTGAACTTATACATCTTTTTGTCCTCTTTTGCAGAAGCAGAGGAAAACCTTGACGTGGTTCTCAGTGAATCTCCTTTTGACTCGTAGGAAGAACAGCTGTCTAGCTCTTCTCTTTGGGATCTGGAGAATCTGTAACTGGATGTTTCAGAATCCATCTCTCTAACTTTGGATGATCTGCTGTATCTCTCTCTAGCCTTCTCACTTTGATCATAATATGACAGTGGTTCTCTTTCTGCCTTCAAGCCACTGAGCCACCTGGTGATATCACTCTCTGTCTCGGATTTTGGTGCACCTGTGCTTGCAGGATGACTGGATGGATCAAAGACTGTAGCAGTTCTGTCAAGATCTGCTTGCAAGAGGTGCCTGTGGCTGTCTGTTGGACTCTCTCGGTCATCTTCAATTTCATTTTCCTCTCCTTTGGTCACTTTTTTTTTAAATAAAGTGCTGCGCTTGTTGTCTCTGATCACCTTTTCAATTTGATAATCTGACATTTTCTCTCTCATTTCCATTTGCATCTCCTTCTCCTTCCTCCTGAGTTTCTTTAGGTCAACATCATCGGCAAAGAGGCTGTACAGCAGCTTGCTTATCTTTGTTGTCTTCATGTCTGAACTAGTCCCTTCTGTCCTTGCGCTCGCCGAGCTATTGCAGGACAGGACAGACTGAGACTCAGCCCTGTGCACGTCCTGCTGGCGAAGCTGAGAGATACCAAGAGATGAGCCACTCTGAGCACTGAGGAGAGAAACTTTATCATCATCTGCTCGCCTGCCGAGGTCTCCTGACATGCTGGAGGCCACAGCCGAAGATGGACGGGAGAGCATCATGATCTCATTTTGCTTTTGTGCAATGGTTTCACTGACCACATTAGCGATCCAGTTCTGAATGCTCGCCATGGATATGGTGTCACCTGGGCCAACTGGGAGGTTGGGCAGGGGTATACTTGGCATCTGAGGCTGCACCGCCCCCGTACTGCTCCTGGTCTGTGAAACGGATGAATGATTTGTCTGCATGCTCAGCGCAGATGCGGCATCCTCGGCACCGCTTGCAGAAGGAGCCGAGGGCCAGAAAGCTGACAGTGGGATACTCCCACTCATCGTACTGTCTGTCTCCCAGCTGCACATGGACTGGCTTTCTTCTAAAATCTTCTTTGAACGTTCAAGGAGCTCTACACGCCTCTGCTTCTTCTTGGCTGAAGCAGAATCCTCACTTTTGGCAAACTCCACAAATTCCTCCTTGCTTTCACTACCCACCTTCTTCTGCCGCTTCATTTTCCAAGCCTGGTAAGCAGTCAGATTAACGTCTGACAAACTCTTCCCTGCTGTCCCCTCCCCACCTGCCTGGCTGCTGTCTTCTGCTGGAGATGATGCAGAAGATGATGATGGCTCTAAATCCTTCTTGTGAAAGCCAAACTGGATCCTCTTGACCTTCCACCTTTCTAGAGGAGTCAACTTGTCTTTGTTTTTTTGGCAGAAATTGTAAAAGGAGCTACTCTCTGAAAACACACTTTCCTCATCCACATCCCTCTCCTTTCTTCCCGCTTCTGGAGACTGTCCCTCCCCACAACTTCTGTTCTTAGAACGATACCGCTGAGCAGCTTCCTTCTCGATCTCCAGAAGCCTCTGGTTCCAAATGTCCCAAGTGCTCTCTGAAGACACAGAGCCTGTGCGGCTCCTTCTCATCCTGCTAAACCTACTGACTTCCAGCTGCTCTTTCAAGGCTCGGATCTCAAAACTGCTCACACTCTCAGTGTCGCTGAATTCACCTGATTGGTAAGGTCTTCCTCCCATGCTGGAATCTCCGTCCTCCTCCCCGGGTGCACCCTCCATTTGGTATTTCTCATTTCTGCACTGCCAGTCATGGATCCTCTGTTTTACATCCTCCTCGTACTGTTCCCCTTCCTGATCCAGAAGCTTTGGAGACATCTTTCTTTCATGGTTAACCCCTAGTTCCTCTGCAGACAGACTTTGTTTCTTCCTCCATTCCTCATACAAGTGTTCCTCTTCCTCCTCGCTGATGAGGGTAGAGTGTTTGGAAACCCAGCTCGTTTTTCGCACTGATGAAGAGCTCGTATGATTACTCAGCAGGCTGCTGGTGTCTTCTTCTTCTACTGTGATGGAGTGGGCTTTGGCTCCCACGATGCTTTCTGAGTCTCCTACGCCAGACAGCTGTGAAGAAGTCCCTGCGTGGGCAACAGGACTTTGTCTAGGAGTGATGTCTTCATCTCCAGTATGCTCCAACTCTCGTTCCTCCAACAACTGCTCATTGAGCTCCCTTAGCTGTTTCAGAAAGCCATCGTTGGGGTAAATAGCACGCTTCTTTCTCAGCGTCATCAGAGCCTCCAGAATAGTCATGTGGTGGTAGATCATCAGGTAAGCAGTCACTAGCACAGCTGAGCGACTGATTCCCATTTCACTGCTGACAAGGATTTTGCCTGCAGATATGGAATATAAAAGTAATTAGCTATTTCAAATAACACAGAGAGTTTGCTCTGCTATATAGCACAAAAGCATTCGCTGAGTAGTGTTAAAAATCAGACAGATTACGTATTTCAGTGACTGAAAACAACACTAGATATTTGTTAGCTTCATCTTAATAAAAGATACAGATACGTGTGAATATAAAGTGCCTTGGTTTAAAAAGCTTTAGGCAGGTGTGTTTTAAAACAATCTAAACAATATTTGTATTTTCACCTATACACTTTGCTTCCACAGATAATCAAAAAGCCTGTAATAAGTATTAGAAAGAGAAGTGGCACAGTACTCTTGACTTGCTGGCTGACTTAGGGCAAGACATTTAAGCCTTTCATGCTTCAGTTTCCCCATATGTAAAAAGGGCCAGGATGGTACCGGGATGATAAGCAAATAACTTATTTTTTATAAGGCACATTACAGGACTTCAATGCAATTTTATTTTAATTTGATTACATTTTTGCCAGAATTCAGATCTGCTGTTTTGCAAGGTACGCTCAAACAGCTACATTTAGGCTGGCCAGAGCCCAGAGCCGTAGTGCAGTTTAGAACAGGAGAGCCGAGCAGGTAGGAGGTGGGAGCTGGCTTTGACGCTGACAAACTGACAAGGCTGCTGCAAACTGCTGGGACCTGCCATCCCAGACCAAGAGAGGCAGACTCCCAAACAGAGACTGCGAGAGCTGGAATCCAAGCTGGGGAGCTGCTTTATTCAATGGAATTTACACAGATTTACTTGCAGAAAACTAAGCTTTGGTGCAGAAGGATTCTCTTTTAAAGTTGATTTTATAGCAAATTACTGTTAAAGAAAAGTACATATGCATGAAGAGAGCATCAACGAGGCTTTGCTAGCTTGCAAATAACTTAAATTACTGTTTCTAACCGTTGGATAAACTCCAGTTTAATCAAACCGTTTGCACTGAAACTCAAGGAAGCCAGTTCAAACATCACCCTTCTGAGTGCTCTTACTGCAAGTATTTACCTCACGTACCTATTCCTACCGCCCTGAAATGCCTTCCACACCCTTCTCGGTGTCAGAAGTCTCAGGTGCCTTTCCCAGTGTTCTAACAGCCAGCAAAACCTATGGAGCAGCTCATCAAAAGGGGTGAGCTTTCTTTCAAGGCTCCTCTGTCCCCAAGCATCCAGCAGCACTAAGCACCTGCACTGTGCCACGGGTAGCAGCGGGAGGTACGAGGAAGAACATAGATGGGTAGAGTGTCCCTCCTTGTGGTGGTGGCGTTGAGCTACTAAAATCGGCTCGACTTTTCCGGTGTCCTAACTGAGCTTCTCACTGTCCCTACTGTCACTTCTACGAGCAGGTAACCTGCTGTCTCCCGATACAGATATGCAGAGTATCACCGATAACACTCAGGGGGGTGGTGTTCGTTTTCACGCTGAGCTCCATAAAGGTATTTCTAACTGTCCACCGAAGCTGCACAACTCCCAGTATACAGGAATATGTCAGTATATATACGGCATTACATAATAGAAATATAGTTATAAAAAAAAGTTGTTGGAGCAGGGCTTCACCTCTTTATAACAGCAGGGTACTTTCAAAGCAGCTGAGGGCAAGTGGCTCACTGCCTCCTCTCACTGCTTTTTCCCCTCCTGTTTTGAACGAGGTGAGGCAGGAATGGGCAAGAGGTGTTCACCCTGACTAGATGCAGAGAACAAAGTATTCTCCTTGTGAACGCGACAATCGCCATACTCCCAACTGCCCTGGGAGAAATCCCTGTATTTTCTCCTCTTACCCCTGTAAGTCAGCAGTGCTTCATCAAGGAACTCTGCAGCTGGGCGGAAGTGTTTGGAAATATCCATATCTGGAAAATCATCCACTTCGATGCCCAGGTATTGGATATTCAGACCGTTGTAGAAGCCTGGTCCTGTGTACACACCCGTACCATGCGCTGCGTTCAAGACATGTGTGATCCCCAGTCTCTTCAAACGGCTTTTGTTCACTGCAACACTTCTTCAGGAGAGAACAGAAAACCAAAAATACGTTAGATTATTGGTGCTCCTTCTTCCGGTACGAAAGAAACCGTCTGCTATAAGGTCTACGGAGTTCTCAGTCTATGTTACTCATCCAACACGTAGCTCCACTCAGACTTTAATGTCCTTTGAGAGTTCTACAGGTATTTCTTTCCAGTACTCACTGGAAAAGAAAATGAGAAACCTGTGTCACCATTAGAGCTGCATGCTCCATTTCCACTCCAGCTTGATTTTAAACTCATCCTGCCATCCTAGGTTCAGGCTGCTTACTTGTGCCTCAATCGTTACCTCTGTAATTTACACTATATCCCCTTTTAATTCTGTCCTGGTCACTTGCCCAGGTGTCTCAGGCAGCTGAGCTGCAGTACAGCAGACCTATCCATTTCCACTTGGTATTTGCTATGGCACTTCTTTTAAACTCTCTTTTACATACCAAGGACTTCAGTCCCCACTTTGTGGCCACATTCCAATCGGAACCCTGTATTTTGGGCTCATTTGCCTTTTCTTCGCCTAAACTGTCAAAGCCTCAAAATAGTACAGGAAAGCTGCTGGTTCTGTTCCAGAAGGATTTAGCTTCAGCAGACAGGATCTTTGTGAGCATATTCCAAAGAACACTTTGGGGCTCTCTAGAGAGGAAAGGCATTAGGTGTGCATGTAATGCATGTTACGTCTTCGTGGTTCCACCTGACCTTTCACTGCTCCCTTGTGCAACTTGATGACAAAAGCTGACACTTACTTTTCTGCTATGAAGACATTAGGCCAGACTTCATCCACAGCGTCCCTGGGGGTCTCCAGCCTGTCCTTCACAAGTGCCCTCTGCAAGTCCATCACACACGGTGTGTTAAACAAGCTGGTGTCATCAATCTTTTCCTTAACTCGGTTGTACAGGTCTTCCACCATCAGCTGCTGTGCAGACTCAAACATCCTGGGACACACTGGATCTACCTTGTTGTCCCTCGTCTTCAGCTCTGGAATAAACCGGCGTTGTAACTAACAGCAGGGAAAAACAATGCAATGCATGACCCTGGACAAGGACTGTGCTCCCAGGACAAGCCTTTAACTTGTTTTTTCCCCCAGTAACATCACACCGTCCTGTCTGCAATGTGTACACGTGCATGCATGTGCTCATCTAGTAGCCTTCGGGTAGGTAGTAGTGGAAAAAGCATATTGCACTGTCCTCCCAGTCCAGAGACCCACACTGGGCATAGGGCTGGGAGTCAATGGCAGGCTCCTCTAGCCCCAGAAGAATGCACTCACTCTCTGCAGCTTCCTGAGGGGGGGAAGAGGAGAAGGACGTGCTGAGCTCTTCCCCTGGGATCCAATGACAGGACATAGGAGAATTGTTCAAAGCTGCACCAGGGAGGTTCAGACTGGACATTGGGAAGGGTTTCTTTACCAAGAAGGGGGTCAAACTATGGAATAGGCTTCCTGGAGAGGTGGCCGATGTCCCAGGCCTGTCAGGGCTTCAGAGCCTTCCCTGTTCCTCTCCTATTTTATTTTATTTTATTTTATTTTATTTTATTTTATTTTATTTTATTTTATTTTATTTTATTTTATTTTATTTTATTTTAAATTCTATTCTTTCCTGTTCTGTTGTGCTCTACTCAGCAACCAGCAACCTACATTCACCAGTGCAGTACATGACTCTGCCACAGACTCAGGGCAGACCTTCAGAGGCAGACACCAAACATTTCTGTAAAGAACTGTTCTTCCTTTGTGGTTTTCACCTCTACCTCAGGTGGGGTTTTCCTGTAAAGGCTTTTGTGTCATTGTAGGATCTCTGGACAAGAAAGGCAAAACAAAACACAACTCAAGTCTCTGGTACTTACACAGTTCTTTTACCCTTCCTCCTCTTACCTTCATTGATAATCTGTTTGGCAGCCACAGCAGATGACAGATGGATTGGCTCCATGAAGATGCTCTCTGTATCAGTGTCCGATACCACTGAATACCTGCCAACAACCACACTGCCTATTAGGTAAATGCCCTCCACGGGGATCCCATCTCCAGGACTTCAGCCCTTTTCACCCACCCAGAAGACAGGAGCAAGGAACTGGGGGAGTGAGGATCTGTTGATGGTAGAAGGGAAGCCCCAGCTCTTTTCCCACTCCTCACTCCCACCCCACTCTTCAGCGTGGCACTACAGGCTTCAAAGATGCCTTGATATCCAGCATTGTCAGGATGTAGCTGACAATGTGTGCTCACACCCCAGAAGGCCAACCATATCCTAGGGTGCATCAAAAGTAGCGTGTCCAGCAGGTCGAAGGAGGTCATCCTCCTCCTCTACCCTGCTCTTGTGAGACCCCACCTGGAATATTGTGTCCAGTTCTGGAGTTCCCAATGTAAGAAGGACATGGAACTGTTGCAATGAGTCCAGAGGAGGCCACAAAGACAATCAGGGGGCTGGAGCATCTCTCCTATAAAGTCAGGCTGAGAGGGTTGGGGCTGTTCAGCCTGGAGAAAAGAAGTCTCCATGGAGATCTTATAGCGACCTGAAGGGGCCTACAGGAAAGCTGGGGAGGGACTTTTTAGAAGGGCATGTAGAGACAGGACATAGGGAAATGGTTTTAAATTGGAAGGGGGTAGATTTAGGTTGGATATTAGGAAGAAATTCTTCACTATGAGGGTGGTGAGGCCCTGGCACAGGCTGCCCAGAGAAGCTGTGGCTGCCCCTTCCCTGGCAGTGTTCAAGGCCATGTCAGATGGGACCTTGAACAACCTGGTGTAGTGAGAGGTGTCCCTGCCCATGGAAGTGGGTTGGAACTGGATGATATTTAAGGTCCCTTCCAACCCAAACCACTCTATGATTCTATGTAGACAGGTCCCATGGGGAGGAGCTGTGGTGGGGTGGAAGTGCAAGAGAAGGGACCAGTGGAAGAGCTCTTAGCTAGAGAAGATCAGTGTCTGGTTTGAGATCGAGAGGAGGATGGTCTCACAAGTAGCTCTCACTTAAGACAGATAAACATTGTCCTAAGTAAAATTTCTTGAGCAATTCAAAACAGGTGATGCTAGAAAGCGGGTGTGGATTCTTTCTGTTAGCTCTCTACCGGCACCCTTGGAGTCACGGCGAGCTGCAATGCAAGCGTTGGCATTGAAGCCAGTGAATCTCCTCCTGGTCACTTCATAGCACAGATCTGTGGTCAGTGCCTCCACTCACAACGCTGTTGTCTGACTGCAGGTCACAAACAACTATGCAACCCAGACACCCTTTGAAGAGAGTTCTCTGACTCACAGCATGATTTACATAAGCTTTTGTTAAGCAAAAAAGGGCCATCGTCTTGATAGGAAACATATTTCCATCTGAGTCCGCCTGTACAGCACCAGCAATCTTCTTATTCAGACCTTCTTACCAAAATATCTAACAGAGCTTTTTCCCTGGTGCACACCCTTCGCGTTCCCTTCTAACGGTCAGTACAGATCATTAGAACAACTTTGCTGCCACCACAGAAGCTATCTGCCAGCGCAGGCTTGCCATACTTGCAACCTACTGTTTATTTCTGTTTAATTAAAGCAAGAGAGGGAGGGTAATGGTTGTGCAGTCAGAGTGAAAAACAGCAAAGTGAAGAACTAAATCACTTTCACCTTCCAGAACCAAAATGGAGGCCACAGCCATCAGAAACCACTTAATGGGCTCGTCTAGGCCATTCGGTTGGGTTCCAGCACTTGTCAACCGTGACTGAAAGTAATCCTTTGCCAGCTCTTCAAGGCAGTTTATGAGGGGAGCCCCAGTCTCATTTACAGGAGATGACACAAATTCGCAGCTGTGCCCTGCCTTCAATTCCTGCTGCTGTAAAGGTTGCCTCCAAGCTCAATAAAGAGATAACAGTCGGTAATAATCTGCCGCCACAGCCTTAACACCTTCTACCTGTAGCTGCCCCAAGGTACCTGTTCTGCACCTGTGAAAGACACAGGTGCAGAACTGCCCAAGCCTGGATGCTTCAAGGGCCTCATTCTGGTCCGGAAGGACTTTGCCATTGTCATCACTACTTTTGGCAGCGACAGCAAGGAGAAAAAAAGAAGGAAAATAATACAGCAGGGAATCAGCTGGAGAAGTGCTGCTGTTCATTCTGAGTGACTGTAGAGCACTAGGAGAGTGATTTAGCAAGTTCAACACAGAACTATGCTTTATGCGAGCTCAGCAAACTTCCTAAATGGCGTTTAAATGCATGTAGTTAAATGGCATTAGCACTTTGTCTTCCTTTTTCTGCAGCGCCTCGCAGCTAAAGGGAAACATTTCATAACCTCTTCCTTGTGGAGGGCCACCAGGGCAGGTTCTACTCCCTGGCTTCAGGTAAACTAGCTCAAAGCACGCAGAAAGCCCTGCGGAGCATTTTGCTTCAGGAAAAGAGTACAAAGGGATGTACTTTTCCTTCTATTAGGAGAAAACACATCTAATCATGCTTGTTTTGCTTGAGGTAACTCAATTTGTCACTTGCGCTGTGACAGCCTCCTGCTCAGTGCCTGAATCCTGTAGCCAAAGATGGCTGTGAACCAAGCCCAAATCCAAAGACCCTCAGTCCTTGTGTGGTTGGGAACAGCTAATATCAACATTTTAAAAATCCATAGGTCCTTTTAGCAGACAGAAAGACGGGGCTGAATTTGGGAAGTGCTGAAATCTGGATCAGAAATTTCAGCAGCGAGGTGAATGTGAGAGGATGAGACAGGCAAGAGCAACCACAGTAACAATGCCTCCCCATGTATGTGTGTGCACTCCCAGCAGGATGGAATAATTAGTGCAGGAGTCCTGTCACTGTGGCCTCTCGCCCTTCTGGGACGCTAAGCCCTGCCTCTGGGAGGGGAGGGAAGCCCTGAGCTCTATGCTTGATCCAAGTGCCTGTGCAGAGAGGAGGTGGAGGAAGAGGAGGGACAGCAAGCTGATCTACCACGTGCTACAGGGAGGCCATGGCAGTGCCTGTGGCAAGCGTACTCACCGGCTGGGTGAGGGGCTGCGGAGATAGTGGGCCTGCACAGCCTTCACGTCCCGTCCTTCATCCTCCTCATCGGGCACCACCTGCTCGTTGTCCGAATCTCTGCCACTGGCCATGGCAGCTGCGAGAGGATCCACTACAAGAGGAGAACAGCAGGAGGGAGGGCTATTACAGAGGTGTGTGTGGGAGGACATGCCCCGGCCGTGGGGCAGCAGTGGCAAGGGGTGTGTGGCAGAAAGGGCACCCACAAGCAGTCCCTGGTGCAAGCCAGCCATGCTGGCTCCTCTGCCAGGGTGTCTGCCATTCCAAGGCCTCATGCAGATCCCTGGCTGCTGCCCAGTGAGCGCCAACGTCCTTTTTGTCCGTGAGTAAGCACGCAGGAAGGCCAGGAAGGAAGGGGTGGTGGGGCAGAAACTCTGTCTCACCCCTGGCCAGCTCAGCTCATGTGTGGTGGCTGGAAGAAGCTGTACACAGCCAGAGCTGGACTGGAAGGAGCGTTGGGGGCTGGAAACATGAGATCTTGCCTTCCAAAAAATGAAACGCTCCTAAAACTCAAGGCCAAAGGTGTTTTAAGCCTTGGGACTTTGCTCTTGTACTCCTTTGTGGGGAGCCTGCCACAGGAGAGCGAGGGGGCCGTGGCTCAGTTAACAGCATGGACACACAGCAGCCAATGCTTCACCGGGGCCAGCCAGAGCGACTCCAGCCTCCCCATGCCATGACAGCCAGCAACAGCTCTGAAGGGCTCCAGCAGCTGGTCTCAGCCAGGAGGACCACAGCCATGTGTCACCAACTGGGCCAAGGAGAGGCTGCCCCTCACAGGGCAGTGAGCAGGGGGCAGAGGAGCAAGGAAAAGGGTACTTACGTCCTGTGCTTGGATGACTCTGCTGAGGGGTCCCTGCTGGAGGCACAGAAAAGGAGTCCAGTGAAGAGGGCAGGAAACCTGGCAGGGAATGGTACTGGGGGGAGAGAAATCAGCTGCCCCCTCTCGCTCTCTCCGTCGTTTCTTCATCAAGAGGCAGGACAACTGTTGGCACTAAACCTTTATCAGCTTTCTAAATATAGTGTTGTCCTGACGCTGGCTGCTAGATTGCACGGGAAAGAATTCAGTGCCTCATAGACAGCAGCTGGTCAAGCACTTAACTCCTTCCTCACTGTGGGCTGGATCCTCTAACATTTCCCAGTTGCAGAAGGAGCCCAGAGACAGTGCAGCTAGACCTCTACCTGCTGGGAGCCTAAAGCCAAGTGGGATCCCACCGCGCACAAACTGAAGGGCTGGTATGACCTCTGATGTCCTTGGGTGACAGTGCAGGATGGGCCACTCCAGGCTTACTAGGCGTAGGCTACATGTCAAGTACCTGGTCTTTGATACAGTGCCCTCACCACCCCCAACACTCTCCAGTTCCTATCCCTTGAGTCCCCAGCAAAGCTCATGAGCCAGGCTGGTCCAGGACAGAGCCAGACGAAAGCCTGAGTGCTACTTACCTCTACTGGGAGCTCTGGTTCCGAGTTACGGAACGACATTCCACTGCCAACAAACAAGCAAACAAGGAAAGAAACGGGAAGGAGAACTGACTTCTCTCATACCACAGATGGTATGAGAGCTCTGGTGCTGCACCGCGCTGAGCAGAACCCACACACCCTCCTCCTTCCTTCTAACACGAGTGAGCGCTGCATCCCCATCATCTGTGCATGATGGCAGGTACTGCACAGGTTTCATGTGCAGAGCCATGAAACAGGTACTCGAGTGTGTGTGCTCACAGCCCAGACCTGTGTCAGCACAGATACTGCAGCCAGCAAGCAGGAACAAGAGGAAGTGGTGCCCTGAATCTCAGGTGTTGTATCAAGGGCAGAAATGGACTAACTGACTGCAGGTTTGAAGATATCCTAACAGTTCTGTGTACCAAACGAGGAGGAACTATGTTGACCCTACAGCTGCCTCCTCTGGGCAATGCAACCTTTAGCCACTTCTGCGATGTGGAGCCACATGTGTTCTTGTTAATGACTTCTGACTGAGGCAGGAAGTGATCTAAAGACGTTTGCCTATGGACTCCTTTATTCTTGGAGAACAGAGTTTTCCAAGGACCTAAATGTTGCAGAAGCCATTCACATCCAGTAACTTTTAAGTCACTTTTAATGCTTTTAAGTCACTGAGCTGCTTCTGAAAAATCCTTTTTGTGAACCTTTAGGGTACAGCTGCAGCAGGGGATGATGGCTAGACCGGACAGCCCCGCCATGCCCACTGCAACCCTTCACACAGGATTGCTTATGTTGCAGCCCTGTAGAGAACACACGGACAGGGAGCAGCTTGTTACAAGTGGCTGCTTTATGGGATGAAGGTAACAGTGCAGGAGAGAGACAAGGGTGTTAGGAATCTTACAGAATGTATGCATGTGCAAACCCAGCACAAAGTAACAACCTGCAAGTGGTTGGGCACCTGCCAGCGGCAGTTAGTATATCCATTCATGGATGGACCCAGGTGCTGTCCTCCCAGGTGGAAAAGATGAGATCTCAATGGAAGGTTCTTCTTTCTCTGTCTTAACAGTAGTTACTATCATTTGTAGCATTAGCACTATGCTACCTATGGATGAATCCTTGTTGGCTTTTATAGGGGAACCTTGAGTATGCATTTTTGGCAAGATGATGAAGCCACCCTAATTTTCTATTAAAGCTTTTCATGTCAATTACAGTTTCATTTTAAAAAACTAATAATATCCCTGAAAAAATGCTGTATAACAGCAAAAAAGATACCCAGAGCTGCAGCCATCAGCAAAAATAAGCCTTTAATGGTTTGCATTGCCTGTGGGCGAGTGATGAAGTAGTCGAAGTGTGTCAGCCTACGCTAAGACACAGGCCTGCATAGGGCCCCAGCAAAGCTTTGGCAGTGTTGCCAGTACCTATGGCAGCTCTTTGAGCTGTGGTACCAATGCCAATGTGAGTTTTGGCAGCCCATACTAGGCAGGGAAAGAAAGTCAACCCAGAAACAAAACGAAAACCACCAGCTGTCCCAGTCTGAGCTGCTGTTTGGGCAGCTCTACCAACTTCTCATAGATAAAGTGTACACTTGCCTCCTGCATCTACCAACAGCTCCTGAGACCCCAACCGGAACCGCCAGGGAAATGTGACAGGATACAAGTGCCTGAACACCTTTTCCATTCTAGGCCTAAATAATGAACAGAAGCACTAAATCAAGCACATTTCAACAAGTGTCTTAATACACAATTCACATGAGTATCAGGTGTTGCAGCTTATGTTCTCATACCTAGCAAAGCAGTCTTACTTAGCTGAGTCGCTCATGTGGTTTAGCCCCAAGCAGCAGCTTGCTCCCCATCACCCCCAGCGGGATGTGGGGGGAGAATCAAGGGTAATAACAAGTCTTTTATTAAAGGTAAAACTTATCCTTGGGATAAGGGCAGTTTACTGGGACGGCAAAGGAAGAGGAAAACAACAGCAGCAGTATTTAGAATGTACAAAGCAGGTGATACACAATGTGTTCACTGCCCGGAGCTGGATGCCCAGCCTGCCCCAAGCAGCAACCCCTCCTCCCTGGGCAGCTCCCCACTTACACACTGAGCAGGACTCAGTGTCCCCATGGCTAGCCTGGGTCAGCTATCCTGGCTGTGTCCTCTCCCAGCTTCTTGTGAAAACTATCCCAGCCAAAAACCAGGGCAGTCTCCAAACCAACAGAATGTTATCAATCTCAGCACCAACTTATTTACTTGTAGTGCAACTGAGTTGCTGGTAGAGGCAGAGTAAAACTATTCCCCCAATGAATCATTTCCATACCTGTGTTCCCACATGGACAGGAGGTAAGGCAGCCTGCCCAACTTATGGACTGTGAGGCAAGATCCAGTGTCTGTCCCTCCTCCCCAGTGCAGCCATCAGCTCCTGCCTCCTGTGACTACTTGCTAGACCATATTTCCCCATCTGCCTGGCTGTGCAAGAGATGAGACAGAACATGGTTAGGTACACTGGTTGTGCAGCCACAGTTCCTTGGGATGGTCGAAGACTATGATTAATGCCTAAGAGGTACCATTAACTTAGATTTATCCCTTATCCCAACTGATTGGGAACGCTGATTTTTATGAGATTGAAAGGAACTTCCTATCTTTAAGATCACTGTCTGTCTGACAAATTTAGTTTAAATCAGTCGAGTGGGTTTTGAAATCACTGGGGAGAAGAAAGGTTGTATAAATGATAGTGAAAGCGTTATTTCTGTGAAGAGGATAAGGGAAAGCTTACCAAGCTAGTACGGTGTGTGTCAGGGATTGTAAGCAAGTTCCTTCACTGAATACTCAAAGCTGTTATGCAGAGAACTAAGAATTAACAGAGGAAGCATGGACAGATGTTGTACAGGGATTGCATTTCTGCCACTCTCCCTTTATTAAATAGGAGTAAAATCAAAGCGTGAAAGCTGAAGATCCTCCATAAAGATCTTCTCCCTGGAGGGTATGGGATAGTCACAAAGATCTCTGAGTTTTTAAAGGAGGTAAAAATTTAAGAAACCCATCCTTGTGAGGAACCTCATCCGAGTGGACTCAAAAGAAGACTAAGAAGACTACTGACCTTGCTCCAGTTTTGTTTACACCTTAAGTCATTTGTAGCTAGCAAATTCAGAGGGCTTTGGAAAAAAAGCCCTTGTTTTGTTGTTGGGTCTTGCTATCTCCTAATGCCTGCAGCCTGTCAGAGATGAGATGCATACGGCAGGATGCATTTTTCTACTGGCTGTCCTCATTTAGAAGACTGCCAAAGAACTCAGTTTCCATACTCTCACATGCTTTAATCTGCTTTGTGCTGATCACTTTGCTGGAGAGAGCTGAGGAGATGTATCAAGCACAGAAGTACAGACTGTCCTATCTAGCGGATGGATTGGATCTGCAGTTGCTCCTAAGTTTCACTGTCTGGGAGGTGTTGTTCTGAACAACTGCCATGTAGACAAAAAGGCAGTTTTTATTGTGGCTTTTGGGGGGTTTACCATGCAAGTATGGGGCCAGCACAAGAGCAAGATCCAGATCCACTTTACTGGACTGAAGAGAGCTATCTCCAGTGTAGACAGCCACTTTTGAGATAGCTTCCTTCCATTATCAAAACAGTCCATCGATATTACGGCTGCCTTGTATGATTAATTTAATGTGAAAATGATGTCTAAAGACATCTGAAGTCCCAATTTAAGATGCCCAAAATGATCACTCTCACCCTCAGGTGGCTTTGTCTCTCAAATGCTAGAAATAGAACGTAATTGACTACCCCAGACGGAGACATGCCCAGCTACATGGATGAGCAGTGAGTGACTGAAATTTCAGCGTGCACACCTCTGTGGGTATGTAGCTAGTATGCTACAAGCCACTGGTTGGCTGATCTAAAAGCCTTCTTCCAGAAAGGACCTTTGGCCCTTGTGCACTCCACACACTGGGGTAATTGGCAGGCATGAGAACCTGGCTATGACGCATTGCACACATATTTAGATAATCCATTAGTCAAAGTCTCATAAATTAGATATTCTTACAGAAGTAAGTGGACATAAGCATCCCAGCTCCTGTACGTGGGCAGCTGCCTGCATTGTGAAACACTTTGATATCTTTTTAACTCAGGCCCAAGGCTCCTTTCATAAATATTTAAGGTGAAAAGGGCTTATCCTCCCCCAGTTACATGTCATCGCATGGGTGACTTCGATCCTTGCATCGTACACTCCCAGTCACCACACCCTCGGGTTTGCCTCTCTTTATGTTCCTGCATGCAGAGAAAGGCAGATTAATTGGGGAAGAAAGTTCACAAGTCTCTGACACTAGGCAAAGAGCAGCAAGTGATGTAAAAGCCTAAGGGCGACCTGGCTTGTCCTTCTGCCTGAAAAGGGAGGGGCAGCCTGGAGAAAAAGCACTCTGAAACAGAAGGAAAAGGGAACCTGCAATGTTGTCATTGTGAAGTAGCCCTTCAGCTAAAGCCAGTTACTTACCCAGCCACCGGGAGATTACAAGGAAGAGCACTTTGGAGTGGAAGGAGAGCTGAAGAGGATGGCAACAAAAAGTCTTTGGCTGCTCATTTTCAGTGCAAGTGAGTACTAATTTGATTATATCCACAAGGGTCGGGTGGAAGGAAACAGCACTACAAGTCCGAGTTTCCCACCGGACTTTGTGTTTTCTCTGCGTGTTTCTTCTCTGTTTACTAAATGCTCCGGTGTGTTTAATGTCCCTGTGCTCAACGTCCAGACTCAGGGGCTTCTCCTACTCACAAGGGAGTGTTAAGTACAGGAAAAGAATGCTACTCTTCACCAGACCAGGAAGAAGTACACTAAAAGCAGTTTCAATGGCTTCTGTTAAACACCATGTTTTTCTCTGGAGAAGGAACTTCTCAGCTGAAGTTTATTTAACCAAACTCCTTGGGTTTGGGATCTCTATATATTATTCACATCCAAGGGGATGCACAACAATCCCCACCAACACATATAAATCAGCCAGCTCACCCTTGACTTTCATAGATTTGCCCTTTCTCATCCTGTCTTGCAGAGCCTCCAGTCTCAGTTCCATTGCTTTTTGACCTGCCTCCTCCCACCAATGATCCTATACTTTCTTCCAGGCTTCAAAGCTGTGCATGTGGAAATAGCTTGATTTTTTAATCAAAAATCCCCAAAAACCTCACTTCAACAATAAGACCCACAAGAAGGAAATGTGTAAAGTTTAACATAATCAGAAAAAGTGGATGCACTCCACATGCAACAAATGTGACATGGGTTGTGATTTGGAGATGGCTGTGGGAATTGTGTGGTGCCATTGGTATTCATTCACATTTTCCATTTTTCTCACCATTCATGCTGCCCAAGTTACAGACCTTGAGTTTTTCAGAGCAGAAATAATGTATGTTGGGTGTAGTGAGGTGGGGGTTGGTCTCCTCTACCCAGTAACAAGTGATAGAACTAGAGGAAATGGCCTCAAGCTGCATCAGCGAAAATTTAGGTTGGATATTAGGAAAAACTTCTATACTGAAAGAGTTGTCAAGCATTGGAACAGGCTGCCCAGGGAGGTGGTTGAGTCCCCATCCCTGGAGGTATTTAAAATATGAGTAGATGCAGTCATGGACATGGTCTAGTGGTGGACTTGGTGGCAGTAGGTTAATGGTTGGACTGGATGATCTTAAGGGTCTCTTCCAACCTTAACAATTCTATGATTCTAATCTCTTCCTGTGGGACTCAAACGATAACAATTCAGCATCAAAACACAGAAATATTTTTGGAGAAGGCAGAGTAGACTTCTGTACTGCACTGGAGCAGAGAGGCTGCAGAGCACATGGCAGCGCAGCGCTAGGATGCCAGAGCCACCCTGACCACGCTGCATCCCGACCTCGGCACAGGCAGGCTTCCTCTGCTGTACAGCTTTTCAACGCAGTTCTGCCAAGTTCTTGCTGAATGAAAAGCCCCAAACCATCATTCTGAATCAAAATATTTACTCCTACTGCAAATTTCACACTCCCACTTTGGAATTAAATTTCAGACAAATTCTGAGGTGAAGTATTGAATTAGAAGTTGGAGCATTTCCTTTTTTAAAGTGAAGGAAAGCATTTCCACTTTTCCTGCTTTTCCCACTACCTAAATCTACCAAGGCAAATCAGCAAATACTTGATCACACCTCAATTTTTTTAGCCAACAAAATATTCCTCTGTTTCCCACTCCATTAGTTACCTCTCATTCTGTTTTGATTACCCCTTACCCAGTAACAAATGTGAAACCAGACACGTTGCTTTGATTTTCTTCTTCCTTTGTACAAGCACAAAAGTTTAAGTTGAGCAGAGGGAGACAAAACTTTTCTCAATTTCTTAAAACATTTTAAATGTATTCATTGATAATGTTCAAAAATGTAATTCTAATGCTTCATGTCCAGGTGATGCTGCTGTCCCCCTAGTACTACGCAGGCTATCTGTCCTCTGAAGTTCTTTCAGAACTGTCCCCCCTCCCTTCAGCTCTACTTTGAATAGATTCTGTTTTCTCTCAGGAAAAAAAAAAAACCAAAACAAAACATAACAAAACAACAACAAACCAAACAAAAAACCCCAACACTGAAGAATAAGCCATGGTTTTGAGACATGCCAACTGGGACTAGCTGGCCACTGGTGTCTGCAGAGAAGTGGAATGTAGCAAGAAGGGGGACGGAGTAAATTGGTGTAAATGGCATCCCAGGATGAAACCATACGGCTTCCCTGAGAGCCAGAAGCAACTCAAACAAGGGAGGGGCAGGAGCCAGAAAGAGATGTCATGGGTGAAAAAAGGGAGAGCATCAGAAGAACTTGAGCATTAGGGTGACAACACCAGATGAGTAAATAGCATCGCCTGTTACAGGGTGTGTCTCTTGGACAAGGTGTTTGGTTCAGCTGTTCTTCCCCAGCTCTGTACTGAAGGCATGTTTGGAAAAAACCTAAGAAAGATCTCGTTTATTGTAGGGTTTGACTCATTCAATTGTAAGAAGGAACCACACCCAAGAGAGCGAGCCTGAGGATTGGGCTGTCAGGGCTAAGTTCATAACCTGTCAGTGAACCCTGGCCAGTGGAACCAGTTTGAGCGACAGGAAGAAAGTGGGGTTTGCTCCATCTCCTAGGGCTGCTGTGGCACTTTCCACCTCAGTGCAGGACATCCTCAGTACCCATTCGCAACGAGAAGGCTCCCACAGGTGCCTCTCATGTGGAGGGACTGATGTAAAATGCCATCAGGAAAAGCCCTGGAGGTACAAAAACAAGGCCCTGGCACTGGGTGCACCCAAGCAGCTGAAGGTGTAGGAGTGGCTGCAATAAAACTGTTAGAGGTGCCTTACCCGGATGGCTTCCTACTCATAGCTGTCACTTGCTGTTATCAAATTAAACCCTGGGAGAAGAGACACCAGCACACCACAGCTGCAGGGGAAGAAACTGAAACGCATACTTAACTCTACCACCACCCCAGGGAGGAAGGGAGCAAAACACACGCTTGTCTAATTAACTGTGTGAGGTCACAGCACAACTAAGTAATGGAACAGGGGACGCAGAGAGGTCCAAAAGGTCCCACTAGAAGCCTGCTGCTCAGTTCATTCAGCCCTTTTCTTACTGGGACACTGGAGGCACACAAGGCAGTCCTTGCACTCCCGCTGAAAACGTCCCAAGCTGTTTCTGAAGATAGCTGTGGGAGAGACGGCATCCCAACCCAAGCAGCAAGGAAGGACAGGTGCAGGGGAGGGAGAGTTTTGTCTCCTGGGAAAATTCCCATCAAATGCCTCTCAGGAGAGGGAAGATGCAGCGATTCTGGAAGTGTAGGCCATTTCTAAGAAGAGACTTCAAGGACTGCTTACCATGCAGAACAGAATAGAACAGAACAAGGAAGCTGTTACTGAAGCTCTTGCTTCTCGCAAGATTCCCATGCCAACTGCCCCACCCTACCCTGGGCTAGTGCCCGAATTGCTACCAGCAGGTGCAGCGATGACAAAACCTTCTGGGTCCCTATGCTGTTATTTTTGAAGGGACACTGTGCCGTTCCCTGCTGGAGGGTCTCGGTAGTGCCCAACCCACCAGTGGCTTACTCTTACTGACCTGTTTGTGTGTTCTTCGTGTCTAACAAAGCATCTACTCAAAATCTGTTTGCAACACAAGGTAGAACCTAGAGGTCCCTTTGTTCTCCACATTACACATTACACCTCCTTACGGATCTGATCTGGACAGAGATACAGCCGAATGAGGACCTAAACCTTACCAGACAGCAGCTTTTCAATCAAATCCTCTTTGGGGAACACTGACTGAGCCTGGTTCTTCCAGAAGCAAACCTTCACCGTCACACACAGCGTGCCCCTCTCAGGGACAGCACACATCTTAGCCCTTTCTCCTTACTGGTCCATGTTCCTCTCTGCCATGGGAGTGCCCCTGAGCAGTATTCCCCTTCCCACCTCCACACACTCTAAGTGGTTCCAGACTTAGATTCAGTTTGGTGCTGTAGAAAATAAAAAAAATAAAAAATAAGACCCCCCCCACCAAAGCCCCACACAAACTGTTAGAAGACAGCAGGTATTTTTAAACATAGGTTCTTCGAGGCATGAAGGTTATCTATGGCAGGGCAGAAGTCACCTCCAGCCTGATTCTGGGAATGACTAAGACCTGCAAATAACTAATACTCAGGTATGATGAGTTAAGCATCAAGTCAAATGGAACACAGCATACAAGAAACACAGACCTGGCACTCTCCATGCTTCACCAAGGCACAGAGTAGTTTCTGTTTTACTTAACCCTCAGCTACTCCTGTGCTCCACAGGCAGTGGAGCTACAGTTCTTGGAAAAAGGTGACTACCACCCTGCTTAATGTTAAAGACTAACAGCTATCCTCTTGTTTCTTTCACCTTCTCTTTGCTTTTCTAGGTTTTTCCCCTTTTCCGGGCATTACATGAACAAGTCTTAATTCCCTAGCACAAAATGTCACCTGTGTACAGGCTTGTAATGATGGAAGCTGACAGTTTCCTTGATCCCTAAAGATTCAACAATATCAATTTGTTAAGTTTAGCCCGAATCCTTACGACTGTTGATGCACTTGTATTATCTGTTTATCTGTCTCCCTCTGTACACTTAGAGCTGTCAGAGGATGGCAATCACACTGAAAGAAGGCTTAGAAAATAAATACGTCTTCATAAACACCATGGTATACCCAGGTAAAGAAGAGAGAAAGCAAGGGAAGGAAAGCAGAGTTCAGCTCCGAGCCATCCTGTAAAGCATCCTCCTGCAGTCAATCAGCCCCAGCATACGTCAGCTCTTGCTCTGTGGGGAATGTCACGAGTGACAGAGGGAATGGGGGCATGTAAGAGAGCCAAAGAGACAGAACACGGAATACAGATGTCATTCATTTTGCTGACTGTGGATTTTCTTTTTCTAGTTCTGGTGCCTGCTCATACCCTCACCGTGGAAGCACCTGTCAAGGAAATACAGGTGGCACGAGGGAAAGATGTTACTCTCCGCTGCCTTTTTAAAACAGATGCTTCTATCGACTCCAGAGACATTGTTGTCTGGAAGAAAATCGCTAGCCCGGTAAATCAAGTTGCATAAAAAATCCCACATGATAGGGCATCCAACAGGGGGTGGTAGGAGACACGGAAGCAGAACTCTGGGTGGGAATGGGTGTCGAAAGGAAAAGATTCCTTCAAGACTTTCTTTAATCTGAGAACTACGCAAACAGAGGTTCTAGCTACAGTTTATTCTAAATCCATTACATGATAGCCCCCATCCTTTCCTTTCCTCTCTCTTGGTCTTGCAGCTGTGGATTGAGGATTCATCACTATGCACCACAGGTTTACACCTATTAAAGATGTGAAATTTGCACTTTACCAAAAAATGTATACACATTGTACGTATATTTGATACTATATAAAAAGTTTTACGTTGGTAACAGTACACTGAGATATTCTTGAGATCTCTCCTACATTCTTATGGAGTATTTGAAGGCAAAGAGACCTCTGAAATTCTCCTTGTCCTCTTGGAAATCAGTGAGAGGGGAAGCAGCCTCTGTGGTTGGACTAGATGATCTGTAAAGCCCCCTTCCAACCTAGCACATTCTATGATTCTATGAAATCTCCTTGCAGTAACTGCCAAGAGTTTCTTCTCTGAAGATCCTCGCTGGAAGAAAGCAAGGGAGTTTGTGTGATCATAGGGGAATCTGATTGACATATGGATCTCAGTTAAGTCTGATGGTGTTCTGTCATTGAAAAGAAAGGTGAATAAGCTCCAGAAAGACAAATCAGTTGCCTCCAACTCCAGAGAAGGTGGGAAAGGAGATTCCAGACAGAAACCTACACCCTTCTGCATTTGTTTTTCTTGGCTTTTTGGTGAACTGGTGCAGTTTAAAGCCCTCTTTTCCAAGCTGTTCTCTTAAGACTGGACTAATCCACTGAGTCAGGTTGTAGACTCACACACAAGAAACTAAGATTGATCCTAGACAATCTTTAAGGTCCCTTCCAACCCAAACCATTCTATGATCCTATAATCATTTTCCCTCTCTCTCAGGATGATGCCGTTACTAGGTATTTTGATGGACTCGTACAGTACGGCAAGGGCTACGAAAACCGTATACAGTTTAGTGGTGATACAAACCAAGGGGACATCAGTATCACCATCAATGCAGTGACCATGGAAGACAATGGAACATATGCATGCAGCGTTCGTCTAAGGAATGACCCCCCCAGGGAGACTGCAATCTTGTCTCTTTTTGTCCTTGGTAAGCATGATGGTGGCAACTCCAGAACCATTAAACACTGCCCTTCTTCTAACACCCACATTATTTTAGACAACAGATTTCCTAACAGGAGAAAACCCCACAACTTTCCTAGGAAGTCACCGACTGCAATTCCATCTTTGGTCTTTTCCTACTACTACTGAAGCAGGCTGGAATGCTTTGAGCACCCAACTCTGTTAAGATACCTGACTGTAGGAAATAGTCTTTAGAGTTGCATGGTTCACTTTCACAAGAACCCTTTCCCCATTACAGGGTACCACTCACTCCCCCCGTGGCTTGTCATGCTCCAGTTACCAAAGAATGAGTTCCCCAATACCATCAGACATATCCCAAGAAGCATCTTACAATTATTTCCTTTGTGGCTGACCTGTGCCAAGAAGGAAGAAACAAATGAGAGACAAGTTCACTCCAGTTCTTTTGAGAAGAAGGTAGTAGGTGCAAGACCAGCCTCTGTTCAGCAAGAAAGCCACAGGTGCAGGAGATGGGTTAATAAAAAACCCAAACTACTCTAAGATTAGTAAAATTCTTTCTTTTTTTTTTTTCTTCTATCTTCAGTTGCACCATCCAAGCCAGAATGCAATATTCTGGGGACACCAGAATATGGACAGACAATCAATCTAACCTGCGTTTCTCACGAGGGCTCCCCAAAGCCCAAATACACCTGGCAAAGCTTCAACGTACAGAATGAGCCCCGTGTACTACAAACAACACAAGGTACGGGAAACTCAGACATCAAGACTTTAAGCTCTCCGTAGATCAGGTTTGGAAACATTTTGAAATGCAAATACAAAATCACACTTAAGCTTTTTTCTAGAAAGTTCTCTGGATGGGTATTAGCAAAGCTGCCCTTTTGATACAAAGCATACTTGTAAGTAACTGAGCAGGGGATATAGGGGCTGTTGCCTGAAGTAACAATGGTCAGGAAGAGTTTTCACTTCAGCTCTCACCTGGTGAGAAAGCCGTCTCACCCTGGAAGCAGTCAGAAACAAATTACTTCTCCACTGCTGGGCATAAGAGGGACCTCACAGGGAAAAAAACCACTGATTTTTCTAACCGATACATCTTTATATCCCAGTTTGCTCAACAATGATCAAGTCACTTTCTGGGGTGAAAGCAAACAAAAGTTGGCTCAGGATGCTACTTTCCTTCCAGCAGTAACTCCTCATATAGAGGAAGGTGGTCTGAGAACTGTTACAACATTCCTGTTCTGGGCACAAGAGAGGCTTCTGGTTCCATATATATATATATATATATATGGCTAACATCCTGTGATTCTTTAGGACTGCCACACAGGCCTCTATTTTGTCTTCATTTTAAGTCAGAACCTGGAAAGAAATGGAACTGAATTTCCACAACAGAACCTTTGGGAGAACTACTAAGGCAGAAATGAGGTTTCAATACTCTGTAACTGTAGTAGTGACAGAGGATTCAGATTTATTCCTTTAAACAACTTTGTTTCTTCCTGGGACGTTCAGCTCCCGAAAGCCCCAGGATCTGAACCTACCTTTCCTGGTGTAACTTAGCAGTAGCACTGCTGTGGTGGGAAGCTCAATAGGTCCATCCTCGACACAGCACTCAACGCTCATCAGCCGACCGCTGCATAAATTATGCAAAAGACACGAAGCACGGCCAGAGAGCCAAACCGTATTCGTGTGAGCGGCCACTAAGCGGTGCAATGGCACCACACACAGCCCTGAACATAACGGGATTACAGCAGCGGCTGCTCGTCAGCTTCTGCCATCGTCTCGTCCTGGGCCGAGAGGCAGATTCGGACTCAGCCCCACCTCACCTCTGCTTTCAGAGAGGTGTCCACGCAGGGACTCTCCCCTTCTGCCTCAAGCCGGCTGGGCGCCCCACTCCCACTGTAAGCGACGTTCTCTGTGCCAAGCAGGTCCCGGCGCTGCAGAGGGTGCAGAATTCCCTTCAGAGCCAGGCTGAAACCGGCAGTGTCTGAGCCAGACTCACGAACCGACTGCTTTCCATTTCCACGCAGAGGGATTTACAGCGATAGGTGTCAGCGTGCACAGGCACTGACAGAATAATAAACGGGCACCAAGGCTGGCGTCCGGTGGCTTGCGTGCTGCTCTACCATGAGGCACCAGCAGAGGCTGAACGGACATCCCACTCCCACGGGTGGGCTGGGAAGAAGTGAGGTCACACAGAAAATAAACCAGCAAAGTCACTGAAAAGGATTCAGAGAGTTTTGTTTTTCAAGTGGGAAACTGCACCTCTATCAGCAGACTGGAAGCAAAAGCACAGGCTACACGTGCAAGTGTCAGCTGGAAACGCGGCAAACAAACCTACTCCCAGAGCAGAGCTTCAGCACACGGTTCGGAGGTTTGCTAGGCTGGACAGAAAACACAAGCATCACAGCAACCCCATGGCACTCCACTTCTTTTCCTACATTTATTTTCACACCCTGCATAGCTTCTCCCAGACTAGAAAACTATGTCCCTGCACTGCTAAGTCATCCCGAGCTAAAGGGCTCAAGAGGTTCTAGTTGTTTTACAAATCAATTCATCAGATGGACAGTCCTCAAAGACAGGTGCTGGTTTGGGCCATCTTATATTTCTCAGCACCCCCAATGCAAAAAGAGCTTTTGCTAAGCACAAGTACTTCTTTACCTTCCACCTAGAATTTTCATCCTAAAAGTTCAAATACCACACGCTCTCTGCCATCAAGCCAACAGCACGCTGACGCTTGTAGGAAGGCAAACCACACCAAACCCTCGGCACAGGACTAATATAGCAGCTCCTGAGGAAGACAGATCCATCCATCAGCTTTAGTAACCTCTCATCACTCCCACAACCCTGAGCTGGGATTGCAGGGCTGCTAACCTCACTTCCCTCCCTGTTTTAATTATTTTCTCTTTTTTGGCCTGGATATGGTTTCTTTGGTTTGTTGTTTTGTTTTAGGGATTTTTTTTTTTTTTTTTTTGCAACAAAGGAACAACTAACTCTGAAGAACATCTCAGCTGACACCTCTGGCTTTTACATCTGCACTTCAACAAATAGTGTGGGAAAGGAATTTTGCAACATGACAGTCAGCGTTGTGCCACGTAAGAGATGGGGCTGCTTACCGGAAGAGTAGTTCCAGACAAAGTATCCCAGCTAAGTGTCAAAGAATTAACGTAAGCAATGCAGAGAGAAGTACAAAATTCAGCTTTCTCTGCAAGTAGCAGTACCGTTTTTCCACCTTTGAAACAGATTCTCTGCCTCAGTTGACATGCTACTAAGAACAGTTACTAACTCATAGGGTTAGCTGACAGAAGACAAGTGTAGAGTGGGATAGGCAGGAGCCCTTTAAGCCTGAAACAAAACTGTGTCCACAAATGTATCTAACAGCAGCTGTTCCAGTCCCAGGGCTCCTCCCGATCACCATCGAACTAATTACTCCTGAACAGAATTAATTCCAGTTGCTGTAGTCAAATATGGCTTCTGCCCTGTCTGAATCTGGGAGTGAGATGTGACATGTGGGGGTGGGATGTGAAGTCCAGTAATTGTGCTGACAGCATGTGATATTATTCTCACTGTGAAGGGCTAACTCTCTTCTTCCTGTACAGCATCCATGAACATCGCTCTTTATGCTGGCATCATCGGTGGAGCGGTTGCTGCAATTATAGTTATCGGTATTTTAGCCTATTGCTGCTGCTGTCGGGGGGACAAGGCCACAGAATACGAGACAGCGTAAGTACCTTTAAGAAGTGAGTGGAACATACAAAAGGTTTCCTTTCTCCCTGCAGCATCAACATACAGAGTGGAAATCATAGGATAAAAAAAACCCAAAAACCAACAAACCCCAAAACAAACAAACAAAAAAACAGAACAAAGAAAAGCCAATAAAGTGTGCACCACTTTCTCCTTCTGGTTTCTACCCCAGTGCCTCCTGTCTCTTCTTATGGAAGATATCCAGCATTACAGACAACTTTGTGATGTCTGGGGTAGAGTCCAAACATTCAAACCTTGGAACTGAATTAGCAAGCCCAAGTCAGTCAAGCATCTGCAGCTCCTTGATAAGCAAAGCCTAGATCACTTGTAATTTCTAGAGCCCCTAGAGCTCTGGCTGTCCTTGCTACCCTAAACCACCATCAGACTGCTCTGTGTTCAGAATTATTGCTCCAGGATAGAAGCCTTTTCTTTATTCTCATGATGGAAACTTACCATCAGAAGAAAAGATATACCAGTCACTCTTTCTCTAAATACATGGTATGGAAAAAAGGGGAAAAAAATAAAGAAAAAAGAAAGTAGTAGCTTACAGACCTCTTCCATCACCAGCTAGACAAATCATGCAGTTCAGTTTGGTACACTTTCAGGTCGGCTTAAAGCAGTCTAACCAAACTTAGTCTTAAAGAACTTTAGTCTTAAAGTAGTCTAACAAAATTGCTACAGCAGAAATTGTACCTGGTTTTAATTAACTTCTCCACTGCTAAACAATGTTTTAGGGAACAGGAAGATAGAAATGAACCCTCCATGGATATGCCTGTAAGGACCCAGTCTGCAGAAGAGGATTATACCGAAGAAGCATGAAGAAAGCAGGAAGAGGCCAAAGACATCTTCAGGATTTACTGAGGCACAGACACCACTGTAGAAGATGAAGTCATTTGCTCTTACTGCAAGAAGTTTGTTTGTTTTGTAATGAGAAAATGAAAGCTAACGGCTCTGCCTTTGAGTTTTGGGAAAAAAAATATCCTTGCCTCCCCAGGAAAAAAGTGCTTAATGTACAATGAGCACCAATACATAACCTCACAGCAGAAAAATGCACATGAAACACTGCTTCAAACAGCCATTCGAAAATAACCAGTCTTCTAGACTTCCCACTTTCTGAAAAAAGAAGCCAGTCAGGTCTATTTAGAGACTAGAGTTGCTGCTGTATCCCCTGATCCACAGCATGTTTCAAGGTCACCACGTGCAAGTCACCAAGGAAGGGTGGCCTTGGTTATGGTGGTAAGCATATGGCATAGCTTCCAGCATCGACAAGTATAGAAATTGTATCAGCAAGCTGACTTTTAATAATATTTTAATAAGTGTTCTCTGTATACAAGTGCACAAATACACAGATGACTAGTGAAAGTCTCCTGTTGGGATCAGCAATGCCTACTAATGGTATAGATAAGGTAAGAAGTTAGATTTGTAATTGGCAGCTATTAAGACCTAGAAACAGCCTAGTAGCCTGTATGCTGGCAGCTACATGAACTTGAGTTCCAGCTAAGAGAGTTCCTAAACACCGGTGGCTTTGTTTTTTTTTTTTTTTTTTGTGGAAAAAAGACATATTCAATAAATGACTTGCACTACAGCATTCATCCTTTCAAAACTTTCTCTCACACCTTTGACTTTGGATTTTCAGAACCATACTGCAATGTATCCCATAGAGCCTCTACCCCCAGATAGTTACATTTTAGATTTCTGATACAGATTTAAAAGTAACTTTAAAGAAGAACCAGCAATCCTCCTACACAAGACATGGGCAGCATTTTCTAGGTTTTGAACTATGGAAATCAGACTACTGAATTATTATTCTGGCTTGCTTTCCGCCTACCTCTGCTTTACAGAGTACTTAATAGATAATTATTCATTTGGACTAATAACTGCAGAGACCAATGACCGGAGTTCTTCACAAAGTACACGCAAACCCAAGCCTCTGTGGCAATGAAAAACCTGAAATGCAACTGAGCAAGACATTCTGAGAATCTATTCCCGTGCTCAGTTTGGATGTATGACAAAACATTGCAAAAATGGATGGCTAAAAAAGAATGTTGTGCACAGACGCTGAAGGCAGATAAAAAACAAGGGGCATAGCTCAGAGCTGATATGTAGTTTATTCTCTTTTGTAGCAAGCAAGTATAACGGGTTATTTAGTCAGCGTTGTAACAAGATTTCTTTTTTTTTACCTTGAAACAAAAGCTATTTCTTTTATAAATGTTACAGGCATTAGTCAGCACTCCCCATTCCCTCACCACCACCCCTCAAGACCCTGGGGACGAAGAGGGCTTCTGCTCAGGGATAACAGCCCAGATCTGAGATCTTAACCAGTAAAACCCCCCTGACAATTATCAGAAGTATTTATGGACAGAAACATGCTCTGGCCTCTAAATCATTTTAACACTGACTAACCTAGCCCATACTCTTCAACTTTCAAGATTTAATTTCTGCTTGTCAGGTAAAATCATGAAATAACACCTGCACATTGGTCATTTTAAGCACAATGAAAACGCAGACTAGCAAGCATGCATTAAGTTATATGAAGAAACCAATCACAAAACATGTAAGACATTATATAATGACTCCCAAAACTCATTAATTTAGTTCTCTGTAAATAGGATCTATAAAAACTGGCAGGGAAAAAGCAAGTGTCAAACCTGACAACCATTAAATCAGAACTGCTTTATGTTCTGCAACGCAAAGCTCAGTTCTACACTGGGAAATAAACTAAATAATAGCACAGAGAGAGATGGCTGAGATATTTCAGCCTTGCTCGTTAAAAAACAAGGAAACAACCTGCAAGACTAACATTCTGGAAGTTGTGTATTTATCAGAACACTACATGTATTTTGCTTCAACCAATTTGTTAAAACTCAGTCATCCAGAAATATGTGTGTTCAAATTCCAAGGTTTTCCCATGACTGAATTACTTGGGTGTCTTGTATGTCTTTTGAAGGAGTTAACTCCAAGAGCCTGTAGTATACTCACAGCTTTAAACAAAACTAAACCAGCACTTTATAGCAAAATACAGTAAATAAAGGTACTTGGGGGGAAGATGGGGAAAACTGGGAACACTTAATTAACTCCAAACAATTAATGCATGCATGTTCACTTCCCCCAAAAGGCAGAAGTAGGCATAACATGAATGATCAGGCAGAACAGTATATTCCTACTTTACCCTTTACACAGATGACGGTAAATTGCTGTTCACTTACATTTAACTGTCAGATAGCAGAATATGCATATGGGAGCTTTTCTGTGCATAAACAGAACCAGAACTCCAAGATTTAAGCTGTCACCCTAAGTGGGACAAACACCACAGTAAGGTTTTGATACATCCTTACTGAGAAAGGCTTGCTTTGGCAAGCATACCAAGAGGGCATTTTAAAATTACGTGTCTTTCCTTCCGACCCAAGGTGCATCAGGCCATTTGCTCTACGACGAAGCAGTTGGAAGAAGCAAAGAAGCCCTTCACCTCCCCAGTCTAGCAACCCAATGAGGAGTAGAGAGGACAGAAATCCTGCTCACAGTTTGAAAATCTGGCTCACCCTGTACTGCTCAGAGCATTTACAGTTGCCAGCACCACACCACATTCCTCCCTTGTGCTTAACGGGAAAGGACATCACCCCAGCACTCTGCTCCTTCACAACTCAGCTTTAATTGTTTTCATTAACATTTTTACTTGCTTATGACATTCTAAAGGCAATATACTATACAGCTTACTGGGGAAAACAGTATTATTTGTCCCTAGCTCAGCTTTTAAGAGTTATTCCTATCTGGGCACTTTTCATTCAAGGAACTCAGAAGGTCTACTGAATGTTGTAAGCAAATCACTATTTATGAATGAATGACACAGTGGTGAGACAAAGGTTTAATGATCCGACTGGATCACTGCAATGCAGGAGAAGTGTGAAGATAGAGGACTTGGGATTTTCCAGTCCTCTGATTACTTGCCTTGCAATGTGTTCCTTATCAACACCCTTCTTCCTTTTTCACCTTACAAATCGGGGAGTTTTGTCCCATTCTTAGTTTGGGGCTTTCTCCTCAGCAGAGCTGCCCTCCTGCCAGTACTGCTGCAAGGGGCTCTTCTTTCCCAGGTGTGGGACTTTGTTCAGAGTTTCATAAGGCTCTTATTAGCCCATCCCTCCAGCCTGTTCAGGTCCCTCTGTACAGCAGTCCTGCCCTCGAGCATATCAGCTACTATCTCCAACCTGGTGTCTTCTGCAGGCAGGAATGAACTCCATCACCTCTTCCAGGTCACTACGAGACACTAAACAGACCATTGAGTCAACTCCTCCAGTACCCCCACTTGTTACTGGCCTCCAAGCAGAGTATGACCAGAGTTCTACCCATCCATCTATGCTGTAACATCCCAACCTGGATACAAGCATACTGTGAGACCGTGCTGAAAACCTTACTGAAGTCAAGGTAAATGACCACTCCTGTTCTCCCTTTATTCACAATTCTATCATAGAAAGCATTCAGGCTGGTCAGGCATGATTTAGCACTGGCAAACCCATGCTGACTGTTCCATCTCCCCTCTTCTCCCTCACTTACCCAAAAACATTTTCCAAGAGGATTCACTCCACATTTTTTTCCCCAAGGAGCCCACTGGAACTGAGCTATCTATGATTTGCTAGATCATCCTTTTGGCAGATGGGTGCAGTATTTACTTTCCATTGTAGCGAACTTTCCATACCCTGTGACCTTTCAAAGGCAAGAGAACAGCCCTGCAAAGACATTGGGCACTTTCTCAGCATCCTCAGATGGAGCCTGTCTGGCCCTATGGACTTGCATGAGTCAAGATCTCCCAACTAATCCCTGGCTTGAACTTCACCCACTGCTGACATTCTCCTTACTGACCGCAGGCAGTCGATCAACCTTGTAAGTAAAGACTGAAACAAAGAAGGTACTGAGGACCCCATGCTTATCTGTTACTCCAGTCACTGGTGTAACATCCCTCAACACCATTCAGCAATAACAGGATTTTTTAATTTTTCCTTGTTCAGCCTCTTACTGCTAACAAAAAGTCATAAAAGCTCTAACTGACCTTTACCCCTTGTAAGCATACACACCTGATGAGCTCTGGCTTTCCAGAAGCCATGTCTGGCTGGTGTTTGTGGATTCTTCCTTTCCACCCACACCTGCTACTCCCCTTACGCTGCCCTGGGGCTGAGGTGCAGCCATGACTTCCCCATAAAGCCCCCTGATCAATCCATCTGCATTCCTGGACTGTTCTTGCATTTGGAAAATGCCGCTCTTAATGAACTGTCAACTTCAATGAACTCTTGTTCCTCAAAGCTGCTCCCCAGAGACTCCACCCCAACCCAAATTCTGTATGATCCCAAGGTCTCGCTGCCTTCCTCACGCTTCTCGGGATTTTGAGAAGTACTTCCAGTATTCCATGGACATGAAAGCTGGTGCTGCCACTGTTTATTACAAGATTCAGTAGATTGCACAACTTAGAACTGATCAGACAGCCAAGAGTTAATCATCTCACAATTCTTGTTGCTAGAGTAACAGCACCACTTTCTATTTATTTGCATCATCTCTTCCAGTAAAGACACCAAGTCAGTCTTCTATCTGAAGGACTTCACAGTACAGTGACCAACCAGGAGGATTAATTCTGGATGCATTTGATCTAGTACTAAATTTACTACAAAAAAGCATAAAGGAATTTGGAACTTCTCTCTCCTGCCTTCCACCTGTTCACTAGGGAGTGAGGGACTTACCTGAAGTAATTAGAGAAGCTTGTGGGAGCTTCTAAGACAGAACCAAGAAAAAGTGAGGGTACAGAGATAATACAGTGTTCTACTCATGTAAGCATTTGCCATTTTTTTCATTCTACTGAACTACTGCAATAAAAATTAACTGGCAGCTCATTCTAGGGTGGAAGTGAGGGATGATAGTCCTGCAGTAGATATCAAGGGAGCAGAAACTAGATAACCTTGTTAACCTGCTCCACTACAGCACGCTTACACTACCAAACTGAAAGGTATTAAAGCCTCTGCAGCAAGATGCACATACCCCTCACCTATCCATGAGAAATTAAAAGCTGTTTCACACATAATTGAATCATTTAATTTTGGGGGAAAAGTTTCAAATTCTTGCTAGAGGAAAGGATTAGCACTTTCTAATTCAACTAGCAAGTCAAAAAGCACAGCCCTTCTCCAGCAATTATGCTGGTTTTTAAGAAGATCTCAGGAACAGAAACCTAGCTATTTTGCAAGGAGAAGCACTCAAGGCTGCCTTCAGTACTGGTTTTCGTTCACGCAACATGGAATTTTATTCAGAAGGATCTGACCTGCCAGAGAATGCTATCTGACTATGACAGCTGAAGACCCAGTGTCCCTGAAGTGGAAGCAACTTTTCTCTTTCTTTGTGACTCAGCATGACCTCACTCGAGGTAGCTGGCAAAGAACACACCCAGTGGAATGAGTATCAACTGTGCCTTTTGATCGAGGATCACTGCATCGCTTCCTCCAGTCTGGCATGCAAAACCCAACACCTGCTATTTGACAGACCCTCCAATGCAGGAAATCCCCACCAAATTACTGCCTCCTTTCCATCTTTTAAGATTTTGATGACTATTTCTGAAGATGTAATAGAATTTAGACACATCAAACACTCCGATAGCTTAGCTAGCTGTACTGCAGATGCGAGAGCAACCCAAGTGTTGGGCCTACAGGCCTCAGGAGCACAGAGATCACAAGGCTTTGCTTCCCACACATCACTTATTGTCCAGTCTGTTTTCTCTTGCTTGTGAGGTGAAAAGGCAGAGATGCTCTTTGTCAGAGAGTAGCTGGAATGCACAGAGGTCTGGCTGGGGACAACAGTAAGCCAGTCAGGAGCTCACAATCTGGACATGGAGGGCAGACCAACATGAGGTGGGTAGCTGCTGAAGACAGCCTTATCAAGAAGTACATGAGGCCTTCAGGCAACTAGAGGAAGCCTTACACTCCAGATACAACTGACAAGCCAAGGAGGTAATGTGCTCTCTGTCAGAGATCATACTTACAAAACAAAAAAGCACTGGGTGGGGTTGTAAAGGGTGAAGAACAAAATCCCTTCACTGGACCCTGGGATCCCAAGATGAAGGAAAAAAAAAAAGCACAAAGAAAAAAAAAGCCAAAAAGGATCACAACCCTAGACTTCACAAGAGAGGTATTTAGCCTGTAGAGCCATGTGCTTGGAAGAATCCCATGGCACATTGTCCTGCCATTAAGAGAGGTCCAGACAAACTTGTTTGGTTTCAAGTATCACCTCTTTCAGGGTAAACAGGAAAACAAGCAGAAGTTGACCACAGAGGTCCTGTAAAAGTTCAGACTTAAAAAGGGAACATACAGGAGGAAGCAGCAGAGATTTCTGGGAGAAATAGAGAGATGTTGTGTAAGTGTACAGGTATGGGACATGGAAAGCCAAAGCTAAATCTGGTGAAGCACACGAAGGACAGCAAAAGGACTTCTGAGGGTGCATCTCAATAGGAATGGGGACCTGGTCATAAAGGACAAGGGCAAGGGATGTTGAATGCCCTCTTCACCTTGATCTTTACTGGCAAGATCAGCCACCCAGAACAAATTTCAAATTACATCAATACTAGGCATTACTGGATCTACAATACGTACATATTTAAGAGAACATTTCTGCCAAATCAGAATACATGGTACTGATAAGAATATTCTTAGCTAAAGCAGAGAGAATGGTGAATAGGAATGTCTTCTGCATATGTAATTTCTTCAGCTTATTGAAAGGAAAAGTTGGACAAAACAAATCCAAGAGTGAAATTCACAGTTTCTACTACACAGAAACATTAGCTGCTGCTTACTCTAGATGAATGTGCTTTATTTTTCAGTATTAGTTAGTCTGTGAGCTGAATGTAAAAGTTTGAAATTACAGGTTAATATACTGATGTCACAGACACAGTGGATTCTGGTGATAATTTTGCTAATCTAGTTTTTCTGTCCCTCAGACCACTTTTCTCTTAGCCAAAACCTAGAGAAGTAATGCAAAATTCAACAACTCACCTACATAACAACAACAAAAAATTTAACCTTCTAATGCTTTTGCAAAACCAGAATGCCTTTTACCCATCAGTGACACAGGACTGAGTAAGCTACCTTAACAGGAGGACAGAAAGCTGGGTCTGATGTAACATTAGAGGTCTTCTGTGCAAAAACAACTCTTTAGACAGTTCAATTCATTACGGTACCTATACACCCATATAGTTACTGTCACTTTTTACCACGTGGAAAGCACACCATTAAAATTTCCATGCTACATCACTAAAACTCTGCTCAAGGGCCATTCTGCCTTCACTTGGTCTTATTCCCCTTGAGAATCTTGTCATGAAGTGGGAAGACCCTTTGTTCCAATTTTGACCCACGGTTGGTGCCTAACCAGTAGCACTCTTTGCCCTCAAGAAGTACACTAAGGTTGTAAAGTCACCATTTTCCCCTCATCTTTACTTTTTCTCACTAAAGTAGAGAAGCAAGATTGTCTTGTGCTTATTGAGCAGATTTTATTTTTCAAGAAATCTAACAGTTTCAAATTGCAAAATATCCAGAGAGACATAGCTCCAAAATGAAACTCTTTTCTACCATCCTTCAACTGCTGTTAGGATTCCCCTCAATATATGCAGAACAACAGTATTAAATGGGCTACATCAAGGCAGTGTACTCATTCTCCTTATGCAGCTCTTGTAGTTTTCCCTACAAGACACACCATAGGTTTGGTGTTTACAGTAAAACTTACTGCCCTCCTTAACAGTCCACTGATTACAGCATATAATTAAGTCTTCTACAGCTTATCTACTGTAAGTTATAGGTGATAATGTGTAGACATGCCACAGGACCCTAACTCTTATTTCTCTTCCCCATAAGAACTGAAACAAAACTTTTTATTGCAACACCAACATCTGAAAATACTTCAAAGATTACAACTCTCACTGGTTTGAAATGTCAATGCAGCACTGGCTATCAGTTAAGAAACCTAAAACTCTAACAACTCTATTCTAATGCAGAGAAGCCTTTGCCATTACTAAACTGGCACTCTGTTACAGCGCTCAGAGATGCTTCATTGGTGAACCTCAGTTTTAAGGGGTTATTGTCCCCTTTCTCGTGAAATTTAGTAGGTAGAACAGCTGCCTCAAAGGAATAATATACACAGCACTTTAAGAAAATTCAGTGATGTAAGCAAACTTAGGTATGGGGCATCAAAAAGGTTCAGCAATACTGGAAGAACTGCCTCGACTGTACAGCAACTGTAATAGGTTTCCAACTAATCCAGCAATTGGCCTTTTTTGACTTGAGCATGCTCAAGTTTATTCTTAAATGTATTGATCTGTTATTGCTGTTGAGTTTTGGGTTTTGTTTTGGTTGGCTTCCCCTCCCCATTATCTAAAAGAACGAACTACCCAATTTTGAGCTTCGGTTCCTACAAGAAATGAAGTTATCTTCTCACAGTTGGTTGCTATGGAAATAGCATTTCACAAATGGACCTCTACTGGAACAAAAAAAGAGGGACACCACCATAAAATATGAGCTCTTATTTCTGAGAATCAGTTGCTTAAAGACACAATGACTAAAGAGGAGGCTCAGATAATGGACACTTTTCTGGAGACTAATCCAAGGCTTAGATATTCCACTTTACGGAGGTACAACCTCCTAGTGACAGAGCAGACTGTCTCCCAGTTTTATGTGCCCTCAAATAATTATGCATGGTACCTATTCAGCCTGACTAAACTCATAAACTGCAGATTAATACATCAGTTTGAATTTGATATTCCTTTCAGAAAATCCCGTAACACCTATACTTCAGACAGCAAGTTTGAGGGACATGTATTTTATAGAAGAGAAAACAGGTTGTTTCCCCCTCCTCCCCCGCCACCTTTGCACCAATGCTGTACTTGTTCCTGAGGTTTATAGCTGTGCCCCTAAAACAACATTAACAGATGGATAAATTTGCCACCACATTTCTTCTACCACACTTCAAAGTCTCATTTTTTGCCTTTCAGGACCACTCAAATTCTTCATGGCTACAACTGACAGATTATACCTTGCAATACTATAGTGCAGCCCTTCAGTGCTCCCCCCATCAATTGGGGCAAGGGAAAGAGATTGTTACACACTGAAATTCTATCTTTCACAGACAGAAAAGGGGAAGGAGGTCATTAAAAGACAAATCAAAACACTTTAAGTCACACTGGCAACTAAAGAATTCTTCTAATCCACTGATGTTGACTAAACAATCAGGATCTGCACTCCATCCATTAAGAAACAGAACTAGCATGGCATGTATTTTTAGAGAGGATGCAAGGGCCAGGTCACTTCACAGTAAGTCCCCCTATAGATTTAAGCAAGATTCTTTTCCTCTTTATATCCAGTGAACAGTTCTTTCATTCTAACAAGAACTTGAACTGCCAAAGGTTGCACATAACATGAAAAACTGCTGGAAAAAAAAAGTCTGGAGAAACTGCTGGCTGTCTTCAGGAAACAAGGAATGTCAGAATGCATGGCCAACAGGGATGTAGAAAAAATATTTTCAACAAGGAACAGATTTGGATAGATCGGATGCACTGTTCAGCAATCGAATAACTCCTCTTCCTCGCATGGTACTTGTTTCATAAAGGGAAGTCTTCACACCAAGCGGAGAATAACCCACTAAAATAAATACAGTTTAAAAACCAAATCAGCCTTTAAAGCACTAATGGAATTATTATTTGTATGCTGTAAAACTGAACCTACTCAGCAGCTCTTACATGGAAAGGCAGAACCAGGGGTTCTGTCCTCTATAAAGACCTAAATCATGCAAGATTTCATCATTTATAGCTGGAAGAGTTTTGGAGTTTAATTCAATGTATATTTTATATGCAACAGAACAAGCTACAAACTCAGAATCCTTTATTACTTGTCTTGCAAACTTGATCCTGTTCCTCTGAAGACTAGCTACGAACTGCCCACACGAACCGGCTGCATATGCCTTCTATTGAAAAAGTTGTCTCCAAAAAGACTACTTTAAGTGACCAAGCTGAGTTAGAACAGAATACTTGCAACAAGTACCAGCTGAGTTTCCATGTGTCACAATTTAAAAGCTAGAAGAGTATTTTAAAGATGGCCCTGTCTCAGCACCTACACATAAACCAACTTCATGCAGAAAAATGAGGTACAAATCAGAAAGCAGCATTTATAAGAAAAACTAAGTTTTGAGAAACCTTTTTGACCATAAGATTGTGTCCAGTAAGAAGAGTACAACTCTTCACATTTAAGTCTTCAGAAATTCAGTGAAATTCATATGCAGGAATATGCACAGCTTGTGCAGAGCTGTTTAAAGCTTTATGTCACCAACAGGCAATATCCAAGCCCGGAAATACAGAAAAACATCAATTGGATTAAGTTTAAAACCCTTTTCGCCTTACAAATGTGGAAGTTTCAGACTCACAGTTAGGTGTAACCTCTTGATCCTGAACTGAAGGGATGAATTGTCTGTCACATCCAGAAGCCTCAGCCTTTGCTTTCTGCATGAAGAAATAAACATTCAAAATAATGCATGTCTAATAAAAATGCAACTATCCACAAAACCTGTGAATTATGGTCAAACATTACAAGAAGTGACCCAGCTAGTTATTATTTTTCTTCCCAATGCACGTCACAAATGACAGCATGCAAAGAGAAAACAGCTAACCCAAAAATTGTCAAGTTTGAACACTTAACTAGAAATGAAACAAGACAACTTAAAGAATCAGACCTGAAAACGTCTGGCATCCAGTATCACATTCCTGGCCTGTGTGCTTTCACTGGAATCAGAGTCTTGAAGAGGCAGGTGAGCGGCTGTCAGTGAGACTTCATACACAGTAGCTAAACATTTACTGATGCAATAACTTGACCAAGAAACAAAAAAAAAAAACCAAAACAAAACCAAGAAAAGTTTGGCTAAGGTTGTTGTAACTTTCACCAATAGAGCACAGCATTTTTAACCTCAACTGCTAAAGAAAAGCAAATACAGACCGAGATGCACGGAGCAGATGACAAAGGGCAGAATGACATGATCACAGCAACTACATACTTACCCTGCATCCTTCTAAGACCACCAGCCTATTCTACAACTATACATGAGATCAAAGCAACTGCTTTTCCACACTATCAAATGCAATCTCTTTGAAGTGCAAAAAGCAACGGGTTTGTTTGCAAGGCATAGCACTACCTAACAAGAGGGTTTTTCTGAATGAGACTATTCATTATCTCTCAAAGTCCTAGTACTACTGATATCTTAAATGGCATTTCCTTTTTTCCAAGTATTGGCTTTCCCTTCCTCACATCAAAAGCATTACAGAAGCTTCTGTATTAACATTGTATGTGAGGTGGTATAAAAGTTTCCAAATATACTACATACTGGAGTATACCAAGAATTTCCCACTAAATACAGATTTACTAAACCTCTGAAGAAAACCAGTGAGTTCTAATGTAATTAACATTCACTCAACTCTCTGATAGTAAGCAGAGATAGAGAAGGGATGACTACAGAGCAATAGACATTACTATGAAATTATGTTGGACCTAAGACCTATAGCATTCTGCTAAGGCACATAAAAATCCAATGAAAGTTACAGGTAGTACAAAATCTGGGGGGGTGATGTGGAATAATACAATTCAAGATCTAGAACTACAGTACTCCAGGCAGTCAGAAAAGCCAGAGCCAAAAGTGTCCATCTCCAACAAAGGAAAGTCATCGGTGCTGGAGGTAACTAACTCCTTAGTAATACTCACGCAACTTTCTTGCAAGAGGCCAAAGCACAGCACAGTATCTCATTCTCTTCATGCCACTTGCACCTACACAAAATGAAGTTCAGGTTTATTTCTGAAGCATCTACATTGTTAATCAACATGAACAGCTGGTCACGTGAGAAGGAACAGGAACTACTATTGAAGATGTTATCTTTTTGCCTCAGTGACCATACAGTACCTGTGAAATTTCACAGAAGACCAGTGTTCAATAACTAATCTCTAAATGATTTATGCAGAGTTAAAAAGCATGCTTAACAGACAACCTGCTTCATGCTGAGGTGGGGTCGAGGGGGAGAAGAGAGAAAGGAGAATCCCAAGAAACAAACAGAATTTAGAAGGTAGCAATTTGAAGTTTCCCATTAATGTGAAATAGTTCGTAGTATAAGCATCCCCACTTTCCTCTCCAAATGTGTGTTTTTAAAGCACATTTTTGCATTCTTATTAAGGTCTCCCTCTGGTGTGAGGATACTCACAGAAAACTGCCTGACTATAAAAAGATAGGACTTATTATCCCAACAGATTTTGAAACCTGTAATGTAAGTAGATTTACAAGATCTATTTTTTCTCAAATGTCTGCTAAAATTTACGATTAATGTATTGGTTCTTGCTTAGAACAGTAACAGAATAGTTTAAAATACATTTCTAAGTAAACCAAATCATAACTGAATAGTTGCCTGCAACACCACAAGCTGCGCACCCATTTCTTTGTACAAACACAGAAAAATGTGAAACCAGGAAAAGCTTTACCATTCAAGATATACAAAGGAAAAAAACCCTATGAAATAAACAGGATTCTAGATACATAATAAAGAAAATTCCTTCTGAAAAAAACACCAGAACAGCCAGATGCCATCCAAATTACACTTCAAAGAGTCTGATTTTCCTCCCTTCTATGATTTCCAGTTAAATTCCACAATATTTCATTCCTATTTTTCAACCCTTCCTTTATAGTAGAACTGAGACTCTGAATGAAAAAGCAATCTATCTTTACACTTCTTTTGGAAAATAAATCTTCATTTCTAGTTCTACTCGTGATGTGACAAGCATTTCCAATTAGAAGGCTTGCATACCATTCTAGCCTGGCAGCACACAAGCAGTATGTAAGGCATCAAGACACGCCAAGCTAACACACATTTCCACAAAGAAGAACCCAACATACCTGGTATTGCTGTAGAAATCCCACAGGAAGCCATCCAGCTCTTTACACACCCATATCTTGGATGGCTCCTTCTGGCATTTTTTCTGGTACAGTTCTATTACCAGGTCTTCTACAGCAAGCACCTCCAGATGAATCTCAATGCCTATAGCTCAGAGAAAATCCGGGTCAGGAGAACAAGAAGAGGTCAGCAAACTCTCAGGTCACTTCTCAGTCCTCATTCATTAACCAGCATCAAAGGTCTTGTAAACCTTAAGTTATTTTACCAGTGGCCTTAATAAAACTCAGGGTGTCCTATATTCCCCTAATTTTCTCCTCCTCAGTAATTATGTATCCTACTTGCAAGCCACCTCTCCTCAGAAGTGGAGTTTCCATGCATTACCATACAGCCACCTTCACCCTCACTGCCTCCAGTGCTCCTTCAGCAGCCTCAGCAAGAAACAGCACGTGCTATTCTACGTAACTGCTCGTTAGCCAGGTAGCCGATCACGCTGCTGCTTTCCTGTCACAGACAGAAGAAAGAGGGAGGAGGATACCAGATGCCTCTAACTATCAGCACCAGCTTTTACAAACCTTTGAGACTCAAGGATTTTCAGACAAATATGGCTGTCCATGATTACATAACCTTTCTTTCTAGGAGGTGGGGGTTCGGGGAGGAAGGCCAAAAATAATCCATGTCCCTACCTGTTATCCTAGCCATTCGACTGAGACACCAGTTAACTCTGAATCTGTCACTGGACTAGAGGAAAGAAAATTTCAGTTACACAGAACAAGTACAGGACACAGTTCTGACATCTGCAAGACTTCCGACTACATCTGAAAAAAAGAGTCACCTCCAGTATAAAATTCAACATTTGTGGAACTGAATGTGGGACGCTTTCTGAAAATTATCTTGAGGAGGAACCAAATCCCACACAGACTTGTAAACCAAACCCCAGGGTAAATTTTAAATTAATGTCTGGGGACAGGTTACAGGCTGACCCATACTAGAGGTATTAATATCCCTTAAGCACTCCAAGGATTTTTTTTAAGCATTTTTCGTCAGAGGCCTGTATTTATGGACAGAGCCCAAGATCTTGACCTTCTCCACCTTTTCAAGGACTAGCACTAGGCTCAAATGGAATAAAAATGTAATGTTATGCAGTTATGCAGCTCAAACACATAAATTTCTTTTTTTTTTTTGCAAACTAACAAGTGAAATGAACAGAAATTAAGATGTATTTTCATGCGGCTAGAGTCATAAAAACACCCCTTGGAAAATCATGATTTTGTGACGTATTGAGTACAATCATTTGAAGTCAATCTTAAAAGCACTTAACATAAGTCTTAACAATGTCAGAGTGAAAGTGAAATGTTCATCAGTAGACCACAAGCCAGAAGTGCAGGCTGGAAATAAGATAGCAGAAAAGTCAGATCTCTGCTTTATAAAAAAGTTAGCTTCCAGGGCCATTTCTTCCAAAGTTTTCTGGTTCTGTGCAGGAAAATCCCCATTCACACATTGATTAGGTTTCAAAATTAAATATCTCCTTATTCATCCAACAGATGTGAAATCAGAGGTTTTGATTTAGACCATCTTACTTTGACCATACCCTGCAGTAAAAGCGACACTGAACACCTCTGGCTGGCTGGACAAACTCGAGAAGTTCCTGTAGGACAACTGCGTAACAAGTACGTGGGAGAAGAAATCCAGATACAGAGATCTTATGAGTAGCATCACCTAATCAAGGAGGCAGAGGGGAGGGTAGAAAAACCCCACAGAATAAGTTAGAAGTCCCATTTCCTTAAGTTATACAGATCACCCTCCTCTGTATCTTTTTACATAGACGCAGTCGCACATGCCTCCTCTTCTCTACAGAGAGTGGCTGTAATGAAGCTATTGAAACTTTGCTTCAACTGAAGACCAGCCCATCTGGGCTGTAAGCAAACACACACACAAACTTGCCCCTTTAAAAAGTCATTATTTAAGTATTTAAGAACATGGGCCAAGTTTTTTCCCCCGCTGTACACAAGGGGAGGAAGCATCCTAACAGAAACAAGCCAGAATCTATAAACATTCCCTAAGAGCCACAAAGGAAACAAGGCAGGCCAAGCCAGACACAACAGTGCTATAAATACTTCAACTTTGTTTATATATGTAAAGCCGTAAAACACAACTCAGATACAAACTAGTATCTTTGATTTACCCATTAGGAATTAGCACTTCATGCTGAAGATAAACACAAGGACTAGCAAGGGTAGGACACTGCTTAGATGGACTTGAAAGCATTTAAAGCCATACAAAGTTGTCCCATTTGAGATTAGTTATTACCAAATTTTAAAAGGAAGGCAGAATACAAATAACTTCGATTAAAAACCAAAATAGGTAAGGTGCTCTGCCATTTCTGGATACAAGAAACATATACAGGGTGACTGTGACAAGCTGCCCAGTCACTCCTTTCTCTTCAAAACTTGTCAAGATCCCAGAAGGCAAAGCTGCAGACTTACAAAGCATCTGGGCAGAGATCAGACAGGCCAAGTCTAAACTGCACACATTACCATACCATTCTTTCTCCACCAATACTCACTAGCAGCCTGGCACTGGTACCGAAAACCACGTGGAGGTACTTCTGCAGAAGTGCATGGAGACAGGAGAAATAGAACAATCACCATCCAACACTGACAATGACAGATCCTTAACTCAACTAGAGTATAGTTTCACATACAGAAAAAACAGCTTCATCTTCCCTTGTGGCCCTGTACAAGTGCCATAACTAATTTGGAGAAATTATTCCCAGTAATATGCATTTTAATAAACAAAAACACACTGCATAATGTGTGTGTGCTTACATCAATAGAGACAAATATTTACTGGCAGAGAATATAAAAAGCACAAACACCTGTAGATCCTCCTGTAGTTATTCTACCCTCTCTGAACCTTCATGCAGTTCCAACACTTAAGTCCATCTCTTCAGAAACAATCAACACTGCTCTAATATTTTAAGCCCAACCCCTTATAGTCAACAAAATAAACCTGTCTTAATACTAGAAATCAAAGCTGGGCAGCATTAAGTGGCACTAGTAAGCTTCCCCCTCACCCCAAAGCTACTTGTCTCTACTACTACTTGTCTCTCTTATTGGAACTCACCTGGATCTATGAAGTGATGGAAATCTGCTACGATGCCATCTTGCATGGAATACTTGACACATCCTATCTCACAAGGAAGGAAGCGCTGTTCACAGTGTGCTGGCAGCCTGCCATGGCTGTAAATGTTCAGGAAGTAGAAGATGTTTGCAACCACAGCTTAAAAAAATTATCAGAAGAGCACCTGATATACCAAGCCATCCTGGTCTCATCTCATCCAGTAAAAGCTTTAGTCCACTTCATCACCCGAGTGAGTAAAGTAGGGTGATGACCAATAAAACACAGATCTTTCTCTGTACTCAAGATGACAAGGTAACCAATACTTAAGCAAAAGTTTGTCATATTGGTCTTCCCAGTACACCTTTTGTGGTTCTGTAGACATCAGTTAGGGAAAAAAAAATATAAAAAAAACCCACAAAACAAAACCCTAAAAAAACCCAGACAGCTAAAAAAATAAATAAAATCTCAAACAAGAGCATTAAGCAGCCTGGAAAACAACAGGGACTACTACTCCCTTTTATGATAATTCTCTTCACCCTTTATGAAAATAAGGTTAGAAACAAAACCAGTAACTGTGAAGTGGCCTCACAAGCTCAATTCACAATCTTACACAAAAAAATGAGCTGGTTAACAATCTTCTGGGGTAGATGAGAAGTGTGCTAATGAAAAGGATTGCTTCTCCTCTGCTAAATGAGCTCCCAAAGAAGGTGGCAATAATACCCAAGGCAAATATTAAGAAATAAATTTATTGTTTGCTAATTTAAAAAGTAGCCCACTATGTAAAACATTTCGCAATGGAATCTTAATCCTTCTCTTCATGAGCATCACATAACATTCTCATTGAAGTGTAAGACAGGCATTTAATCCTTACTGTTAAAAGTTCTGTCCCTCATCAAAAAAATCCTACTGGTTCTACTAGATATTTAATAGGGATGTAAAGCTGTTCTTAAACAGAAGCAGCACTGTATGCCAGACTTCATGGCATGTAACACCAGTTATTCTAAGCCTGAATGCTGGTGCTCTTACATGGGTCTTAAACTCTATAAGCTGTGGGGTCACAGGAAAGATACCTCCCTTACCTTGGCCTGAACTGCTTTTTTTTTTATGAGAAAACGTATACAGCTACAGGAAACCGTACAGGAGTTTAAGTGAGAAACGTTAAGGAGTAGCATCACAAAAGGCATCGCAGTTATCCCTTATCATTATCCTTCTCAGTTCAAAGTTCAATCGTGTCCACTCAAACCCCCATAATCAACCTGATCCAATTTGCATCACAATGATAGAGGAGACATGACCTCTGGCAGGGAGGAGGCTAAAAAGTGTAATACCTGTTAAGGAGCTACCCTTTCCTGCCCCTCCATAACCATGACAACATGAAGGTAATTCAAGAGACTTGTTAGGTAAAAGACTTGAGCTGAAACTTAACCACACAGCAGATACAGCTTATATTAAGGGGCTGTTTGATTTACCTTGCAAACACTACCATTTATCACTTTGCACAATAATGCAATATTAGTTTGAAAATATCAGATGAACTCATTATACAAGTCTAATCAAAATATTCATTTGAAGAGGGGGTACAGATAAGAAATATTTAGTTTTCAAGAGTTATTTAATAAGGAAGCAAACGAAGATGTTATAGAAGCATTGACAAAGTACATATCGCCTCTTTTATTCTCCCAAAGAGGCCAGGTCATTTATTTACTCCTCTACCACACAAATTTTGAGCTTTAATATCTAACGAGTCTTTACCCCTTATAATTGGCACAAGAATTCTTTTATGGCTGAATTTGGATTAGGCCTTGTAAATGATAACATAGGAGTTGAAGAATTACTTTAAAAAAAAAAAACCAAACACAACCGAACACTAAAAAAAAAACCAAAGAAAATCTCAGTGACTACACTCTCATGAAGCTAAAAGTAGCTGGGGAGCTACTGGCCATTTGCCCTGACTTCCCTCTACACAAGACCTTTTAATGGCTGTAGGCCATTAGTTTAAAACAAAGACACAGCTGACACAGATGGCTATTAGCAAAATGTAAACAACCTTTGTATAGGTACCACTGAGAATATCTAAAAAGGGCAAGCTTTTATCTACCAGGATCAACTGCTTCGAGATTACTATACCCTGATCATTATTCCAAGATATAGCAGGGGCACCTGGAGAAGAAACAACACTGGGCATCTTTGTGGTCAGGCAAGCAGGAACTGGATGAGCCATATTATGGGTCTGGAAAAGATGGGAAAGTTTGAAAAAAAAAAAAAATCAGAAGACTCTACTACCACCCACCACCACCCCATAAATTCCTTCACCTCCTTTTTTTTAGAGAAACATATGACATGCACAAGCAGTTACAGTTACGTGTAACAAGTCTGCATTTTATGTACAAGCATGTATGTGCAGACTGGGAAAGCAAGGTTTCTCTTCTAATGAAAAGCTGTGTGTCTTAGTCAACACACTACAAGTGAAAAGAACTACAGCTAATTTTACAAAATATAATTAATAAAAAATTAAGAATAGTATTTTGTTCAGCCTAACCCCTTGACACTGGTGAGGCACTTTTCAAAACGGAATGACAAAACTTTTTTACATAAACTTTTTCATAAAATTTGGCACATGTGATAGCTGCATTCGACTAGGAATGGAAGCAATGAAAAGCTGGTAAAGCCTCAAGGAATTAGATTGCTCTGGTACAGAACAATTAAGAGGGGCACATGTGGCCAATTAAGCACTGCAAATCCATGCATGAACAATAAGCTTTTAAGAGGACAGGAAGAGAAATCTGGCTGGTTTACAGAATTCAATCATTGAGGATTCAAACTGGGAATAATGTTCACATTAGGTACACTAATTCCACATGACCACCTCAGCCGAAGTTTTTTGATTTTTAGGTTGAACTATTTAAAATGAGGAATCACTTCCATCCAAGCAAGCTTAGATTATCTCCCCAAAATGATTAAGACCTTTCACAAAACAAAATAACCATAACTGTCTGTGTACAGGAACATGATTTATAACTGAGATCACACACGAACTCATACATACATACTTCCCTACTCCCACCAACATGCAATAAGAAAGACATTCTTTACTTGGGTAAAGCAAGTATTCTTTTCCCTTTTTACAGCTATCTGAAATGCTGCCACTTGTGGAAAAAAATTACAGAAGACTCCATTTATTAGTTGTCATTTCATGTAGCTCCCCATTATATATTAAAATGGAGCTTCATTATACATTAAAATGTATATACCCCTCACCTGCTGAAGTAAACACAGTGACGATCACGTTTTCAAATGCTCTTTTCCATACAGGTAGCCCCCCAAAATCCCGATTGACTAAATCAGCTAATCCAGACTTGCTAGTTACTCCAATCTACAATCATCCTGTCATTCTCTATAGCACCATGTAATTGTCCTAAAATTTACCCTCATCGGTAATTCATAGTTCACAGTCAGTATCTAGTGACATGGGATGAAACAGTAAATACAGTATTACACATTTACTTGATCGGACCCTTGGCTGTGACACATGAGTTTTTACACTGCTAGCCAATATTAGAACAAACTAAACTTTCTGACTTCTCATGTAATTTAAACTCCAAAGAAAACTGTTTCAGGGAACTGCTGGGAGAAGGAGAGAAACAGAATGAATAAAAAAAACCCCACAAACAAAACAAACAAAAACCCACCCAAAAAACCCCAAGGAAAACAAAGAATGCCAAATCAAGATGTTGTTTCAAGCCATCAGACAAAAACCACCTAAATTAAGGACATCCACAAAGCAAAAGCAACACGAACCTATCACTGTATTTACAATTTACAGTATTAGAAATAAAACGCTGTACATTAGTCACTGCAAAATATTGTTAAACACAGAACCAAGTTTTTATAGGACAACATTTTACTTAGTAAAAGAGTTTAAAATGGCACAGACTAGTCTCACCTTCAATTTGAGGCAAAGCAATACTCTGCTTAACCTTCATAGCAAAAGTCAAACCTCCACATGCTGGAGACTATGGAGAGTAGGTGAACCTCCATTGCTGACCAAACCCCAACACCACTTACTCCCCTTGTCATTTAGCTACATTGAAAGGTGTTCCTTTCTCAACATTTACCTCTTCCACTGTCTCCTGAGAGCATTTCTTTGTTTGAGCCTTCTTTGTATATGCCATCTTTTCTTCCTTGCTCACCAACTTAAAAGATATTGTTAAAAAAAAAAGTCAGTTTTTACTGCTTCATTCTAGTAGCCCCAAAATCCAACAAACTCCATGTAAGAAATGAATTGTGCATTCACAAAGGACCTTATCCATGCCTGGCAAGAACCACCAACTCATAACATTGACTCAAAACACTTCCAGTTGCTTTCTCCCCACAAAACAAAGAAAACAAAAGCTTTGATTCTAAACACCTGGCAAACACATACTTTTGCAGCACCCTGAGATGAGGGCAAACTAGCACTGCTCCAGCACAAACAAGGTCTTCTGGAGCCAGCCAAGGATACCACTACCCTTAATCCAGAGCTGCCCCCCAGCCTGCCAGCAGCTGAGGGGAGGGTAGCATAGCTTGTCCTTCTTAGCTAGAGGCAGTTGAAGCCATGCAAGATGCCCACTTGAACTGCTAAACATTAGCAGCTGAACTACCAGCTAGTTTACCCCAAGAAAGGGCACACTGACATTCTGTCCCCCACACAACCCGCAGAGAGGCACCATGCAGATACACCTCATGGATGCCAATTCCCCACCAGCAAGAAGCATAGGAAACACTATGTAACCCACAGCCCCAGCATGCCACAGCTGGGGCAGAATGGCACCTCAGCTTCCCTCAGCCCTCCCCACCATTAAGCTGCATTAACCCGAGGCTACTCCGCATGTGTGCCCCACAGGAGCCCAGAGAGGTCAGCGCTGGAGAAGATGCCTTCCCCTCACCATCCATGCCTGGCTGCAGTAGGGGACAGCATCGGCCACGCAGGCTACAGGCAACCCGCGCTGCCGCAGCTTGGGCAGCTGATCGCGAACGAACAAGTAGTAGGGGCTGGGGGAGCCCTTGCGATGCGCCATAGCGGCCTACGATCATCCGCCTTCGGGCTCGCCAAGGCCCGCACTAACAGCGAGACCTTGGCGCCGACTTGCAGCCTGTTCCTCCGCGGCGGCACTTCCCGAGGAGTGGGCGGTGGAGCACGCAAGGACCCGCCCTCCTTCCTCCCCCGGCTTTTGGCGGCAAAAGGAAGGCGGCCATCACACTTAAAGGCCAGCTGCCCGTCTTCTTGTTTTGGTGTGGGGTTTTGTTTGTTGGTTTTGGGGGTTTTTTTGGTTTTTTTTTTTGTTTGTTTTACGGTTAGTTGGGTATTGTTTGTTTTTGTGCACTGTGGGTTTTAGTTGGCAGCTTAATGTGGGCCTTGAGAAGAGTACAGCATAGCTGGTTGTTGTTTGTGGAGGTTTTATAATGTTCTTTGAGTGCTGAAGGATAAGAACTATCCAGTAGGACCAATAGCTTGTTCCAAATTCTTGTAGACATCCAAAAAGCAGGTTCCTCACCGATATGAGATGGCAATGCACTATTTTTTTTCAAAATACAAGAGTCTGCATAATCTTTCATAGTAATAATGAATAATGTTACATACTAAGTTTAATGAAATCCTAACAGACACTACATTCATTTATCAACCAGATCTGTTCATAGAAATAACAGAAAAAGGAACAGAATTACAGCAGAGTTGGACGTTGAGAGGGACTTTGGGGGATCATCTAGTCCCACCCATCTGCTAAAGTAGGATTACCTGTAGCACATTGCACAGGATTGTGTCCAGGTGGGTCTTGAATGTCTCCAGAAGAGACTTCACAATCTCTCAGGGCAGCCTGTTCTATGGCTCTGTTATCCTCAGAGCAAAGAAGCTTTTTCTCAAGTTGAGATGGAACTCCGTCTTCCAGTTAGAGACCTTTGTGATTGTCCTGTCACTGGGTGCCACTGAGAAGAGTCACCCCTTCCTCTAGACATCCACTCTTCCCATATTTATTTGATAAGATCTCCTCTCAGTCTTCAGATTAAAAAGTAAAGAAGATGAAGAGACAAACTGGACTTAGATATCTGAACTACATCTATTGATACATGGGACTTCTGAAAATATTCAGAGATCATTGTTACTGCTTGCAGCTACTTCATCTAGGCCAAAACAGGCATTCTATTGCATCTCAGTTTAGGGCCAGTCATTGGGGAGCAAGGTGCATGAACATCCCCCAGCTCCTGACTTTCCTCTCCTGGAGCAGCCTGGCTGTACCTAAAGAGCTGGTACACCCCGAGACAAGCTGATCATGGTGATATACCTACTCTGATGCTTCCCCTAGTGTTCAAAGCGCTACCAGGACCTGAGGTACTGCATGAGCATGCAGAGTGACAGATAATGGGGGCCCAGGAGATACAGGAAGGAGTAGGGGAAGGACCCCTTCAGTTAGGAGGCTTGTGTTTGGTTTTGGAGTATGTGGCAGAAGAGGTGAGAGGGCATGTTTGTGCTTGGAAAGGCAAACTTGCTTGTTAAAAATAATTTGGGAGCTTGTGTTATACAAAACCAAGGCTGCTGTCCAGACCTTTTATGGTTCTGGGTTGGTTTTCATTAGGTTTTCCCCTTTTGTCTATCTCATTGACATAATTGACACTTCCTTCACTGAAAGTTTGCATAGCAAGTCACAGTTCAGATAAAGGCTGGAAATAAACTGATCTACATCATGCAGAGCAGCATGAGTTGTTTCACACCCCAAAGCCTTCTACTGATCTCTCAAAATCCAAATGATTTTCACCAGCCATAGTAAAAAGAAAAAAAAAAAACAAACCAAAACCCTAGGAATTTAGCAGGCCAATAACCACAACTAGCTTTAAAACAAAGTTTTTAATCAGTTTACAGAAGGGACTGTGAAATCTGGTTTCCTGGAACAGAAGACCCTACATTTGACCTGAGGCAGGGTTACTGAAGTGGCAGTGTTGGCGTAGTCCCTAATTAAAGTTTGGCTGAGTTTTGCTTGTCCAGGCATGTCATGTATCCACTATTACTCTTGTCTTTTGGGAGAATCTTGTTCAGCACATGGTAGTGGTTCCTGCAGAGCCTGTGTAGTGCAGCAGAACAAGAGCCCACACACTGCTTCTCACACAGCCATCTTCCATGGAGTTACCCAGACAATCTTGATAAAAATGGTTCAGTATTTACTTGGAAGATTCCTTCCAATAAACCATCCCAGTCCTCTTGAATTTACTATATACCTAGACATGAGGATAAAACCAGTGATATAAAACCTCCACGCATTTTCAAATCCCTGGAAAACTCAGCCTTTTCCCTTCTGTTGAACCACTTATTTCATGTTATAGTTAGTTAATGTAAGTCTCTTTAGCTCCAAAGGAGGCAGCTGTTTGTTTAGGCTTAGATCTTTGGCTTAGCTGATGGTGTTTGTCACTGCTGTGACTGCTGGCAGGTAAGGTCAGATCAGATTGCTCTTGTCTGTCACCGGTGGCTGGTTTCTCTAGGGGTTAAAGACTGCCAGTGAAGTTTTAGTCTCCTGGAGGCCGTTCTGTCTGTTCAAATCCAGTGTCAACAGTTTGGTTTATGACTGTGAAATACTTACTGTGCTGTGAATCAGAGTATTAAGTTGAATTCAAATTAACTGAGTTATACATTGTGTTTGCTTTCAGTAGAATTTTTTGAGCTAAAAAAAATATGGTTGCTTGTAGAACAAAAATTTCTGTGTAAGCTTATCTGAAGTTTTAAAACTTTTGTGTAGGCCTCTCTAGAACCCTTAAATAACATGGAAAACTGGATGACTACATGGTAAATAAGCCTGCAGACATCAGTATTATGCCTCTCTCAGCAGAAAAAAACACAAAGTAGAAGAGAAAACAAGTAGACTGGTTCAAACTGAGCAATGTTTGTGATGGACCTTGCAAAAATACATACACCAAGAGAAAAGGCAAAAAGTCCATTGTGAGGAAGACATGGAGCCTTCATCCCTGAAGACCACCAGAATACCTTCGGAATGCCATTGTGCATGCTTTGTCTGGGAGGAGTTAATTTAAATAGTTTACGAGAAATAATTTGGCTAACCCTAACTTTTCTAAGAAATGTAATGAATATGCATATCTAGTCCGTATAGTCTGAAGTTTTGTTTTGAACAGGGCATCCACTAGGATGAGCGATCCCTTGTGTGGTAACCTTGTGTGTAACCTGGTTATTGAGTCCTGAATTCTCGGCTTCAGCTATTAAACATACAAGACAATTGCATTGTTAAAACCATATAAAATGATGTGATGTAAACTAGATAGAACAGATGGGCATTTTTAAAGTCACTTTCACTGTTGTGGAAAAGCATTTATATTCTGGTCTAGTTCCTGATACATTAATGTGAAATCTCTGAGGAGATACTGCAAGAAATAACTTGTAAATACAAACTCCTTCACAGAGTCTAGTTTTTCAGTCAGAAAAGCAAGTATTTACAGTTATATTACTGTAGGAGTTGTTGCTAGGAGTGTATCTGTGCACATTTGTTTTACTTTGCTTCACACCACATTCTTTTCTCTTGTGTGCAGCTTTGGGACCCACCCTTTAGCAGCTCTTCCTTTTTCAAGAAATTCAAATAATGTGTGCATCAACTGCTTGAAAAACACAAGGCTCCAGTAATAGCTCTCCTAGGGCTAGAGGTGTGGTTGGAAAATAAAATTCATAAGCAGCAGATAGAGAGAGAGAGAGGGATGATTTTCCTGCATGGGGTGTGGAGCAGAGAGAAAAAAAGGAACAGATCATCTTCAGAGCACAAGGTCACCAGTATTCTTCCACAGGGCACTTGGGGAGAGCCCAGTGTAGCTCTGGTTGTCCGCTATTTAACTTAGCTGGCAAAGGAGTCATCTCAACCATTTACACTGATTTGTAAATATCTTGCATAACACGGGGGCCATTCCAGCAGATAAAAGCAAACATTGTGCCAGTATTTATATATTAAGGTTTGCGGGGTTTTTTTTTGGGGGGGTGTTGTTTTTTGCTTTTCTTTTTTTTTTTTTTAAACCACTTAGTTCAATTACATAACTTGATATGCCAACAAATAACTCTCAGGTACCTGGCCTTGGAAACCCAGCTCCAGAATTGGGGCACATGTACCTTCTGATCAATGCATGGAGTTTGTTACGTATCTCAAGATAGGGTCTGTGTATCCAACCATTATGTAAAGAGAAAAAATATATGGCACTTTTCTGTCATTAATTCATTTTCACTCATTCAGGATTCATAACCTTCTTCCCGAGGTATGTCTTAGAGTTGTTCCTTAGGAAGAACGAGCAAAAGTTACTCTAAAATTAAACATGGTGGCGCCATACATCCCATAATGTGTCCTATATCCATAGGCTGCAAACCCCTCGAACCTAGAGTTGCTGTGATGTTGACTTATTGTTATGGTTCAGCCCCAGGAAGTGGCTGAGCACCTTGCTCAGCTCTCTCACCCCTTCTCTGGGAGGACAGAGATGGACGTCAGGTTGGGATAAGGACAGTTACTGGCACGACACCACTAGGGGAGTAGCAACAGGGCCTGGGACAGGATACACACACCTGGTGATGACACTGAGCACCTTACTGACCCCACGAGGTTGTAACACAGAGCCCTGCACCAGCACAACACCCAACCACACTCAGACTGCCCCAAAAACATGCAAGCCCACCCTTCCCCAACCAACCCTTGTTATGGGGGTATGATGTCACCTGGTATGAAAAACAGCCCTGGCCAGCCCAGCTCACCTGTGCTGGCTGCTTGGGGAAGTTAACTCTGGCCTGGACAGAACAAGGACACTCACAGAATCACAGGATCACAAAATTGTAGGGGTTGGAAGGGACCTCCAGAGATCATCGATTCCAACCCCCCTGCCAAAGCAGGTTCCCT
>VXBZ01005960.1:386906-428897 GCA_013399135.1 Heliornis fulica
TTCAAGGTAGCTCATGATTACTGGCAACGACTGCCGTTTTGAGCATGCAAGGTCTGTGCAGAGCGAGAGGTACCGCTGCAGTAGGAAGACCTTCCCGTTTCCTCTGGTCTTTGGCTTTTGAGACAGGACTGCCTGCCTCTGATGCTAACTGCTGGCAGGCAAAGACTTCTGGCAGGCAACAGGTTAGCTGCAGCCGTGTGCTGAGAGACGGAGGCAGCTCGCTCCGTTCCTTTCAGCTCCTGCTGCCCAGCAGTAGTGCAGACACTGCTGTTCTTTTCCACAGCTGAGAGAAAGCAAATAAACATATAAGGGTGTGTGTGAGCAAGTGTGTGTGCGCGCAGAAAAGGGAGAGAAGCTAGCACATGTGAATTAAACATTTTCCTCTTCCCCGGTGACTGTGCAAAGGAATGAAAGGCCTGCATCAAGGTAAGGAGCCCTAATCCAGTCAGAGTGGTACACTCCAGCCTGAGAAAGAGAAGTGGGGGTTGGGAGGTGGAATGGCCAGGGTAAGAGAGTGGAAGATGGGGCGGAAGCAGGGAGACAAAAGGGAGCAAGAAAGAGAGGCTCTCTCCCCCTTATCTCCCCTCCTCCCTCCTCGAGGTGGGCTGAGAAATTTCTAATCAGCACTCACAGTTCCTTTCCTCGCAGCAGTAATTCCTCTCTGTCCTTTGCTTGTCTTTAATTTTTGGCTCTTGTGTTTATCTTTTGTTCAGTTTTGTGCATTGCGACTTCTCAACTGCAATTTCAAAAAACCCTGTCTGAGGTACAGTGGATTTGATTTGTCTTCTTTTCCTCCTGCCTTGCTCTCCCACGTGCCTAAAGCTAGTGTTTTGATAGCAACAGCAAAAGAATGAAGAACAGGTCATCCTTTATTCCTTCCTGTGAAGTGACACAAACTAGGATCTATCTGTATGGGACTGTTCTTCTCGTTCTAGAAAAAAAGTACAGTTTTCAAGTATCCTTAAGCCCCTGTGTAAAGCGTGCTCTTTTAAACCACCATGCACAGCTTGATTCTGGAATGAATCCTCTCCTCATGTTTACCATTATTCTTTATAATGCTCTAATTTCTTACACATTTAAAACTAGAGGGAAGTGTTGCACTGGAGACTCAACCTCAGTTTTACTTACAGAATGAGCAGAGTAAATCTCTTTTTGCCTTGAGTCAGGGTAATTTAGGAGACTGTCCACCTTAAGATGCAACCTTCCCTCCCTGTAAAGTGTTTTTTCACCAGTAATTGAGCGCTGGGTACCTGTTTTCTCCCCCTGTGCACAAGAGTCACTCAGTGCAATGGTTAGTACAAATGCTAGCACTGCCTGTGCTACTACCTGTTTTCCCAGCCACAGCTGAAGAGAGCAGGCAGAAGGGGCATATGGGAGCATGGTTGTGCTTTGCTGTTTCCTGGCCAAATGAACAGACTTCTGGGGAAGGCAGGGAAATGGATGGACTACTTTATCTGCCTTGATTTAAAGTACTCATCTGACTTCCCTTGACTGGTTTCATGCAGCATAAGTAACTGGGAAGAAATTTTTTTTTTTTTCTTTTTAAACTTTATTTCTGTGAGATCACCTTGAGTGGGACTGGCACCAGTGGCAGTCCCAATGTCATCCTAGGGACAGGTGTTACCTTGGTGTTACAAGGCTTGGAGAAACTCCTCTGTTTCTTTTCCTTTGTTCTCAGGCTTCTGGTGGTAACCAGTTGCCGAGTGATATTTCAGGGAATTAATTCTGGAATGCCAAGCCAAGACTGTAAACCATAAGCTGTTTGACAGTTGTAACAACTTTCAGACAGTAATAAGGGTGGATTTGATCTGGTGACCACAGCTGAGACAATTTGCCCAAAAACATCCAGGGTGACTTGTGAATGTGTGTAAAGGGCAGATTACAACAGAGTGTAATGAGTGCAGGGAAGTTGGTGAAGAGAGACCAATACCCAGAAAAGCCCATGAAATATCCTGGGCTTTTATGAAAGCTTTTATGCAGTCCTTGCTGTTTTGGAGCTGTGTGCATCACAGAAGAGCAATGAATAGTCGTGCGGTTTAGTTTTAGGTGGACTTGAAAGGAGCAGGGAGTTGGATTTGATCCTTATGCTTTTCTCCAAGTGCTTTGGTTTTGCCCCTTTCCAGCTTAAGCAGTTAAGGGAACTGAAGTTCTTGGGTTTGCTGTGGAGTAGTAAAAAGCAGTGCCATGCTTTTACCTCAGCTGCAGCTGACCTACTTAGGCAATGGTTTCTTGCCAACTAGGAAATAGTGGCCACAGACCTAAGAACACAAGTCTGATAGAAACCAGACCAAGACATCCAATTTATTACCCATAAACCATTCAACACAATCTGATGGTGATGGTTTTTGCTGATAAATTGCATGGATTGGATGTAATCCAGCACAAGTGGCAAGAATTGGTATAAAACAATCTCATTGAGCCCACAGACTATTCATTCACATGCTTACACATCTGTTTATCATCTCTGACTTTTCGGTGTCAGAACTCAGATTTTGCACTACCTGATTCAGGCTTGATCTGCATCTGAAGGTGTGGGTGGTGCACACAGCAGTAGGGGAAAGAACACTTTGTATTGATGCTTAGTAGCCAAGGTGCAAAAAACCCCCAAACAGGTAAAGCATCCTTTTGCCCAACAGTTTTTGTTGGGGGAAGTAATACAAACCACCCCAGGAGTGCTACGTCTTACCAGGGAACACAGGTTTTTCTGCCAAAGCCCTTAGGTATAGTCTTGTAGTAGTTTTCATGAGGTGCCTGGTTCAGGGTCCAAGGACTTTCCTTCTCCTGTGTGCACAACTACCACTTCCATCAGGTGCATAAAGTTGGGGAATGTAATGTTTGTAGTTTCATAGAAACAGCTGTGCAGCCTCACCCAAGGGGTAGTGTGAGACAAATAATTGAAGGAGATGTGATGCATACACAGACCTGAAGAATGATGTGTGCTGCCTTTTTTTGGACTCTGGTCTTATTTTATGTGCTAGAATGATGCAGTCTGAGATTTACTATGATGAACTGTGGTATGTGGCTTTTTCATTACTTGCAAGGATTAGTGCTTCAGATCCATTTTATTCAAACTAAGTGGTAAAGATCTACGTCCCTGTTCTGATTCTGTTCCTAAAGGTTAACTTCAGGCTGTGGAGTGAAGCTAAATCTTTGTGGGATTCTTTTAGCCTCAGGGAGGCGTCGGCTGCTCCTGAGGGCAACTGAGAAGAGTCCAAGTTATCATGGTGCCATTGCCTTCTCACTTTTGCTTATGGAAGAAGGCATTTATGAAGATCAATCTCAAATGTGCCCTTACAAATATCCCCTCTATAGTAACTTCCTGGAATTTTCTTTAATCACCACTAAAATGTATTTGTGATAGCTTGTGTGTAATGCTGATCACATAGTTTGAATGGGTAATCTGAGGGTAGTTGGTTTAAGAAAGGAGTGGGAGGAAGGAGGCAATAGACGTTTTCCACGAGAAACAAACTCCATACAGTTGTATTTCTGGAGTGAGATTGTTTAGAAGCTCTTTCTCTGCGTGTGTGTATATACATATGCACAGACACGTAAAGCCATGTATTCTTTTTCCGAGAGTAGGGATACGTGTGTTTTTAAGATGTGCTTGATTCATATTTGTAGACTTTCTTCCTGGGGATTTGGGAGTACAAGAGAGAAGGAAATGAACTGTTGTGTAGTGATGAGACGCCCGTGAGCTAGCTTTTTCTTGGGTAAGTTCATACATTGTGAAATTCACAATGAACAAGTTGCTTCTCTGGAGTGCAGGAATTACGTTTCCATGATGACTTTGAAATAAGGGCTAATCCTGCTCTAAGTCAAAACATAGAGCACAATTCAGTTTATTTTAGTCCAACTTCTATTAAAATAGACAAAGAGCTACCACTGTACTGTTGCTAAGCTTGTCATCCTTTTTCACATCTCTCACTCTTTTGCTCTGTGGTATAAACAGCCCAGAGTTCTGTCCTGTGATATATCTGAGGCACTTCTCATCTTGGCTAATGTCCTCAAGATTTTTGAGGTCAGCAGTTTCTTCTTGAGGTTGAGGAAGTCTGTCCTAAGCAGACCTCTGTAATTCACATGTGTGGATACAACTGATAGATGTAAAACCACCACTGTCTTCAGGCAGATGAACACCTTGTTGGCCTTTTTGATGGATGTTGTTACAGTAGTGATGTATGTACTGCATGAATTGATTATGATAATTTTTTTCTTTTTGGCAGAGGAAATAACAGGTGTATAATTTCCCAGTTCAGCCATATGTAATTATATATAATTTGTCTTAAATAGATACAGAATTTCTACTGCTCCAGTCTCTGAGTCTGAGGCTCTGTGTTGCTCTTAAATGCTATTTCTGGGAAAGATCAGAAAATAATACTTTGATATTATTATACTAAAGGGTTTGGAATAGGATATAGAAGATGTCAGGTAACGTATTGCACATCTTTTAAATGAGTTTGGATAAAAAAATTCTTGTGTTTTCCCAAAAGCTGTTTTTCTTGATAGAAGCATTCACATGAGGGTAGGGTGGGGAAAGTTGAAATGAGAATTTGCTAAAGCTCAGCTAATCATTTATTAAAGCAGTCCCTGGCTTGCCAAACTCATTAATCTCATTAACATGGAAGGAGGGCTATGGTGCATGGTTAGCTGAAAGCCCTGTGTTTACCAAGCAGTGTACTTTGTTCACAAGGGAAAGATTTAAATATTCACTGTGTCGCAGGTTTTTTCCCTGAAGCTGAAGCAATGGGATGAGTCACTTGATTCGTTTGTGTCACATGCAGGCTTTGGCCACAGACTGCTTGGGGTCAGGCAGAGTGGCCAGATGCAGCTCTGACCTGGAACCATTTGTTTTTTCAAGGTGTTGGTTGGTTCTTGCATTCCGATGCAACTCAGGAAGCAGGGGTCTCTGGGTAAGAGAATGAGATGTCACCACTTGATTCACCTTGAGAAGCAAGTGGTGATGTTCTTGGTGCCACATGGCCCCCATGTTTGTACCACTCTGGTCCCTCCCTGGGAAAAGGAGGCCTGGCAGAAATCTCTCAGATGCTACTCCTTGAGTTAGCTCTCTGCTGAAACATTGTGAAAGTGGAGGAGCTGCCTCATACCTTCTCCTGTGGGAGCATCGTGCTGGGACCTCAGCTGTGTTTTGTGGTATTCTCGAGAACATTTACACTTAAGTGTTTGGATTTGGGTCCAGGCACTTCAGACAAGACTAATGGTATCTCCTGTGCAACTTCCACATGGCACAAGTACAATATGTGGCATTCATTATACGCATAATACAGCAGTCTTGTGTGGGTGCTATTGCACCCTTGTGCACTGCAAGGCTTCACATAGGAGTCCCCATGGTCAAATCCTGCCAGATCAGTAACTCTTTGTTAGTATCAGTGACTATCTTGCCTCTCTGAAACATGCTTTCCCCTAGGTTCTGTCCACACTATGGTTTTTATTGACTTTGCTGTGATTTATAGTTTGAGCATTGATAACTTGCTGGAATGAAAATTCAGCGTTGGTCCAGCCTCTTCACTTTCCTCTGGTTCTGACTTCTGATCATGTTTTCCTTGCTATTGCTTTTCAGGTCTGTGGCTGTCTCCAACTTGACCTTGTTCCTTCATGCTTGCTGTTGTCATGCTGTTGATCCATTTATTGCTCTGCTTTAAGCTCCAGTGCTTCAGTCTGTGCCCTGATCTTTTTATACAATCCTAAAGATATCTCCTGTCATTTCACTTTCTTTTGCCAGCTTCAGTCTCTTTTTCGTCTCTAGTTTCTCGAGTGGGTGGTTTATTTTTGCTGACTCCATTTCCTATTCTCTCTACATCATTTCTTAATCTACAACCTGGCTTCAGCCCTTGGAAATTGCCTTGACCTAGTCTGAGACAGCTTCTTTGGCTTCTCCCAGCCCAATATAGGTTTCCTGCTTCCATGGTTGTCATCCTGCTTATACTTCTGCTTTCCATGCTTACCCTGATATTATATCCTTACTCCTGTCTGTTTTCATCTGTCTTGGCATTTGCTCTTCTCTCTTACTGCTCCTGACATCAGGAAATTTTTTTTTTCTTAATTTGGTCCTCTGTCTTTCCTTCCTGAGCATCCCCCAAGTCCGTTAGTTCCTCCTGATGTTGTTTAAACAACCTCTGCTGCTTTATTCCTTTGAATGTGTCTGTCCTGGTTCTGGCCAGGCCAGAGCTGACTCCCCCAGCAGCCAGCACAGGTCAGGTGAGCTGAGCTGAGCTGGTGGGGGCTGTTTCCACACCCCCTGACATCAGTGAGCCCCTATAAAAGGGGCTGGTGGGGCAGAGGCAGGGTTGGCACAGCCAGTCCTTGTGTCAGCACGGTGCTCTGTGTTCCCATCACGTGGGGTGGGTGAAGAGCTCAGTGTTACTGCCCAGTGTGTCCCTGCGAGTTCTGCTGGGGGGGTCTGTTACCGTTCCCCTCTCCCGGGGCTTGTCAGTAACTGTCCTTTGTCCAACCCTTGGGGGTTGTTTGTTTTTCTGCTCGTTGGATAAATCAGCCTGGGCTGAACCACGATAGTGTCCTTGTGTATTGTTCTCTTTTCTGGAGGATCTGGGCCTTGGGATGTATGGTAACTGGGTGTAGGGAGCTGCCAGCATTGACACTTCCTATACTGGAACTGGTTTCCTCATGCAAGCCACCACCTTCTGGCCCTGCTGCCCCTCAGCTGCAGAGAGGGCAAAGTGTCTTTTCTCAGGTGCCCCTTGCTCCTTGCCTCTGGGCTGTTTCCGTGCCTCCACAGGCCTGCACATCCCTGCTTGAGGGAAGGCATCAGCCCGTGTTTCCAGTGTTGTGTGAATGTTCTCTTGGTCACTGATGCCTGCAAGTACAAGAAGGAGTCAAGCAGTGAAGTGCATGCGGGGGGAGTTTCTGCCATTCCCCTGCGAGTAGATGAGTACCTTGCTCTCCCGAGGGCTCTCTGCTGGCATTGCTATGGCTCTTGGCTTCTCCCTGAGCTACACAAGGGTGTGACAGCAGTCCCATGGATCTTCTCTGAGGCCTTCATACATCAGCTCCAGGCTGCAGCTCTCCTGTCAGCTGTTAGATAAACATTATATGTGGAGATCCATCTCCTCCTTGGGAATGTGAAAAACTTGAGTGTTTGGGCCATTTTTCTCCACACCTCCCACACGGAGCAGTTTCTCTCAGTGCTATATGCCAGTCCTGGCAGGAGCTGTGGGATTTGGATCCACTCCTTCATGTATCTCTAGAGTTTGGCAGAGCAGGCAGCACTAACTGGGCACCAGTGCACAATGTGCTGGGCCAGGAGCTGTGTGCTGCTTGACTTTGAAAGAGGATGTGTGATGCCAGCAGAATGGGGAGGGGGGTGACTTGCTCTGCATTTGGATTGTTATGAACTTAGGATCTGGTGCCCTGGCTGACTTGCTGGGGAGGTAGGGTATGGCCATCTCTAAAGTATCCCATATCTGTGACCCTGACACAGAAGCTGTGAATCATCACACCACTGTGTTAGTCTCTGCAGAGTGTAAAGATATTTACTACATGTGAACCTTCAGCCCCATTGTGTGGTGTTTTTTTTTTTTCTTGTGGCTATAGGCTATGAAGAAATCTTACTTCTGCTGCCAACATCCTTGCTTATTTTGAGGAGTTTTGCACCCTAGTACCTGAAACAGATGGACATTTTAATTTTATATATGTGAGGAGAATGATGCTATGATGAAATGCAGTAGCTCTTTCTTCAAGCAGTGCCAAGGCATTTGACTCTTGTGGTTTCTTTGTTTGTTTTGTTTTTAGCTGAGGTGGAAGGGTTGCAGGTCACCGTGCCTGAGAAGAAGAAGGTGGCAATGTTGTTTCAGCCTGCTCTGCTTCGCTGCCATTTCTCTACTTCTTCCACCCAACCGGCGGTGGTACAGTGGAGGTTTAAATCTTACTGCCAGGACCGGATGGGAGAAGCTTTGGGTATGGCAACTTCTGGCTTGCAAACAATGAGCAAGAGGAACCTGGATTGGGATCCCTACCTGGACTGTGTGGACAGCAGGAGGACAGTCCGTGTTGTGGCCTCCAAACAAGGATCTGCTGTCACTATAGGGGACTTCTACAAGGAAAGAGATGTCAGCATTGTCCATGGTAATTCTACTACCCTAGTGATGCTTGATGGGGGTTGGAATGGGTCCGTAGCAATTTAGGATACTGCAGTATCTATGCAATAATTGTGCAGTTAGCTCCCTTCCAGAAACCTTTTTAAGGGAGCTGTTATATGTCAGATATTTAGGATTTAATTAACCCATCCTACAATGAAGGTAATTTTTTTTGGTGCATTCCTTCACCTGATTCCCTGTAAGTCTCCAACCCTGATACAGTATTCTTTTCCTTTTGATGAAGTGGAAGGTTTTTATTCCGGGCTTCTAAATATTGCTCTGTATGTAGATCTTTCCTTACCAAAGGAGTGCCAGCAAGAGAGGTATGAATTCAGTCTCTGTGGGCTAGTTTTTTTTTCCTTGCAAACTCCGCTGTATGTTTTGGCTTTTTTTTTCCCAGCTCCAAAATACCAATTTAACCTATGCTTCATGTTTGCTTAGCTCTGGATTTCACCAGCTTACACTGTTGTGCACCTAAACCCAGACAGCTTTGGACATTGTGAAAGGAAGGGATTTCCCATGGGGTGAAGTCAAATTGGGTGGAGACAGGGGGGTGGCAGGGTCCTAAAACATTTGGGCTGGAAGGTTTTGCGAGAGCAGTGTGAGTACTGTTGGGACCCCGGGCTGTAGGTTATAAGAAGGACAGAGTGACATTAGTTATCCCTTCTGCTCTCAGCACTTGCAGCATGAGCTGCCCATGCATCAGTACCTGTCTTCCCATATACAGCTATGGAGTCATGAACTGCCTGTTTTTTTTTTTCTGAATACTGATACTCTGGATAAGGGTAACCCTCCTTCTCACTAAAGAAACGCAAGGAATTTGGGACACAGAGATGGATGTGCTGCTTTTGACACTTTGCTTGTCCTATAGGTGTTGGAGGGAAAGCCTGACTTCCTTGCCTTTCAGATGCAGACCTTCAAATTGGGAAGTTGATGTGGGGAGACAGTGGGCTCTATTACTGCCTGATTATCACACCAGATGATGTGGAAGGCAAGAACGAAGAATCGGTGGAGCTGCTTGTGCTTGGTAAGTCCTCTTGACAGATTGAATTTTCAGCAGATAGCTGATGTATCTTTCCTTCTGCTCTCTTGCTCTCTCTAAATATCTGTGCATCATATTACTATAGGTGTAAGAGCTATGTAAAACAGTCGCTGCAGTACCTTCACCATTGCCTTGCACCTTGTGCAGTCATTCACACCTAGGCAAAGTGGGTGGCAAACACTACCAAACCAGAATAGTAGTGTTTACACCCACGCTGCTCACACATTACCCAGGCATAAATGACTACAGAAAGTGCAGGGCTGTGGAGAGTCAGAACCCTTGTTTTTAAGGCATAAAACAATAAAACTTGTAGCAAAGTGAATATTTGAGACAGAGTCCTTTAAGAAAAGACACCTGGAAGACACAAAATTGTATGCTTTTTGCAGTCTTTTAACATTACCTTCATCCCAGTTTTCTGACCTGTGAGGATAACAAGAAGCACTGTGTTTATCGGTTTGATTGTGTCAGTTTGGGAGAGTTTTCTTTCTTGCTAATTACACTTGTCTGGTTAAAGGTGCTGTTTCTCTATCACCCTAATTGGATCTAAGCCATTGCTGACACTAAAAGGACCTACTCTCTCTCTGGTGTGCACACTTGGCTCTGTGTTTCTGTTGGTTCCTTTGAGCAGTGTGGTGAACAGGATCAGTTTCTTTCCTATTTGCAAGGTTAGCTTTCAGTGGTGGCTTCCACAGTCCAGTTCACCATAAAGGTCAAAAAAGCACCAGTCCCAGCTAGGGGAGAAGAGCAGAGTGAAATGAACCTTTCAGGGGTAGCTATTGACACCTCCTTGAGCCAGTGGTAGTACTTCATGCCCAGACTCTCCCAGGAGAGTAAGATGTGTTTTTTTCCAGCTTGTCTTAAGACCTGCTGACACCAGTGTTTGTCTGATCAAGATGCTTGCATGGTTTTTGGATGTACAGATTCTGTAGATTCTGTGAAGGAGGTGTCAAAAAGTTTGTCTGTAGTGTGGAGGTGACATGTAGAGATGTACAATAGAACAAGTCTGTCAAGTGCCCTTATGGCTAAGGTCAAAGTTTAATTGGCATTTAAATTTGGAGCTGTAGTTGTCATCACAAAGTGCACCAGAATGAATGTCTTGAGTGACTGTAACAGTGTCATCACCTCCCCTCACTCCTTCACATATCAGTCAAGCAACGGACAGTTGGAGAACAGGTGCCTCCAGAAGATGCTGTTGTTGTCTTACCCATATCTAAATGAATGGTGTGACTGTATCACAGGCCCAAGGCTGACCTGTGTTAGTTCAGGTGAGGTTATCTCTGCCAGGCGGCAGATGTAGCCTCTGCAGTGGAGCTTTCCCTGGCTGCATGGTGATGGGCTGCTGGATTTTGTCCTTTCTTCACCTTCCTGTCTAGGATTTGGTGTCTTCTCTTATCTGTGTCTACAACTATGCTCAGACACCAGTGATGAAACAGTGCCATGGTAACAGGAAAAAAAAATCTGTTTTTCAGTGTGTACAGAAGACTGTGGTGGGAGGTGGTGGTGTGGTGTAGAACAAAGAACTGCCCTTCTCTGAGGTTGGCTTGATGCCCCCGGCCCCAGTTCATTATGGTTATGTTGGGAAGAAGCCCATAGCTCAGGCTGTGTTACCCTGACCACATCTGGTTTTCTGTTCACCACAGCCTGTAGGTCTGACCTTGCATTTTGTGCAGCTCTGCTGAGTTTGGCAGTGGCACGAAAGCATACTTGTCGTGGGCATACTTTGTTCTGCCTTATGCTCTTTGGCGCAGCTTGTGTGTATTGCTTTTCCTGGGTAGTGTGTATGGAGGCAACATTCCAGCTCTCGGAGCAATTCCAGGTTATGTACCAGTTTTCCTTCCTCCTTTCCTTCCTACCTTATTCTCCTTCCCACCTTTTTTTTTTTTTTCCCACTGCCTTTGCTGATATTTTTTTCTTCCTTTTCCTTTACCTCTCCCCGCTGATAGCTAAAAGAGGAGGCAGACAGCAGTGAATATTGTGGCATCTTCTGGGACATTTTAAATACCATACCACTGCTCTGCTAGGTATTAGTGACTTCCAGGGAGACAGTACCAAAGTAGATCTGAGTGATGCCACAGTCCTAGGGAACATGTGGTAAAAGGGTTTTGTTTGCTCTTCTGCTGTTTGCTGCTCTTTGGGTGGAACCCATATTCCCAGTTCAGAGCATTTGGAGCAGCAGAGGGATAGTGTCTGTGAGAGACACTGTGATTCCCACAGCATGTTGCTGTTTGCTCCCTGCTGACAGTGGTCTTTCAAATATAATTTACATTGCTTATTTTGAGGCTGCTGTATGACTTAGGCATAGATTAAAATTGTAAATAGAGCAGAATAGAGAAGGAAATAGGAAATATCCCTTCTCATGGTTTCATATTAATAACAAGATAAGTCTATTAGGAAAGATACTGCTGGACAGGGCAGTTTACTATCATGTAGAAACCCTGAAAGTTCTGAGAGGCAAAAATGCTAAATAACATTGAGTAATTAATGGAGATTTACTTAGCTAAAAGTGGAGTGCTTTTATACAGCAAATTGCACCGTTAAAATTTAGTCAAAAGCTGCTTTATGACAGCTTGGAGCAATACCTGAAACCTAAGCAAGTTACAAATTCTTTTTTTGATTAGGGAAGCAGTCACAGGGACTTCCAGTGAAGTCTTAAGTAGCCAGTCTGCCTCGGTCACAGTGGGATTGCGTGTTGAGTTTTGCCACCTGACTGTGACATGTTGACACACAAAGAGGCTGGAAGAACTCTAGGTAGCATCAGAGAATCCCATGTGCTGTCTGTTTTAGGCCTGTTTCAGAAAAGCATATGAGCAATTATTTGTATCCTTATGTGCCCAGCAGAGCTGGTGGGATTTATAACATACCTGATGTTAAGCTGAAAAGACCATTCAGTGGGTTTTGCTTAGTCAGGAACTTTAACCCCCTCACCAAAGGAGATTGGCTGGTAGTGGAGGTAGGAAAGAATTTAAATTAAATATTCCTATTACACTTTTATTAAATATTTGTATTTTGTTGGTGGCTGGAATTTCCAGAGGATGGTCTGGCTTGCTAGAAACTGTATAAACTCTGCTTCTGCTGCAGCAGAACTAGACTACTACAGAGAATTCCAGAACAGGAGTCGAGTGGTGTTCTCTGCACTACTTTGTTTTTCTAGAAACATAGAACCCTTTGCTGATATTACAGCTGGGCTAGGGATAGCCCATTTGCAACTCCATACTTTTTTTTTTTTTTCTTAGAGCTAATGTCATCGAATTAAAAAGTCTGAATCCTGACTTTAAGAAAGTCTGCTGGCTATTAAGACAAAATGTAGCTGAGTGTCCTGCTTCCTGAAACATGGAAGTGCTATTTTATCTGTGAATTAATTCCTGCTATTCATCAGACTGTTGCTGGTGGCCCCTGTGCACAGCTTCTTATAAGAATGTCGGTGGGCTTCAGTGAAGTTATTCATTGCAGCTGCTGTTGAAAAGACCTGTGGATGCAGCGTGCCTGGAGTAGCCTTTGAATCACAAGTACAGGGCAGTGCTGGTGGACACTGCTCCCTTCCCAAGGTGGCACAGCTAGAGACCAGTGGCAACAGCTGTAGGCAGAGCTGGGCGCACAGCTGGCAGCCCTGAAGTGCGTAGGTCTGTGCAAGCTCGGCATGTTTGCATTACAGGGTTTTACATAGTTTAGACATGCTTCACGAAACAGTGGCTTCGTTCCCAAGGATGTGTCAAGTTCTTGGAGGAGGCAGGGAAGTGATCCACTAATCCCAGTTGTTGGATTGATACTTCAGTTAGTTGTCTGTGTGCTTTGCTAGGCAGCTATTGCCTGCTTTGTTTTTTCCCTGTCCAATTTGGCAGCTAATACTACGTACATCATATTAGTGAAATACTATTTTATAATTAATCTTCTAGAAGCTTCAGCTTCCACCCTTGTTTATGCTTTAAATAACAAAAACCAAGTGCTAATTGTTGTTAATTTCTGAAGTCAGCTCCCACTTAACATTGGGAAACTAACATCTTTGGTAGTTTGTATTGCCAGCCAGTATTGATATAAGCCTAACCCAAAATTCATCATGTCTAACACCCATAGGTCGGAAAGAACATAGATAAATATTCACACAGCATATTGCAGAGTCATTAACGTACTAATAGAGACATGCGTTGGCTTTCAGAGAGGATAAATCTCTGCTGGGACGCGTGTGTATGGTGTGCAATGCTAATAAGACAGTTGTTACTCAGCACAGTGACTCAGTAGCTGGTATAAATATAGCCAGGTTTGGAGTCTCTTGCCTGCCAGGAGAGACTATTATAAAAGTTGATGTCGTTTCAGAGACAAAAAAGTTCTCATCAGAATTTTCCCTCACAAGATGATGGTTTTAGGATTTCACTCTGTTTTGCTGAAAAGCTGTCGGTAGCATGTGAGCCGGTACTTGGTCACAGCGGTTTCCGGAGAAGTCAGTGCTATTGGCTATGTGTTGGGGATGAGAGAGCCAGATCACAGCTGGGGAGGTGTCTGTAAACAAGTTCACAGTGAGGGCTCTTCGACCTTGAGCTGTGCCTTCCTGACCAAAGGTGGGTACTGTCAGCAGGCAAAGGAAGTGATTGGCACTGGACTCCCCTGCTTAAAAATCTAGGGAAGGGGATGATGCCAGGAAGGTGGCTGGTGTCCTCACACACCAAAAAATGCTGGTTTTGTCCTCACTAGTGCTGCTGCCCTGCCCTGGACTGTTGTGCTGCCAAACCTTGTAACGTGGGTCCAGACCCCTCGTCATAGCCCAGCCTACTCCTAGCTAGTTATTTCACACAATTTAGAAGCGCTACTTGTTGCCAAGGCTTTCTGCCCCTCTTTTCCTCCTTATTTGCCAGCCACAGCAACATGCTGCTCACAAAGGAGACTGGTGTGATTAAAAGACCTCTGTTACTAAGGTAGCCATGGCAACAGCTTCCTTGGAGGTCTTTGTTGCCTGCTAAAACTTTGATCTCCAAGAAGGGCTGCTGCTGTTCTTCCCATCCTTCTCTTCAGTTGGAGGGAGAAAAGGATGAAGTTTACTCCAAGCAGAGGGAGCACTGAGGAACTTATTGCAGAGCCGTACTCCTCCAATAAATCTCACAGCAGCTTCCTTGGAAAAGTATCTGATTTACAAGGACCACACTTGCTCTCCTATGCTTTCCAGCCTCCCCTCAGGGCAGTGTCCTGTGCCAGGGACCTTTTGCCACAACACAGCTTGGCAAATTTTTCTGTTGCTGAGGAAAAAAAATAGTTCACTCTGTAGCTGCTGCCTCCCATGGTCCCACTGCTGCAGGTAGAGCTGCAGAGGCAGCCCTCAACAGGGAATCAAATTCAACAGTTATTCCCATATTTACCCAACATTTATCCCATTTGTGCAATTGCCAGTATTTACCATGATCCCTGTTTACCCAATTGCCATTTTCCTGGCTGCACCTGCACCTACTTTATTCATGTCATCATTTCTTTTCAGCTGCACCACTTACCCTAATTATTTTTGTGTCTCTTCTCTGCAGACTATCTGCTAATTGTCGCCTTGACTCCAGATCCTCCCTGATCTGCTGCTATTTGCTCCCTCACTCTGTCACCCGCCTGCCTCCTGTGTATTAACGCCTGTCCTCGCTTGCCTTTTGTGTGTCTCTGTACCTTGTGGAGCCGCTCTGCACGCTCTCAGCTTTTCCTCTCCCACTCCTCCTGCCATCTACTGCTACACTCAGCCAGTGCAGACTGGGGCCTTGTGGGCTCCCCACACACTTCAAGGCTGGCCAGGGCCTGGGGTGTGTTGGGTGCCCAGTGGGGAGAGGCCACTGTGGGCAGGTGAAGCCCAGTAGCAGCATGGTGAGAATAGAGGTAGGAGCATGTCCCAGATCTGTGCTGGAATGAGGACAGGCTCAGGTCCACAAGAGGCCCCCTGCCCACCTCCCCCCAGCCCTGGGACAACTCTGGTAAAAATGGGGCCATTGCCTATTCCCTCTTTCCCCTAGGGTTGTCTGCTGGGGCTTGGTGGTGAGAGCTTGCACAGGGGACATGTAATCATTCTGGGTGGGAGCATGGAGCTGTGGCTTGATAGCTGTGCTCAGCCATGTCTCTCAGTGCCCACCTGAGAAAGGATCACAGGAAGTGATATCTTGTCTTACAAAATAATTTTCTCCCCACCAGTTGCTGTCTAGCTGCAGCCCACCACCTTACAGTTTCCTTAAAAAACCCAAAATAAAAGAGCAAGAGAAAAGCAAGGTGAGCTTGGAAGGCCCATGGAAGGAGCGGCCTGGGCACAGAGAGCTGGGAGGGTGCTGGCCATGGGTCCTGTCTGCCTTCTGGCTGGTGTTTAAGCCATGGGTCCAAAAGGAGGCCTTGCTCACTGGAACCCTGTGCAACTACTCTGGGCACTGTCTAGCCCACCATGATGCTGGCCTGGAGTCCCCTCTGCTGGCTGCTGCCTGGCTTTGGGGTACCCCATGCCCAGGCCAGGCTTGCTCAGAGTGAGCAGGCAAGAGTTGTTGGGGGCCCTGTTCTCCAGAGGGCCGCCTCATCCCTGCACCCGCTGGCTGAGTGGTGGGCTGGGCGCTTCTGCTCCACTAGTCACTGGCTGCAGCAGGAAGAAAATCTCCTTGAATGAGAGGCAGTGGTGGGGAGCCTCCCGTTGCCATGGCAACCACTGGGCAGCCATGGCCCTGCAGCCAAGGCCTATTAGCGAGTGGGGCAGGGAGGGGTTATCTGTGAATTAATTTGTCCCAGGACAAGGTCCCGGGGCTTGGCAAGCCCAGCTGGTGGGGCAGGGGAAGCAAATCCTCTAAGCACATGGATAATCAGTAGAACCACATAAGGCTGCACAAACAGGGCAGTGCTCATCAGTAGCTCAGAGGAACTACTTTAGTCATCTTCGTGAAAGTTACCAAGTTCTTAAGCACTGTTAATTTTGAGAGATGCTTCTTTGTTCTTGAACGAGTGGTTCCTTCTGGGGATCAGGAGTCACCCGGTAGGGCTTGATGCTGGCTGGATGCCTTGTGTTTGCCAAAGCTGCTCTCTCACCTTCCTCAGCTGGACAGGGGAGAAAAAATATAACAAAAGGCTCGTGGGTTGAGATAAGGACAGGGAGATCACTCAGCAGTTACAGTCACAGGCAAAACAGACTCAACTTGGGGAGAAATTAATTTGATTTGTTACCAGTTAAATCAGACTAGGATAATGAGAAATAAAACCAAATCTTAAAAACCTTCCTCCTACCCCTGCTTTCTTCCTGGGCTTCATTTCACTCTACCTCCTTCCCCTGAGCAGCACAGGGGGTTGGGGGATGCACTCAGTTCATCACATGTTGTCTCTGCTGCTCCTTCCTCCTTGGAATGAAGACTCCTCATGCTCTCCCCCTGCTCCAGTCTGGGGTCCTTCACATGGTGCAGTTCTTGAACTGCCCCAGCATAAGTCCCTTCCATGGGGTGCAGACTTAAGGACCAGACAGCTCCAGTGTGGGTGCCCCATGGTGTCACAAGTCTTGCCAGCAAACCTGCTTCTGTGGGGAACCATGGGTCCTGCAAGGAGTCTGCTTCAGCACAGTCTTCTCATGGGGCCACAGCCTCCTCTGGGTACATCCAGCTGCTCTGGTATGAAGTCCCTCATGGGCTGTAGGGGAATCTTTGCTCCTGCACTTAGACCACATCCTGCCCCTCTTTATCACTGACTTCTGTCTGTAGACATGCTTCCCTCCCATATTCTTACTCCTCTCTCTGGTTGCAAGTGCTGTTTTTCTGCTGCCTTAACTATAACAGAGGTGTTACCACTGTTACTGGTTGGCTCAGCCTTGGCTGACAGCAGGTCCATCTTGAAGATGGATGGCATTGACTCTATCTGACATGGGGGAAGCTTCTAGCAGCTTCCCAGAGAAGCCATGCCTGTGACCAAAATCTAGCCATACACACCTAATGCAGCACCATTGAGACCCAGCACTAGGAGTAGGTTCAGAATACATCTGGCACTATTTGGACTCATAAGATGGAGCTTCTGATACATCTGGTTGTCACTCTCACCTATAGTACCACAAATGCCATTCATAATATAGCTGCATACCTCCAGCTATTTGTCTGTTGGCGTCTTCTCTCTGAGTAGGGCTGCATGTGTGCTTGTGTGGAGATAAAATATGGGAGGCAAGCTGCATGCTCATATCTGTCCATGTGTTCTGGGTGCGTGTGGTTCACATGTACATTGCTCATGTACGTACACACAGGTCTATGCAAAAATTGCAATTTTTTGTGTGTGTGCTAGGAAAATATTTAATGCACACATGGAATATAATCTAAATCTTCCATGGTGTGACACAAGGCATATGTCTGCTGCATGTGTTTGAAGCCTGCTTGTGGCACTCCCAACAAGTTATGTATATATTCTATATATGCCTATATCTTGTGAGCAAAAAGCATACATGAGCTCTTTCCCAAAACAAGCTAGCTGTGAGCAGTTTGGACATGATCCTTTAGGATGATGGACTGCAAAGGGTATGGTGAAAGTCTTTGTTTATGTAGTTGAAAATGTTGCAGTAGACTGATGGCAAGAGTCTTCCTTCAAAGTGGTAAATGAGCAACAATTATCTGAAGGATCAGTGCTGTATCTTTCCCTAAGGCTTCAGGAGCACCGAATCTCAATTGCGTTACAGTGAGTACTAGATGGCTTTGATGAGTTGCAACTGGTTGCAAAGCACCACCTGCATTCCCAGCATGTCCATTACGACTCCAGCAAGCATCCTTGTGGATTTTTGATCTCTACAGAACCTCTGCTGAACCACTGAGGAAAAAAAAAAAAAAAAAGGACAGTGGGAATTTGATTATACATGCTTCAAGGACAGACTAGAGACCAAGGAACATGGGATCCAGGTCAACACTGTGTCTGAGTGCTGCTTAATGCAGGACCTGAAGGGCATGTGGGGAGGTTGAAAGTAGCTTTGCATATCACTCAGCACTCGGCTTACCCATAGCTGCTTCTGTTATGCATATCCACAATTGATTTCTCTCTTCAGAGTGCGGCTCTCCTACCTTACACATGTCATTAAACACCATAGCGTGATCTTGGTGCAGTAAAAAAGAGGATGCAGCACAGCTGCATGTAGGGCTGTTCTTCTGATGCCCAGGTACGTGCAAATTACAGCTGAGCACTGTGTATTAGAAATATTCCAGACATTCAGTGCCAAAGCAAATAGGCACTAAGCTGCCTTTGGGCTTGGGTTTTGTTTGTATTTCATTATAAATTGGAAGTTTACTTGCCTTTTTTTTTTTTATCCTTTTGCCAATTGATCACATCGTTTTCTACAGAAATAGTTCCCTGGTTGGTTTACTTCACTGGAGAATTGGCCTTATATCCCACAGTCTCACTGTGTTGCTTGTACATCTTGAAATAAGTAGCAGCACATACTCACTTCAAGTCTCCTTTCCTGGGGCTGTCTCTGCTGTTGCAGAGCCCCACGTGGAATGTACCACCCACAAGTGTTGGATGCATGTGGCTGTCTTGTCAGGGGCTTTGGGTTAATGTAAACTAAATCCTTCTGTTTGAGGGCTCTTGTACATTTCCAGGAGCTTTTTGCATGTGTAGAGCGTAACTCCAGGCAGCTGTTACCATATAACCATGCGAAGGGGACCTCCCTCTTCTTGTCATTTTGTGCCTAGATCAGAGAAGCTCTGTTCCAGAACCTTTCCCCCAGCTCTGCTGATAAAGATAAAATACAAGGACACAGAAATGGCAGAAGTGCAGAGGTAGACACCAGGCATCAAGCAGGGGGACATCTGTGATTGATAGGAATTCACTGGAGAGAGTGCAAGTGGGATGATGAGGAAGGAGACCGGAGGCTTAAGGCAGGGACTGGGGAGTGTGTTTTCTTTGCAGTAACCTCTCTTCTTGTTCTCCTCCTTCTGTCTTTTCTAGGCAGGACAGGGCTGCTTGCTGATCTCTTGCCCAGTTTTGCTGTGGAGATTATGCCAGGTATTCAGTCATTTCACCCTTCACTCACCCAGTCATCTGTCATCATGTCTGTTTATCCTTCTACAGCATCTTCATGTCTTGTGCATTTCACTCTTATGTGTGTTTTATCTGGGGATAAAAAGGGAAAAGCCTGTCGCTTGCTGGGTAAGTGTGTTGAGATCTGAGAGAGCTGATGCTGGGACTTGGGGAAGGAATGTCCACGCTGGAAGCCAACGTGCAGACATGGCTGATATGCCAGGATCAGTGTGAGAGCAGAAATGCCCACGCTGTTCAGGGGAGGTTTTATATCAAGCTCTCTGCTCTCCCTCTGCTAGCACAAAGGTAACACTGCTCCAGCCTGCGAGACGTTGGCAGCCTCATGTGCCCTTATGGCGTGGTACGTCAGATGCTCTTGTGCAGTAGTAACCTCCACTCTCCAGATCCTATTCTGCTGGTACCCTTACAGCCATCACCACAGATGGTGGCACAGGAGGTGCCAGGAAGAGAGTACTGGTTAGTAACCCACCAGTGGCACAGCCTCTCCTGTGCTCCATAGCCAGGACGTTATCTAGGTGACGCCAGGTGGTTGGACCAGACATGAAAGCTCTCTGCCCATGATAAATCCTTCGCTAGCCAAACCAATGAGACCCACTGGTCCTGGCACTTCTTGTAGAGGAAACAGAGACTGTGCAACAGATTGTACCTGAAAGGGAAAAGCTGTGAGAACATTTAGCCCTTGAGTCATCTGATCATTCCCTGATGGTGCCCAAGGAGTGTTTCTTCTGCACGTTTGTGCAAAAATGCAACTCCACATAAATGTGTGAAGCTATTTTCAAGTCTGTCCCAGTGATGCAAATGGAGAGAAGGGGAGAGTCTCTCCCCTGCCTCCAGTGTAACCCAAAGCTCCCTGGAAGTTCAGCATGACAAGAAAGGGATTGGTCTTTTCAGCATAGACAGAAGTTGGTTCTCTGTTGCCTAACGCTTCACATTTACAATTTTATTGAATGGGTATAAAACTCTTGTGTGTTGGCCAGGTAGTTTTCTGGTACCCTCACAGCATGGCTGTAAACAAGAAGAAAGTGTAAAAGGCTGAAGCAGGCCACATTTCAGCTGTTAACGTTGCCTGTTACCTGAATAAGCAAAAGCAGATGTTCCTGCAAGCATGTCATTCCAAGACAGCAAGGACACACACAGTGTTTCAGCTTGGTAGTCATTTGGATCTCAGGGTTACACAGTTGTACCTGGAAGGTCTGTGATAGAACCTAACAGATGTAACAGAGGAAGGATTAGGGAATCGCAGCTAAAACTGGTTGAATTTCCAGTTTTGTGCATAAAGGAGGATACAACAGACTCATGTGGTCTAACTTTCTGTGAAGTAAAATCCTTCTTGATTCATAGGTCCCTGTGACTGGGACGCTTGATTTCAAACATCCGCTCCTGGTGCTGAGTGAGTATCTTGCAACGTGCACTGTACATACTAACCTGACCTCCTTTTATACTCCTAGAACACGTTCAGAAATTCCACAGATAAACCTGCAACAGACTTGTTTATTTTTCCCTGCTAGCAGGCTTTTATCCTTTATGAGAATGTGAACCGTTCAGTAATAGCTCTGGAGATCTGACCTCTGAGCTTCGTTTCATAGTTGTGACTGACCACTTCTGTTTCACTGCCATTTCTCTACCAGTGATGGTTGTAGATTGCAAGCTGAGAACGTGACAAAAGAAAAAGGCACGGCTAGGAGTGGCATAGCTTAGGAGGTACAGGACTGGAAAGGATACTCTGGCTTGCTGTCTTGATTGCTATCCCAAGCACCATGTAACTTCATCCCTTCAGTAAGCTTAGCAAGCTTAAGAGTAGTCTGAGTTTGGCCTTTCTCTCTCCCATTGGATTACTTTCTTTGATGTGCTGCTGGCTTCCACCTACATTACTCATAGCCCATTTATGTAAGACCTGTAATAACTGCTTTTCCTCCTACTGTTCATTCTTCTAGTTTATTTACTGGCAGCAGCTAAATCTGCTCTCAGCCTTCTTTTTAATATGCTAACACAGTGAACTTCAGATCTCTTGGTACAAGGCAGGCCATCGAGTCATTTCATCCCCTCAAACCCCTGCTTTGCATCAGCTCCAGCCTGAATCCTTCTTTTCTTGTACAAAGATGGCCAAAGCCGTATATCATCTGTAACTCCATATGGAGTTACATGGAGGCCTTGTATGATGGCATTGATATTTCCTTAACATTACTGGAAATGCCTCCTCTTCTGGGAATAGGGTTATATTTGCCTTTTTTTGTGGCTTCATTGCATAACTGGTTACAGTTGTCTTTGACAGAATAGTATACTTCATTTTTCTGTCATTTTCAGCTAATGAAGTCCTGTACAGAGTATAAATTGTTCTCAGTCTTTGAACATGTGGCCTTGAAAGTATTGCCACATAACTTGAACACCCGTATCTTTCTGCATTTCATGTTTCTTATTGCAGACCCAAGGACAACTGGCCCTTTCTGTGACATAAACCAGTCTTCATCCTGAGAGACAACACTTCGCTACCTTTTACCCTCAAGACACATTGACATATTCTTATTTTCTGTGTCAGGGTCGATCATGAAAATACTAAATAAGATGGCTCTGGAACCCACACTCGAGGAAATTTATCAGTCGTCTCCTCTTGGCTCTTTTCCATTCACGAATCTTTCCCTCCAGCCACTTCCTTACCCATTAGCTGAATTTTTCTCAGCATGTAGTAACATCACAAAAAAAAAAATTCCGCAGGGACCAAAATTATCTGCAGATTTCTATGAAGTTCATCTGTTTCATCCCAAAAAGTAATAAAATATTCAAAAATATAAAACATTTCACTTAACACTTCTGAAGTTAAATGTTTTGATTGGTAAATGCCAGATATTTTGTGGATGTTTTTAAAAGGAAATTAACTTCCAGGTTGAAAACAACATTAAAAAGGGGGACTTGTTTGTAAAAGAGTTAAGGAAAACTCCAACAAAAAAAAGAATTTCAATTTTGTTTGAACTGAACGTAGTGGATTAATCAAAAATGACACTTTTTATTTTTGCATTTTATTAAGAACTTGAAAAAAAAGGTCTGTTTTGATTGTTCCAAACAGAACGTTTTTCCTTGGCTTTTCAGCTTAGCAGTGCAGGTGAGAGGTGCACTGAGTGGTTCTGTGCTCACATTGCAGTCCCTGTATCAGTATTTCATCTTAAATAATAATGTACCAGGAGGCCCCTCAGTGAATGCTGGATTTCTGTTCAGGAGCAGCAATCTGCTGCTGCTTTTTCTCTGCAGAGCAACCCCACCGCTTCTTTCTTTGCTTTCTTACCGTCTTTCCGAGGCGGTTGAATACATCCAGAGTGTTCCCCCTCATTTTCCCCCACCAGCGGTCTGGCTTCTAGATAGGCTGGTGCACACCTCTAATGTGAAACAAACTCCAGGCCTCTTGTACATTGGAAGTCTTGAAATGTCTTTGTCCGGATGTGTTCACCGACCATTCCCTTAATCCAGGAAACGTGGTGGCAGGCACAGCCCTGCGCACGCAATCCCTGCCAAGCGCGGGGTGGCCAGATGCGGAGCTGGGAGAGCTGCACCAGGCCAGGCTGGGCACCTGATCCCACCACAGCTGCCGCTGCGGATTCCCCAGCGGCAAAGTCTTGAGAAACCTTTCCTCCCCCACCTTCCCATTCAAACCCCAGCCCTTTTTGCATGGGCCAGCTCTCCTGTGCTGTCCCTTGAAGGGTGTTTTTCACCCGTTCCCTTCTGGGGCCTGATAGACATCATCTGAGGCTTCGGTGAGGGGAGAAAGAAAAGCGGTTGTTAGGTTTCCTGGCTGGCTACAACGTCTGAATAGGATGTTCGTTCGTTCGTTCGTTCGGCACTATCAAAAGAATAATTGCATGCGTGGGCCTAGTTGCGAAGGGGCAGGCCTGGCTCGTTTACTGGGCTATTTATAGCATGCTTTTCACCATCATTTGTCCCATTAAAACTAGAATGTGGCTAGGGAACAAACACACAAGCAGGGCATGAACATGGCCAGGAAGAATGAGTCTTTGATGAGATCCAAATGCTAATGGGGCATGTCCTGCAGCGTTCATACAGGTCTGCTGTAGGGCAGAGGGTTTCTGTGCTGGAGAACCAGAGCTCCTGCCTCTGTGCTGCTCTCAGCCAGCCAGAGATATTGCAGGAAGCTCTCATTTCTCACTGTCATGTGCCATTTATGCTTCAACACAGATGGGGGACATAGTAGTCCTAGACCAGCAGAGGGTCCACATTATTATTTGTCTTTCTGTTTTGCCCCTGTGCTCTCCCCAGGAAAGATGTTGCTGATGTTCCCTTCCACAGTGATGTGCAATTCTGTAAGTATCTCACTTTCTTCCCTTGATTTCTAGAGTGGGTCTTCGTGGGACTGGTGATCCTTGGGGCATTCCTGTTCTTTCTCCTGGTGGGGATCTGCTGGTGCCAGTGCTGCCCACACAGCTGCTGCTGCTATGTCCGCTGCCCCTGCTGCCCTGAGTCCTGCTGCTGTCCGCGGGCATGTGAGTGACCCTGTCCAAGCCTGATGCAAATGGTCTCCTGCGTTTGTTCTGCTCCCTGTCAGAACAGGAGGAGATTCTGTTAATAATGCTTCCTTTGCCCTGAGCACTTTTCTTGGCTAAAAAACTAGATTTAGGGAGTGAAGCATCTGACCTATTGCTCAATGGTTGAGTGCTCAATGTTAATTACAAATGTAATTCCCCAAGCCCTCCATGCTTTGGCATCTGCACAGGCTTCTCCAAAGTGTGTTGCTCCCCTTCCAAAGTTGTTGTGTCAAGTGAATGTTGCAGGTCAGAGCTAAAAGCATCTTAGGAGGTTTTTTCTCAGCAATGCAAAGCAGCTGCCCTCTACAACAGTGCAAAATCCTTGCAAACCAGCAAGGTTCCTGGTGAGGTTCAGTCAGATCTGCCAAGTTTCATGAGCCTCATCCCTGCTGCTTGAGTCATCAGTTGTTTTTAAAGCTGAACTGCCACTAAATCACAGCAGCAGTAATGCTGGCTGTAACACGCCGACTGTCTTTCAGTTGCTAGGCATTTTGCCATGCTCACCTGACCTGCCATGTGCATTTTAAAAACTCCCCTCCCCTCGCTTAAGAGAAATCAGATGAATCCTTGTCCTGTCAATTTTCCAGTTGTTGTCCCCCACTGCGTTGTTGTCAGTGTTGATGATGTGCAGGTTTCTGCCACATGCTGGGTGGGTCTGTTGGAGGCTGGTGTGATACTGACTGCTGTTCTTTCTCTTTTTCAGTGTATGTAGCAGGCAAGGCAGCTAAAGCTGGGTACCCTCCTGCAGTCTCTTCCATGCCGGGTCCGTACTACATCCCCAGTGTTCCCGTAGCTGGTGTCCCGTCTCCTGCTGTGCTGATGGATAAGTCGCACCCCCCTCCCTTAGCCCCAAGTGACTCCAGTGGAGGAAGTCAGAATGGTAATTTCCAGTGCCAAGGCACAGCATTGGGTTCTCTGACTGGGAGCGGGGCTGGGAAGGGGAGGAATGATTGTCACTGGTAGAGTGCTATGAGCAGAAGTACACAGAAGCTGCATTTTAATCCTGCCTCTGATAATGACATTTGCATCCCTTAGAGCCAAATGGTCCAACTTTTCTCGTGCCATCAGCACAGTACCAGTGTGTGGGTGCGTAATAAGGTCAGCAGGGAATGGGAGGCTAAGTTCATGCCCTGGGCCCCTCTCATTACTGCCGCAAAGCTTTACTCACAGAGGAGGAAAGGATGAAGATGATTTCAGGGGAGCAGAGCAGAGGCCGTTTTCCCCTTAGAGCTGATGCCTTGCAAGCTGCTTCTGGTAAGCTCTTCTTCCTGCTCTCTGCTTTTGCTGCAGCATGTTTTACTGTTCCCATGCCATTTTGGGCACAGGGACATGCTCCCTTGGCATTCCTGCCTGAGAATATTTAGGGCTGGATGCCCTCCCATACCTTAGAGCAGTCAGTAGGTGCCTTTTTTGTTCAGCCTTTGGATTTGTGAAACGTGAGTGATAAAAGGCTTCTGACTAGAAAGGAGTTGTGGGTCAATGTCAGACATAGAGTATCAGTATGATGACAGTCTTGGTGAGGGTCACTTTTCCTGCTACAAGGGAAGCTGCCATCAAGGGAAAAGAGGGTAGCTATTTAACCACGTGCTAGCATTTCAGGATCAGAATGGCTGTCTAAAATCAGACATGCTGCAGCAGAAGTGACTCTCACCAATGCAGAGTCACCATAGTGACACAGTATGTTTGCCGTTGATCCAGCTACGTGTCTGATTTGAAAGCACCACACTAATTATCAATTGCTAAATTCTCTTGTGACAGTATGTTGATAGGACACTTCTGAAAAGACAAGATCAAGTAGTGTAATAAAGTGGTTAAGCTTTTGGAACAGCACTACACATCTTTCTGCTGGCCCAGGCAGCATATTAACCTTTCTGGAATTACAAAAGGTATCTTCCTTCAACAATCAAAATTGCTTTCCCACTGAAATTGAAACAGGTCTCTGGAATGGAGCATTTTGAAATAGGAAATAAATCAATCACTGATCCCAAGCAGAATGTATCCAATTCAAAAACCTCTGTCAGAAAATGATGAATGACAGTCCAGTGCCTAAGTTTTTTTCTCCTGTGAAAAATGTCACTGCATATAGAGTATGGTGTTGGCCATGGGAACTCCGGGGATGTTTTAAGAGTCAGATCACAGCCTCAGTCTCGTCTCGCTGGACTTAATCCCTCAACCCAGGACTTGACAGGAAATACTACCTATTGCAAATAAAGCCATTATTAAGGAGTTTTAACTGTTGTGGCAAGACAACAGAGGTTCTTAAGCTTTTAAAAATTTTAATTAAAATAGTTTTGCAATAATATGGACAAACCCTTAGTCTGGATCACTTTGCTGTTGTTCAGGGTGCTCCTTGAACCGCAGAGCTGCGAAAAGGTGATTACCCCACACCCTGTTCCTTTTCTCTTAAGGTCCTTCATGATGCCAGAATATCCTCTAATTACAGGCTGTAAAAGAGAAAACATCATGTGGCTGTTCCAAGCTTCTTATTTGCTGGTTGGCCAGACAGTGAGTTTATAATAAAGGCCTTTTCTCAGAAGGAGCACTAATTATAGTCTGTACATCCTCTGCGCAGCCATTGTAGGTCTCATCTGAAACTTGGTGTCTTTGAGGCGTCAACGTTTCTGTCAAGTTTATTTTAAAAAATGGGATCAGGAGTGCTGGGGGACAGAAACTGGAGGATTCTGTAATCCTGGCTGACAGGCTAAAAAGGACAGCCTTTGCCCTAGATAGTTTCTGTGCTTATAAATGACCCCTGTGAGGTGATCTGGTGAGCAAACGAAGGCACAAGGATATTTAGAAAATTTGTTACATAAGAGCCATGTCACAAAGCTCCAGTGAAGCCTAGAAGCTCCATCCTAAACTTGGGCCTGAACAGGGGAAAATAAACCCTGAACCTTCAGCTCTTATTTATAAGAGTGTTGGCAACACGTAAGTTGAGGCTTATACTCTGTTTTAATGCAGTGGTTACCTGGTGACTCTAGAATAGATTCCTTAAACCATGCACACAGGGAAGCTGTGTGATCCAAGAGCTGGACTCTAGACCTTCAATACAGAAAGTGTATAAGGATGAGATATCATTTACTTCCTAACCACACTAAAGAGTAGTGTTGCCCTTTCTGGGGAGGGAAACAGCTTACAGTTTTGGCTGACTTGATTCCACCCACGGCAGAATTAAAAAGTGCCCACAGTTAAACACAAATTAAAGATGAGAAATTTATGAGCTCTTCAGCAGAAGCAAATATGGTCTAACAGGGAAGAGCAACATTCCATTCCCTTTGACTTTAGGTGGTTGGTGTCTCTGCATCTTTGTTCCCTCATAAATAAGTTGGGCTTAAAAATATTCAGTCCCTCTTAAAGGGTTATGGCAATTTACAGAGGAAGAAGGGTGCGAGGAGGAAGGAGTAATACTTTTGGTTTTCACAGGAAGGAATAATAAAGAGATTTAATAGGCTGAACATTCAGTATCATTTTGAGAAGTATGTAATACATAGCAGTAGAGACAAAATATGCTTTATCTCTAATAGAAAATAGTTCTTATGAGCTCGTTATGGACATCTTTGCAGGTTGAATTCCAGAGTTAATTTTTAGGTGTTTATGGAATTAACCAAGAAATTAATTTTCCTTTTGATACTCAGTTGCAATGATAAGTCAAGCATCAAGCTAGCATGAAGTGTAGCTAATTCTTCATGAGTTCCAGGAGCTATACATGTTGCCCAAATAGATATTTGGCATAGCCTCAGTGTGAATGTTGGCTCTGGGGAGACTGGAAGCTGCCTGTTCAGGTTCCCCTAAGGTTGTTAGTAGGTCAGAGTAATTTCCAGCTGATGGTTGTTCACTGGCCTGTGTATAAATGAGGTGGCAGCTTAGCTGAGATCCTAATAGACACATTAGAAGAAAAAAAGAATACCAAGAGGCCTCTTTCCTGGCAAGGCATGTCAGCTGTGCTAGTAAAGTTGGGAACTTGCCTTGCTGTTGCTTACGCAGTGCAGTAGGAGTCATTCTTCTGAGGCCAGTCAGTCCAGCCCCTCTACATAGCAGCAACCTCACTCCAGGAGGTGTCATGGTCTCCCTCTTTGAGGGAGAGGCAGGATTCCTTGTGTTCTCTAAGTCACCATGTCCATGTGCTGGCATTGTGCACACATTCGCGGGGATAACAGAACTCCAGACTGCTGTCAGCTGAGCTACCTGGAGACATGTTGAAAGCAGGACCCTGATAGACCCGTACTATGTTTTAACATCTGACGCCTTTCCCAAGTACAGAAAGGCCAGGTCATATTTCAGGATGATGTTACTTGCCTTGTACACAGTCAGAACCCAGAGTGAAGCACTTTCCTCCTGTAGCCATTTGCAGGATTGTTACAGGAATCTTTCCACCAATTTTTATGGCTCTGCCGTTCCTGAAGCAGAGCGTGGTTATTTAGTAGTGCACAGACACACGCACAGCAGTTTAGGACAGAAGGTGCCTAAGAATACCTCTGCCAAGTCCTTGTTCAGCCCACACAGTGCATACTATGCAGTCTACTACCCAACCCATATGTTGGTTTCTTGATGTATCGGGAAGTGGGATAGAACAGAACAGGTTGGCTCAAACCCGGCCAGCCATGTATTTAGATCATGCTGCAGGAGGAGTGCTCAGGCAGCACTGCAGTATTCACACAAAGGAACATCATAACCCCGTGCAAGGTTGTGCTCTGTAGCGCTAGGTGGATTGTCCTCACAGCAGTTCTCTAAGTAAGTTGCATTCGAGGGTTGTAGTCCTCTTCAGTGCTTAGGGCTGTGTTTCTGTCATTCTTGGAAGAGGCCCAGGCTGAGACTTTTGTTAGGTGATCTGCTATACTCTTAAATAATCTGCCTTATATTCTCCAGAGTCCTGATAGGGGCAGGGAGTTCTCTGCTTTCTGGCTGTAGACCTGCCTTGAGGTAGCCAGGCTGCTGGTAGGGTTAGCAGGTAAAATGTGTGGGAAGCAGACTGCCAGAGCTAGAGCTGCTGTGGCTCCAGTGGAGTCGGGGGCTTCTTTTCCAACACTGCTGTGGCTGCAGCACCGGTGTCAGGGGCTTTTCTGCATGCAGGAATGTGGAAAAGCCAAAAAAGCTGTCCAGACTTACCTTGCAAATGGAGTAATTCCAGGAGTCAGGCACTTAATGTATGCGTGGGACTCGTCTTTTCTGTAAAATACGACGTGTAAGGAATGCCAGAGCAGGCAGTTTCACAGTTACCCAGTGACCTGATTGGCCCCGTCACTGGATTCGGTATAAGTCTCAAAGCAGCGTGATGCGCTTCGTGGGACTTTGTTTCCTTCTGTATTCTCTGGAGCTTCTCCTACCACATGCTCTTCAACCTGTGTGAGCAGAATTCATAGGGATGGGAGGGTGGAAATGGTCTGCGGAGTGACAGCTCCCAAATGCTCAGCCACCTGCTTCCCATGCAGATTGGGAGCTTACAGCCCCTGCTGCAAAGAAGAAGCTTGATCTTCTGGGGCTGCTTCTCTCATACCATGACGAATCCTTTCTGTAGTGCTGAGGAAGGGGAATCGAGAGCTACTTTTCTCTCTGCCATCCTCTGTGGGAGGAGGAATTGCTCTGTAGCAATGACACCACTTGCTTGTACAGACTGGGCATTTCCAGACCATTTTTTTGCTGTTACTGCAAACTTTATAAATGATGCAGCTGCTCACAACTTTGCATCCCACGTTACAGACAAATTTCTTCTCAAGCAAGTATTGACTCACTCTGTTTTGGAAGACGCAGCCTACCTGCCTGCAGATGTGTGCTCAACTATAGAAGCAATATTGTCAGAAAATCTCCGTGGTCTTGAATGTGTTGTCCTCTAACTCTTTGCTTTTCTCCACAGCAGTGCGCAAGGGGTACAGGATCCAGACCGACAAGGAAAGGGACTCCATGAAGGTGCTCTACTATGTTGAGAAAGAACTGGCTCAGTTTGACCCAGCTAGGAGGATGCGAGAACGATGTGAGGAACAAGCATGTTACAGTTTGGTTTGGTTTGTTTTTTTCTGCTTTTCTCTGGCCTGAAAAAAACCTCTGCAAATTCCTAGTTAGAAGTTCACTATCTTTGCCTTAGAGCCATCTTCTAGGATATGATGTCCAGGGTGTGGTACTTGGGGTAGATGAAATCTGGACCTTGGGCATCTAGGTATGTTTTGATTTTAAGCATCTGCTGCTTTCCTAATCATCCTTAATTACAGCAGTCAGCATGTGGGAGACTCAAATGCTCATGGAAATTGTCCACTTGGATAATTAAACTTTTGGATCACCAGCATCTGAAAAGCCAAGTTTGTGTGCATGCCTTCTGCTGCCTGTGCTGGGCCAATTGCTGGGATTTTGTCCTCACAGTTCCTGTATGCCTTACTACAATGTGATGCTGTAAATTCCCAGCATGACAAAATAGAGGGATGGTTTACTGAAAGCATGTTTTGTGAGCTGCGATGACAACAGTGCAGTTTGAAGGATTCAGAAAGGCAGTTTGGAGTGGCTGTTGCCCTGCAGAACCATCAGGGACTCGAGGCAGATTTAAGGAGTCAGGGGATTGTCGGTTTTTGCGACACTGGCCAGTATGAGCTCAGAGGTGGGTGGTACGTGCACCAGTGCTGACAGCTTGGCAGTCAGACAGCCACAGGTGAAGGGGAGGACAGTGGTGGGAGGACAGGCTGCAAACTCAGAATGGAGTTTCTGCGTGGAACTCCTCACTGCTTTCCAGTAGCCTCTTGCAAGCTCTGTTTTCTCAAATAAAGGCGGAGATGGCACTTAATGGGTATCAGAGCACAGAGTCTTTGTCCTCTATGTGTTCTGTGTGGAGGACAGCAGTGGTCTGGGGCCTCAGTTCCTCTGGGCAGCATCCGATTCACATGGAGCTAATCCACATTAGGGACTGGTAGAGGCTCATCTGAAACAGACGCGTGAGATCCTGCAAATCAGTGAAGATAAAGGCTTCAGAGAGTGACACTACATCAAAGCTCTGTACAGATTAGGCATAACTAGCAAATTATATGTACTCCTAAAACAGTCATTGCTGAGCACACTGTCTTCTCCACCCACAAGATTTACTATAAAAAGATGTCTCCAGATTGGTATGTCAGGCCTCCAGATGTCAATGTGCTTGACAGGGTAGAGACTGACAGCGATTCAGTCTCTTACTTTCTTCTTAATCTTTTTTTCAGGGGGTTGTTTTTTGATTTAGCTGGGCAAGTCAGGCTGAACCGAGACCCAGCCTGTCTCACACCAGGAAAGGGGGAGGTGGCATAATTGCTGTGTTGGTGTTCCAAGTGCAGTGCCCACCTTGTGAGGGTGGAGAGCTCACATGTGTTACTGAAACAGAGCCCAGGGGGGATTTCTGCACGAAGGCTGAACTCGGTTATCTGGAATGCAGGCATCTGATGCCATGTGCAGCATCCTTAGAATATCCCACCTGACTGCTAGCTACCAGTTCAGAAGACCAGTTCAGGTCTAACAGCAGCTCTGTGTCCAAACCTGAGCCACAGGAGTCTTGGGCAGGATCAGCCAAGAGTTTGAGGAAAGGTCTTGGATTCCATTTTAATTTTTCTAATGGGGGGCAGCTCAGCTTCTTTCTGAAGAAGCTGCAGGTGGGCCCACCACAGCTTTCCTGGCCTCTGCTACCCTCTCTCACAGGCCATCAGGTGATGCCTGTCTCATTTCTTTTCTGCAACCTCCCCTGCAGATAATAACACCATCTCTGAACTCAGCTCTTTGCATGAGGAGGACTTGAACTACCGTCAGCCCTACCGCCAGGTGCGAAGGAAACCTCTGCCTCCAGCGGGGGACCTGGACAGCGATGCTGAATACTGGGCAGGAGTGATGGGTGGGGGCAGCACATCAAGATCCCAGGCTGTCTCCGACTACAGAGATGAGCGGGATAGTTTCCGGCACAGGTGAGGGCTGCTGTGTTGGAAGGCAGCTGTATCTGGCCAGATAGTGAAAAAAGGAGAAGGGACAGTTGGGACTGGTAGTTCTTCTTCATTTCCTGCTGCTTTGGTCCTGCTTAGCAGGACATAGGGCTTAGAGGGAAACATGAAATCTGGAGATGTCATTATAAGAGGTCAGAATTGATCTGGTTCCCACAAGCCTGCCGAAGCCCACCCAGCCGGGCAAATCTAGGTACCAGCCCCATTCCAGGAGGGATGCAAAAACGGGATCAACTGGACATCAAGCCACCCCTCACACAGTGCTCTTGAGATTTACACCCGATTTCTCCCAGCGCTTCCCAGTGCTGGTATGCTTTATTAGGAATCGTACCCTGGTGCTTGGCTGCAGCAAGACCTGTACTCCAGGTGTAAAGGTCTGGTGCTTTGGTGCCTAGAAAGGAGGTATCACATCCTCCCTTCACACAGCAGTAGCCCAGTCTCCTGAAAGCAATGGCGGGGATTTCCTTCCCGCACAACTACACTGTTGCACTAGCTCGCTCCCATTCAATCCCGTTCAGACTTGCCCTGCTGTGAGCTTCTGTAGCTGGTTTCTTGAGTTTTCCTAGCACCTACAAACTTTGGGGGCCAAGGAGAAACAAATACAGCCCTGCATACTGGAGAACAAGGGAGGTGCACTCTGGGGTTAATCTCAGATAACTTTAAACATGTACAGTCCAAGCTGCCCGCACTAAGCTGCCTTTATAGCCAGCAGAGAGAAGCAGCAGTATCTAGGATGTGATACATCTCTTCCTGCAGAGTATGATGATGACAGGTCAGATGATTCATGCCCCAAGAGTCCGTTTCCCTCCATTGTCTGCAAAGGCAGCCGAGGGGACGAGCACAGCTGAATCTTGCCCTCTAACACTACCCCTTCCCTCCTCCAGCCAGCAGAGATCCAAGTCCGAGATGTTGTCCCGTAAGAGTTTCTCGGTGGGAGTGCCGGCCGTCTCTATGGATGAGCTGGCAGCCTTTGCGGAGTCCTACAGCCAGCGGACCCGGCGGGCAGACAGCCAGGAAACTCGGCGTTTTGAGCGGTCAGAGTCGCACGGCGGCCGTGGCGGTGGGCTGCCCCACCAGGATAGCTCCCTGGAGGAGTACTACACCAAGCGTAGCAGAGGGAACCGAGAGCTGCTGACAGACTCGGATCGGGGCTGGTCATACAGCCCACCCCGGAGACGGGCCCATGAGGAGAAGCACCTGCCCAGACTGGTGAGCCGGACGCCTGGAGGGAGCCAGAAATATGATCACTCCTACCTCAGCAGCGTCTTGGATAGGAAATCACGGAGCTACGACGAGAGTGGTGATCATAGCGAAACCCCCTCAAAGCTGAGCTCGCAGCCCAGCCAGAGAGGAGGGGGAACGTATTATGCCTGGTCACCACCCTCTACCTACAAAGCCGAGAAGTCGCAGCAACAGCCGCAGCAGCCACCACCACCGCCTCAGCAGGAGGAAGGGGAGGACACTCTGCCCCCGTACAGTGAGAGGGAGCTGAGCCGAGGTCCTTCGTACAGGGCCAGGGAGCAGGCCTACCTCAACGCCTCTGACAAGAAGAGGAAAAAGGACCCCAAGAAAACAGTGAGGCCAAATAGGCTGAGTGGGGAGCCACCAGGCAGGGGTTACTAGCCAGAGTTTTGGGGCGGGGGTGGCTTTGCAAGAGGGTAGAGCCTGGAGCCAGAATGTGGAGAACCCTAGATAAGGGGTGTCACTGTGGGAAGAGGGCAGTCACTGTAGATGCAGGCGGCCAGAAAGGGAAATAGTTCCTATGCAGGACCCCATGGTGGAGGGGAGAGATGGATCTCCCTGGGACTGGGGAGGTAAGGGGTGTTCTTGGCATCTGTGGCCCAGTGATCCAAGGAAGTGGGAGTTTATCTAGGATTTAGGAGGAGAAGTTGGTGGAGGAGGGAGCGGAACCAGGGCTTACCAAAATTACAGGGCATTGCTTTGGCCTTGATCCTTGTTAAGGAAGGCTTGAGAGGTTTTGTTTTTCTGGGCTGGGACCGGGCTAGTAGCAAGGCACAGTGTAAGAGGTCACAGGTCCTTCTGAACAGGGTGAGAAGGCAAACTCCTGTGGGCACATGTGCACAGGCATGTGTATGGGAGCCAAAGGCATTCCTCACAGGGGATACCAGCAACGTCAAAACATCCTGCCACCATCTAGTCAGGGCTGATGGGTTGTTGGGGAAGGGGAGCTGGTGAAATTCTCTTCCATGGGGGAGACCTTGTTGGTAGAGCACATAGGCTGTCCGCTGAAGTGGCCCATGAGAGAGGAAGGGGGTGTCAGTAGACAAGGCTGTTGCTGTTTGGTTGTGGCTCTGTCAGAGCTACATCTGTCTTATTGTCCATTCTGTGTATACTTTTGTTGACATTTCCCTTCTCTTTTCTCTCAGAACGATTTCCCAACAAGGATGTCCCTCGTCGTTTGAAGTTGTTGTGGACATGTCGTGTTGATGGGCTGGGTACTGTGAGGTGTCTACGATAAGGAAGATGCAGAGCAACAAGTCAGGCCTCCGTGAACCTCCGCAGCCACCAGCCGTGGACTCCGTTTCATTTGTTTGTTTCATCAGGGAACCGAGGCTTTCCTAAGAGACAGACTCCCACAAACAGCACTCCATCTCAGAGGCTCTGGGGGTCTGCCAGGAAATCGAGGCCGGGGCTGTCATTAGGACCCTGCTTTCCAGTGCCCTCCATTCTGTTCTGGAAGGCAGCCACGTCTCCCCGTGTCCCTGCAGCCCTGAACTGCAGGCGAGGCTGCCTTTGTGCCTCTTGCCCTGTCTGATGCACAGAGAGAGGCCTGTGCCCATACCTCTTGCTCTCTCTGTCTCCTCAGTTCTCCGTTTGGATTAAATATTGGCTCCATACTTAAAGCCTTTTCTGTATCATCCCCGTGCTGGGAGGAGGCCTTGTTCTTACAGCTGCGGACTGCCTCCAGCTGATTGGGCCCTAAATCGTGAAGGAAGATGTACATTGTTTCAGACACTGTGGAAAAGGACTGATGAGGTGGTACTTTGGCAAGGGAAGGGAACAGAGGGAGAGAGGGAGAGACAAGTTCAGGCTGGTTTGTTCAATATATTTAGTTCTGTTCATTGTGTGATGAGAGTTGCAGGTGAGATTGATGTATTGTTTTGAAAGTGGATCAAAGTAGCGTTTATTGTGTTGAGAGCATGATGTGTTTTTTCCCTCATCCCCGACCGTGATTTGTTTCGATGCAGTTGCATTTTCTTGCAGCTGAGCTGTGACCTTGTAGAACTTCATGCTCGAATATCTGCTCTACCATAAGCACATAAGCAGTGTTCTAGCCTTGCTGGCGCTCTGCTTCCAGCACCACCAGACATCTCTGCCTAGTGAATGGCCTTTTTTGTTTCAAAGCAAAACGGGGAAGGTCTCGTTGAGAGGGCAGCTGCATATCTTCATTCTGTGCTACTGGTGTTAGTCCATTCGGGTCATTGTTCCCAGACATGAAGAGAGCAGTAATGGCAGTGGGAAAAGAATTGACGCTGGATGAACTCAAGCATTGACAGTCACCTTTTCCAATTAGGACCATTCCATTCAGTTCAGTTGTGGCACCGTTTTAGAGGCTGTTGTCTCGGGAACGGATGAATTTAGAAGTGAGTGCTTTGTACCGTCTGGAAGCCTGACACTGGTTTTCATTATAATGCAGTCATTTCTTCAATTTTAGCTGCTGAAATCATAATGTGAAGGAAGATGATGGGAACGTTTTAAGGTCTGGCACCTTGATCCTATTACATGTTGAAACAACTTGGCACCTAGTTGTGTTTCAGATATTGTCAGCCTCTGAAATGCCATCTCTGATGTTACTCCAGAAATCTGGGGAGCTGTCTGGCCTCAGGTGCTCTCTCTGGCAACATACTGTTTTGAACATGAGATTTATGAACGTCACTGGAGTTCTTCATAAAGATGACAGATTAATTTCTGAATTACTTCTTTGCCAAAATAGTTCACTGGTGATGTTGAGTGGAAAGAAAGGGTAATCTCCATAGATTTGATGACAATGCATTTTTCACATTTGAAGGTGAACTGATGCCTTTCTTCTCCTCCTGTGCTCCTCTAGCTATGAATGTAGTTTTGGAAATCCCAGTCCTGGGTTGTCTTGGCCAGAGAAGGATTAGACCTCAGGGATGCACAGTCGTGGTGTCGCAGAATGGTTTGGGCAGGAAGGGACTTTTAAAGGTCATCTAGTTCCAGTCACCTGCTGTGGGTTGGGACACCTCTCACTAGGTCAGGTTGCTCAGCCATCCTAAACTTGAACACTTCCAGTGATGGGGCTTTTGCACTTCTCTGGGCAACTTTTTCTCACCACTCACAGTAGTCACCTTACTCAATTTACAGTAAAGAATTTCTGCCTTATTTGTAATTAAATCTACCCATTTAGTTTAAAACCATTGCCCCTGGTAAAAAGTCTCTCTCCATCTTCATTATAACCCCTCTTTAGCTACTGAAAGACTGCTGTAAAGTCTCCCTGGAACTTTCTCTTCTCTAGGCTGAACAGCCCCAACTCTTGCAACCTGTCTTCAAAGGAACATTCCAGTTCCAGTCCTCTGACCATTTTCACTACCTTCCTCTGGATCCCTCCACCAGGTCCGTGACTTTTTTGTACAGGGTCTCCCAGAGTTGGATGCAGTACTCGATGTGGGGTCTCATGAGGGCAGAGTAGAGGGACAGAATCTTGACCTTGACCTGCTGGCCACACTTCTCATGGCAGCCCAGGATATGTCTGGCTTTCTGGGCTGCAGGTGCATTCCTGGCTCATGTCCAGTTTTCATCCACCATTACTCCCAGTCCTTCTCTGCAGGGCTGCTCTCAACCCATTCACTCCCAGCCTGTACTGATACTGGGGATTGACCTGACTCGGGTGTAGGACCTGGCATTTGGTAGTGTTGAACGTCGTGAGGTTCACGTGGACCCAACTCCTCAAGCTTGTCAGGGTCTCTCTAGATTCCATCCTGTCCCTCTACTGAATTGACTGCATCTCTCAGCTTGGTATCATCCACAAACTTGCTGAGGGTGCTCTTGGTCCCACTGTCTGTGTCATTTAATAAGGACTCTGAACAGTACTGATCTTGATACAGAACCCCACTTGTTTCTGGCCTCTGTTTGGACACTGAGCATTTGATTGCAGCTGTTTGGATGCAGCCATCCAGCCACTTACCCACTGAGCAGTCCATCCATCAAACCCGTATTTCTCCAGTTGAGAGACAGGAGTGTTGTGGGGACCATGTCAAAGGCATTATAGAAGTCAGCATAGATGATACCAGTTGCTCTTCCCCTTACCCAGGAATGGAGTCACATGATTGCAGAAAGCCTCCAGACAGTCAGGTGCAATTTGCCCTTTGTGAAGCTGTGCTGACTGTGTCACCTAATCGCCACCCTGATATATGCTTGACATAGCTTCCAGGAGGATCTGTCCCGCGTTCTTACTGGGCACAGAGGTGAGGCTGACTGCTCTGTAGTTCCTATGGTCTTTCTTTTGACCTTTTCTAAAAATGGGTGCGATGTTTTCTTTTTTTCTCTGTCACTGGGGAGTTCACCAGCCTGCTGTGACTTTTCAAATAGGGAGAGCAGCTTAGCAACTACATTTGCCAGCTACATGCCAGCTACATCTACTTATAATACAAGTATTTTCATATTTTCTCATATTTAATGTATGTTCCTAGGAAAACTCCAAGCAAAGTTAACAAGGAAGAGGTGGGTGGTTGCCTTAATGACCTTGAGAAGTCTGCAGATCTGCGCTATGTTTTATTTTAAACCTTTCAACCTTGACATACGATGAAAGAAATGCGGGTGTTTTGTTGGTCCGGAAACCTCAGAAACCCCCCATGCCCCAAATTTTAAGGGAGTTTAGCCTGCTGTCTCTTTCCATCAGACATCCAGCAGACCCAGGAAACATTTTATGTAGAGATTAGAAAGTGCATCTGCAAATAGGAAAGGGGCCAACCATAGAATTTAGGAGTTTTGGAATACCTGTATCTTTCAAACCGTGCTGAAAGCCAGTGTCACAAATCTCATTTCAGATAGGTTTGTCCCTCCTGTCAGTTGCAGTAGTTCATTTGATCAAGCCCTTGGTAATGAGTGTATTAAAAATGCAAGCCTTCCCCTCGTTTATTTACATCTGTTTTGTTCACTCAATGCTGGTACTGTAGGGCACTTGTACACTGTGTAAGAAGTTGCTGCTTAGTTAGTTTATGAATAAGTAGTTGCAAGCTAATTCTTTTAACTATTTTAATTGTAGAAGCAACTGCTGGTGAGAACTGTCCTAGCATTTATTTTGAACATCAGTACCTGCAAAAGTATTGAAGATTTTATGACTAGTGATTCCCTGAGTTCTACCAGGCGATGAAAATTTAAGCCTCAAAATAAAAAAGAGCAGGTCTTAAATTCCCTGAAGTCAGGTCTGGGCAGGACCTGTCAGTTGGCTCTGCCTTTGATCTACGATTTTAGACTTCCCATCTCCCTGTACAAATCTTAAGGAATTTTCAGTTGCTGATAGCGTCTGTCCTCAGGCCGTCTTTATTTTTCCCACTGGGAATGTGTCTGCGGCAGCAGCAAATGGACCAAATCAAAAAGCGAGGGGTGACGTAGAGCAGGGCTTCCATCTCTGCAGCCACACAACCCTAATGACCCGTGACTTGCAGCAGAGGGGCAGGGGGGGCAGAGGCTGATGGAGAGGCTGAGAGGAGCCTCTTGTTTAGGAAAAGGAGTAGTGTTTTTTTTGTCTGCGCCATTTCTCAGAACACCAGCGGAATGCTGGAACCAAAAAATAACGAGACTCATTATTATGGGATCTCAAAAATTTTTCCAGTGTTCAATTTTTGTTGCTGGCATCAAATTAAAATCCTTTGTCTGTAGGATATGGATGTCTGGGTCATGTCAGATGGTTTTGTGGCCATAAAAGGAAGCATCACCATGAGGACTTGCTGGCAACCGAGATGGTGAGTGAACCCTGGAAAAAGAAAGCCCTTAGCACAACAGCAAGTGAACTTGGCCGTGCTGTCAAAAATGTCATCTGGGCTACTGAAATAAAAGGTTTGACATAACAGAATGGGAAAATAAATACCAATGGCAATGACTTGTCAGTAATCCTATTATTCCTTTAAAGTACGCTGTAAAAATTCCAGGGGGTGGCCTCGGTGAATATCCTGAGATCCCTCCATTTCCACTGAAATGGAAGAGCTGTCATGGTTTCACCCCAGCTGGAGCTGAACCCCACACAGCCACTCTATCACTCCCCTCTTTGAGAAACACCAATGTCCATCACCCGAGACAGGCTGCCAGAATTCTGTAGGTCTTTGCGCTGGCATATGGAGTAGGGACTGGGACCATAAGAATGCTTGGTCCCCCCTCACCTTCCTTGCAGCCAGTGTTGGCAGCTCTGTGTGCCGAATTTCCCCAAGAGCTCCCTGCGCCTGTGCTGGTGAGTCTGGGTCCCTCTGTAGCTCCCCGAGTTGAGGCTTTTGTTCTGGTTTGTGACTGGGTACCTGCTGTCCTTGGCTCAGGAGTTTCTGGTCTCTGAACTGCTTTCCTGGCCTCTTCCACCTGCAACAGAGACAGGACAAATGGTTTTTCAGTCACCAGGGATGCTTTTACGTTCCAATCCTCTCCAGAGGGTTACCTAAAACTGGCCAGAAAAATGTGTGGGAGGGGGCAGAGAAGGATGTATCAGGGTTGTAAGATGGAACTGGCCTTTTGCAGGGGGAGAAGCGGCACTCTTGGAGGATTTTTTCAGAGGGTTTCAGGAGTGTTGACACACATGGATGCCACCACTGGGGAGTGACCAGCCTGCTCCGGTAGTGGAGTGATCTGACATCTCTTTTGGCCCAAGGCACCTCCCAAAGCTTCTCTGACAGGACAGCCTTTGGGGGGTACAAATACAGATCCCTGAGAAGGAGCAATGACAAACCATTTTTTTGGAACTCAAACGTCACCACAGACTGTGAGACAAACACAACAGTGTTTATCATGCCTGGGCTAGCCTGAAAATAATGTCATGGAGATGGTTTTGCCGAGAAACAGCTTGGAATTGCCTTCCTTCTTCTCCAGGAAGCTTTCACACAAAGATGCGGGTGAGGATCTGTTCTGTGTCCCTAAGAACAGGGTTTGGGACATGTGGAAAGAGAAACCAAAGGGGCTTTAGTTCATTCCTCAACTGGGTCCAAGGAGCAAAGAGGCCGTTGGCATAAGCCAGGTGCTGCTTGCAGATCTGACCTGTGACTCCTGAAGTCTCTGTGGTATGGCATCTCCAAGGGGCTATCCTTGAACACCATCCTCCAAGTTAGTTAACACTAAAGGAGTGAAGCTGCCACGAGTCCCATATGAATTCTCTCTGTAATTGCCTTTTGACATTCACCACCCTGCCTGCACAGGGGCCTTTGCCAGGAGGGACCTTCCTTCATCTCCTCTCCCTTCCCACCCACCGCTTTTGTCATGCTTGGAATCCCACTCTCACCCCTCGGCTTCACTTGGATATTTCCAGTTAACCTTCAGCTTTGTGCCTGGGGGTCCTGATCGATTTAGACATAGATCAAGTGGTGTTTCGTAAAGAGGCATTTTTAACCCCTATAAAAGCAAAATTTACAGAATACACAAACCAAAACCCCTCCAGATATTCTCTCAAGCCCAAGCAGTGATGTTACTGGAAACATTTTAAAAACTAAAGCCGAGCATAATTTCAAGAGGAGTTAAGTATTGTTTTCAACTCCAGGGCAGCTGCAGTCAGAGCTCTGAAGTGCAAACAGAAGCAAATGCATTCAGTTGTCATTGTACTTGGCGAGAGCAGCGGCAGAGAGAAACAGCATCTCATGCGTCATAGGAAGCAAATGGGATTCCAAGATGCTGCTAGTTACATCTCAGTTTAAAAGTATGAATTAGGAGCAGACAGCCTCATTTTATAAACAAAACTCAGTTCAAGAAAATGTCAAGGCTTTAATTTTCATTTTAATGTGTGGTGCTGGCTCTCCACCACACCTGCTCGCTTTATACAGATATTTTTTTTCCTGGCAGAACCTCTGCTAGTGCTCTGAGAAACATGTGTTCTCTGTGCCCCCAAGCACCAAAATGAACTTAGAGGTGAAGGAGTCTCTTCTGCATCCCTGTCCCAGACAGACAGTCCTCGGAGCACCCCGACAGACTCCCTTTTACTCCTCTTTGTACAAGCTATGCAGCCCGGGGCTGGGAGCTGGGGGCCTGCTCTGGATGACTTTTTGAAAGCCTCTGGCCAGTGAAGTCCTCTTGCTGTTCAGCAATGAGATGTTTTGGGTTTTTTTTGCTACTGCTGTTGCTTGCCTATAACAGCCGTTCCACCCTCCCATTATGCAGTGAGTGAGTGGCTTGCTTTGCTGTACCCAACTTTTCTTACCTTACTCACATTGACCTCCCACAGTGAGATTATTTTCAAAATGGGGGGAGGTGGGGGTGGAGAAGGACATATCAATACTATATGGAGTGCAATGAAAATGCAACACTTTTATAGCTTTTTGGGACACACCCTCATCCCCAGTTACCAAGCATTACACATTTGCTGTGCTTGCAGTTTCAAAGTCGTTGCCTTTGAGTTGTCACCATGGAGAATAAAAGCAGGAAAAGCTACTGCCAATCTGCCTTTTTATTATCCCATGGGCGAACAACATGCCCAATTTTTGCTAAGAAAAGTGCAGTTTACATGGAGTTGTTTTTTTTTTTTAATTAATGGATGATAAACCAAACATTTTCCAGTGGAGCAGCAGACCTCTTCATAAATTTCTTACCTAGCACATGAGCATGCCCTGCTCAGCCTCCTTTCATTCAAGAAACCCCTGTCAATTCCCCATGGAGTCACACAACTTCACAGAAAGGATAAACTCTCCCTTGCACACATAACCCCTATTATTTTTTCCTGCAGATTTTATTTGGAAACATCTTTTTGTTTCTACAGACACGATCTTTCTTCTTGTCAGTTTGACCCATTTGTCCTTATATCCGCAGTACTCTGGAACGATGTTGTTCATCTCTCATAAATAAGTAATTTCATTCAGGTTCTGTCTCAATGTTTGTGGTGGTTTGACCCTGGCTGGAGGCCAGACTCCCACCAAAGCAGCTCTATCACTCCCCTTTTAGCTGGACAAGGGAGACAATATCTATTGGGAGGCTTTGGAGTCGAGATAAGGACAGGGAGAGATCATTCTGCAATCAGTGTCACAGGCAAAACAGACTCAGCACAGAAGAAAGGCAAGAAAACTCTCTAATTTATTACACTGCACTACACATACACAGAAACCACAGTTGGATAATGAGAAGTACAAACAGCTCTTAAAACACCACCCCCCACCCCTCCTGTCTTTGTAGACCTCACTGTATTCATGATGTTTCTCCTCCCCAGGATGGCACAGGGGAAAGGGGGG
>VXBZ01005960.1:428931-558559 GCA_013399135.1 Heliornis fulica
GGACTGCAGGTTCTGTTGGGCTTGCTCCAATGTAGGTCACAGATTCTTCCATATTCCTCCACCTGCTCCATCGTGGGCACCTGCCTGGCCCAGGTACCTCTCCATGGGCTACAAGCAGGGTCTCTTCATCTTCCATGGGCTGAGGCGGGACACCCACTTCACCATGGTATTCTCCACAGGCTGCAGGGAATCTTCTCTCAGTGCCTCCTACCCCCTTCACTGACCTTGATGTCTGCAAAGTTTTTCACATCTTCTCACTCCCTTCTCTGGTGGCAAAATGTGGCTGTTTGCATTTTTCTCTCTCTAAAATGTGATTCCCAGAGGCCTGTGACCAGCGCTGATTGGCCTGTCCGGCCTTGTCAGTAACAGGGTTTGGGAGTTTGGCTTTGGGAGCCCAGCTGGGATTTGCTTTGTTGGACCCTTAAGAAGCTTCTAGCTGCTTCTTAAAGAAGCCACATTGCAAAGCCACCACAATGTTGTAAATAAGGGATGTGGGCTCTAGGAGTTTGCAGATGTGAGATCTGAACAGCATGTACATGTTCAGGTCCATATCCACCAGGTGTTTTCTGTGGTCAGGTGCAGAAGAAGTTTATGAAGCTCCTAGCTCTGGTCTGTCTCTCCCTGCACAAAGCCTCAGCTCTTCAGTTTCCTCCCTGTGGAAGGGGAAGCAATGCAGGGCCACCTGTTTCCTAGGGTGATGCTGGTCAGGCCCCAGCAAACTCAGCCCAGATCCGGACACCTCTCCCAAATGCTGGGCTGCCATCTAAACCCCACTTGTTTCCCAGCTCTGCACTGAAGCAACACCCCAGCTTTACACCCCCGGCAAATACGGATCCAGACCCAAGCTTTTCAAGGCTGGCTCAGTCCTCACTGACATGGACAACAGTGGAATGGGGATTCCTTGTGGTGTGGCGAGGGAGGGAGCGTGAGAACTTGCTGCCATGGCAGCCGGAGTGGCAGTCTCTGAGGGGGCACGGAGGTACAAGCTGGTGGTCTGCTGAGAGGCTGAGGGTATGGGATGTGTGGCATTAAGGATCTCTACTTACACCTTTGGGCCTTCTTCTTCCTCAAAGATACCCCTCCCCTCAAATGAAGAAATCCCCAAACCCCCCAGGAGAAGGAAACTGCACCCATGCCTTGAAGACAAATGTACATGAGGAAGACCATGAAGAGAGGAATGCCGAGCGGTCACCCAGCTCCATTGGAAGTCCCTTCAGTCTGGGGAAATGTTTGTGCAGCCAAGGTAGAAGCCAGAGGTGCCCCCGCAGCAGCTACAGGTCACCACCCCTCACAGGTGAAGATCCTTTGTGCCCAGGGCCAGCAGGCCTGGACTGGTTTGTGATAGGGATGTCAATACAGGCTTGTGACTCGGGGACATTTCTGAATTAGAGAAACGAGTCAGGAAAAAATTGCCTAAAATGATACAGGAACATGAGGAGGGGTAGTGGTTGCATCCAGTCCTCACTGTGGGGTGGAAACCCTTTCTGGTGGTAGCTGAAGTTTGTTTCTGTCGTCCTCTCTGGAGCAGGTGTTGGTGATTTTCGTGTCCCAGTTCTCACATCTTCTCTTTGAGCAACAGATTAGTCAGCGCACTTGTCTGTGAATAGGTACTCCAGGGTAGTGAGCGTCTGAGCTCCAAATGGATGCATTTTACACTCAAGAGATTGCTAAATTATTAATTTCTTTAGACTCTTAAAGTTCCCTGCTTCCTGGCAACGCTAGAATGTGTGTTTCACAGACCTCAGTCCCAATCACCTTGGAAATGCAAGTTGGCATGGACCTAAACCTTCAGTAAGATGGAGATGGGGTAAAACTTCCATCATAAAAAGCTAAAGGCATGTTTACCTCTTACAGATACACCACCGTGTCCTACCCAAGGACCACTGCATTCATTTGCATCCCTAAATCTGTGCACAGTCATGGAAAAGACAACTTGTGTCCCACGCAAGTGACATTCCTCCCTGACTGGAGGATGTAGGGCTAAGTATGGTTAAAGCAAGTCAGCCAAAAGAGAACTGCCCAGGGACCTCTGGCACTGTGGGTTTGTGCCCTCTTGGGGACAGGACATAGCCCAGCCTGGCCTGCTGCTTTCCTTAGGGAACCCCTCTCTCGTCTTCAGATCAGGAACATTCTGAAAGAAGGGTGAGGTTACTAAAATGAAGACTGCCTCAGCTGTAGAAGCTCTCCCTGGATTCCTCTTTCAGGTTTTTGGGCAATCATAGACCTTAAAGGCCTGCACAGGCAAAGTTTGAGGAATATCTGCCTCAAACACAGATCCTACAGATCCGTGCAGGCGCTTGGCTACTAAGGGTGGGCAGACAGGATGTGTGGGACTGGCACCTGTCACATTACTCAGTAGAACTCAGAGCCACAGCAGTTTAAGCTGACACTGTCGGCACAGGTAAGTGCTCAGTATTTCGTTGTGCCAGTGTACAAGTGATAGTTGATGATGGGTACTCTATTTTGGGTAACTGCCACGGGCTACTTTCCAGAGTCAGGTGCTCCATCTTGGGCATTGGATGATGTAGGTGCTCTGTCCAGCTCATCATAAGGCTTCACATACTTCGCAGGAACCCAACATGCACCTGCAGGGAGTAAAACACAAGCATACCCCCTTCCCCAAGTGGTTAGCTGTACCGGTCCATGCCATTTCGAGTCCCCATCAGATCCCTGTACAGCACCTTAGGCCTGTGTGACAAAGTGGAATGATTGCCAGCATGCTTTTCAGCTGCTGTAAGAGAGACCGTGCTGGGAGAAGGCCACCTGTTCCAAACGTTTAAAGTCTGTGTAGCATTATCTAAGTGTTCCTGAGGAAGGAGCATACTCATAAAGTAAAATCCTGCTCGTATTAGCAAAACCAGAGTCTGCAAGCATCCCAGTGCAGTCAGTTTGTGCCACACTGTGCACCCGGGCAGCCAAACCTGACGGATGCAACCCAGAACCCGTGTAATTGCTGAACTGAGCTGTCAAGACCAAGAGGAGAGCGCTCGGCCCCATGCACCAACAGGCCTTCACCTGGCGACCACACTCGTGTGTGGGCAGCAGGCTTGGAGCTTAAGGTATGCTCTAAGTAGCACTGAGGAAGTGAGATGTGGGATATTTGTTGGTTATTGTTGGAGGTTTTTTGTTTATTTTAAATAGAAATACATATTTATATATAGTAATCTATGTTTTTGTTTCTGAGAAGAGAGACCTGTGGCTGCCTTCTGTTCAGGCCAGTGTGGTACCCAAGTGGAAAATTTCACTTTGAGTAAGATGCAAGTTGGGCTGGTTCTTGTGAATAGTTGTAAAGTTACTGCAGCAGAGCTCTGTAATCTAGATGTCTCCGAGGACAGCCTGTCATCCTGATGAGAAAAGCTTCTTAATTGAGCAAAGATGCTGCACTGTGGCTGCAACAATTCACAAGTGTCCCAACTTCCCTCATCATACCAATGAGACTAGAGTCACAGAGCTCTCAACAAGGGGTTTTAGAAGATTCCCAACAAAAGCTAAGTCTGAAAGTTCAGTGCTTGAGCATGTGCACCATGCAGAGAACGCATTTCAAAATATGTTTGAAGAGCATTAACAGAGTTTTGTACTGATGCAGAGATCTTTGAAAGGAAGAGTGCAGTTAGCATCCCAAGTATTGCTTGGCAGACCTGAGATTTATGCACTTCTGTGAAAAGCTCAGCTTCACTTGCAGGCAAATCAATTAAGCAGCCCTTGCAGCTAAGCTTAACTGAGTTCCTGTTTGAGCACTTCAGTGACACCGATTTCATGATTGAACTTGGTCTGATTAATGGGAGAACCAGAAAGAATCCATGGTCAAAATATTGGACAAACTGTTTAAGCTAATGAGGGAGGATGCTGGAGTTTGTGAGGCAGCTGGTAGTGAGAGCATGGAGGGGAAAAAGAAAAGGGCTGCCTTCAGAGACATACCAAATGCAAGCACAGGAGAAAAACAAAGAGGAACTTGCTGGTGCATCCTCAAAACATCACATATATGCTGCATGAATATTGAGCATCTTAGCCGATTATTACCCTCAGGTTATGTCAGTACCAGTATGTCATACAGCCCAGGGTGCCCAGTCCCTGATCATCTACTTCCTGTAACGCATTAGTGTACCATAGTCTGTACTACATTCTGGAGTAAAGTTATCTGCAGTCATCCCATCTGGTAGCTAATTGTTCTGGATGACCACCAGATGAACAAAGATCCACTAGGACACCTTGCAGGAGCCGTGTGCCAAGGGCCATGTCTAGCTAGATGGCAACTTGTTATATTTGGAAGGAGTTATCTTAGGCTAACACCACTTGGCTTCTGTGTGCTTGGCCCCTTTTACTGAGCAGATCATATAATCACAGAATGTCCTGAGCTGGAAGAGACCCATAAGGATCATCAAGTCCAACTCCTGGCTTCACACAAGGCCAGACAAGTCAGAGCATGGGACTGAGTGCACTGTCTTCTTGATACAGGAGACTCCTCTTGAACTCAGCCAAGCTGGGTACTATGACCCCTTCCCTGGGGAGCCTGCCCAACCACCCTCTCAGTATATAACTTCCTAACATCCAACCCAAACCTTCCCTGTCACAGCTTCATGCCATTCCCTCAGGTTCTATCACTGGTCACCAAAGAGAGGAGATCGGTGCCTGACCCTCTGTAACTGTTCTGTTCATTGTTTGCTTTGCTCCTTCCAGAGATGAACATAATAGGCTGATGTTCCAACTCCCAGGCAAGAGACAGGCCTTCACACAGTTTCTGGGAGAGAACTACTATGCAGACTGAATATTTTGGTATGTGCGGTAAGGGTACCACAGAAATGAGCTGTAGTTTCCATTGTACTGTGGCAACAGGAGCATGTACCTTCCTGAGGGGCTGGGGGAATGCAGAAACAATAAAGGCAATGTGTCAGACATTTCCAGGCCTAGTCCTCCCTAGAAACAAAAAAAAAAAGAAAAATGACAGACATCTTAAATGACATGTTTCTTGGGAACTAACAGCAATAGCGATGCCGTTATTTATTTCCTTTTTGGCCTGCCCTCCTCTGGCACCAAGCTCTCAGTTGTACCTACCCTTGCTTGTGAGGCCGTGGTCTAGACTGGACTAATGCAGTTTAAAATGAACTCTCCAAAGTCTGTCACTTAAAAAACCTGGATCGACTTATGGATCCAACATAGGGTTCAGCCATGTGAACTGTGAATCCGCACAGCAGTATTAAGTCAGATTCAAGGGGGAAAGGCGGAAGTGGAGACCAAAGGACTTAAACCAGATTTACTGCCAACGGAGCATGAAGCTGTGCCCTCTGCGATGGCCAACCTGTGGCTAAGGGCGGTGTGGACACATCTGAGTTACTCAGACAGTAATTCCAGTCACTTGCTACTGCTCACAGCTCACTTGTTCCCTGGGGATCCTGTGCTCTTAACTGGGCCGAGGGCTACTCCCCATTTGGGAGCTCACCCCTACATCAAAGCTCACTGTTAGCGTTAGGCCTGCATGCAGTGCTGAAAATAAAACTTCTACTGCACAACAGATTCGATGCTGTCATTTTCTTGCCTGAAGCACACTGTGATTTCTTCCCGTTTGGCTCCGTGGGAGGCACAGGCATTTCAGTATACACTGCCACGTTCGTTACAGGGAGTTCTTCCGCGCTAGAGATATTAACATCTTTGTTATTACTGCCAGTTCTCTCCTCCCCCGTACCAAGTGGTCGCCTGAGCAAGAATTCCTTTTAAGGACAGACTCCCAGTAGTAGTATTCTCCCCCTCAAAGTGAAGATGTCTTCAGAGGTCAGCTCCTTCTGCTTTCTCAGAACCCAGCCTCCCCCGTATTCCTTAGAAAGTTGTTATTATAGGTATCAAAATCACCCGCAGAAATACCATAGAAATTCTAGAAACCCGTGTCATTATTACTTCTTTGTAGTCATTAACAACTCAGAACCACAGCAGCCAAGTTAAGAAGTTTTATGCAAGAAAAAATGTTTAATATTTAATATAAAATCAAAGTTTGACATAGTTTATTTTTCAAACATCATCCTCTTTCAGTTCATCAACTGACAATTAGAAGAGCACAATTAAAAAAAAAGTAGTCTTTTAAAAATCCTCTAAAAACATTCATAAAGTGCCACCCACAAAAGCACCTAAACAAGGATCTGAGAGAAATACCTACTGGGATGTTAATTTACTTAATTGCTGCTGAGGACTAAGCTGTCAAACAGCAGCATATCATTCAGGGAACAGTCACACAACCCAGCAAAAACACCATTCCATGGAGGTGGGCCCAACAGAGCATCAGTTGGCTCCACAACATGTATGCAGAGGCACCCGGTGCAGTGTCGTAGGGTTTGAAAATAAATAGATGCTAACACCACCTAAACCTAAGAATACTGGCAAAGCGGGAGCCATGGATTCCAAGGCGAGCAACCATCCTGGGCTCGTGGCCTTACTGGGAGGGCAAAACCCAGGCAGCTTGTGCAGAAAATGGGTACAGATTTCAGCTGGTTTTTACTAAGATAAAAACCACTCCCCACTAGAAATTCCAGAAAAAGGCACTGATCCTTGGAACGCTTCTGTGTTCTCTGCTCCTGCCTTGAACGTACCATCCCATAAAGACCTTTCTTTTCCCCAACCCCAAAAGAGAAGCTCAGAACCACCGCACCGCAGTGAGCACGCGCGAGTTTGCCTGGCAGTGGCCTCCCCACTACCTTTTCTCGAGTGCCTGGGCAGTGCTCACAAACAGATTTACTCAGAAGGAAAGGGGACAGGCTCTGAGGGCTCCTTCCCCCAAAACATCACAGCCCGTATGAGACATCCAGGGAGCAGCTGAGTGTCTTCCCAACACCGGGTCCACATGGCCTTGTCTTCCCCACCATCTACTCTGTATGGTGCTTCTGGTGGCGCACCAGCTGGGGCTGGAACCGAAAGCTTTCCCCACACTGGGTGCAGTGGTAGGGCTGCTCTCCAGTGTGGATGCGGGTATGTTTGATCAGGTTGGAGTTGCCACTGAAGCCCCGGCCACACTGGCTGCATTTGTAAGGCTTCTCGCCAGTGTGGGTACGAGCGTGATTAATGAGGTCAGAGCTCTGCCCAAAACACTTGCCACACTGCCCACAGGCATAAGGCCGGATGCCATCGTGGGCTCGCTGGTGCTGAAGGAGGTGGGAGTGTTGGCTGAAGCTTTTCCCACAAGCTGAGCACTTGTAGGGCCGCTCGCCTGTGTGCATACGCTGATGTTTGATGCAGGTGGAGCTGTCGCTGAAGATCTTCCCGCACTCGCTGCAGACGTAGGGTTTGAACCCGGTGTGGATGCGCTGGTGCTTGAGGAGGTTGGAACTCTGGCTGAAGCTCTTCCCACACTCGGTGCAGGTGTAGGGCTTTTGGCCCGTGTGGACCCGCCGGTGCTGGATGAGATGGGAACTCTGGCTGAAGCCCTTGCCACACTCCACACAGAGGAACGGGCGCTCCCCAGTGTGCATTCGCTGGTGCTGGATGAGGTGGATGCTCCGACTGAAGCCCTTGCCGCACTCAGGACAGATGGTGGGCCGCTCTGCACGAGGAGCTTGCCGTGAGGCTGCCACCATCCTTCTCTCCTGTCTTTTCACCAGGCTGATATCAGAGCAAGGCAGCTTACCCTGCTCACAGCCACCTTGCTGTACCTCTGGGGAGCAGTGCTGACTTCCATAGTTGTCCACGAACTGTTCCTCTTGTCTTCGGGACCCTGCTGCCAACATGTCCTCCTGATCTGTGTTTGCAAGGTGATCTGGAAGGGGACCTACCTCACCATCTGAAAAAAAAAGCGCACAGTTTTAACTGTGACCCTTTCAGGGAAATTGCACAGCAGAGAACAGGCAAGCTGTTCCTTGAGAGCCTGGTCTGCACCATGTAGGAGCAGCAGTAAAGGGAAGACTGGGTGCAAATGGAAACCTAGCTGTGGGAGAGGCTGTATGGCATCATTGTGCAACACAGAGCAGACATGCCACCAACAGCAGAGCCAAGGAGCATGCTACAGGTATCTCCTTGTCTCCAAGAAATCTTGGAGGACACAAATTTTGTTGTCTTAATATTCTCTCTTACACATACTCTTAGCTGCAGGCAGACAAAGGCAGGCTCTCTGCATGCCCTAAGAGTGGGTCTCAGTGCGAGCTGCATGGGTTAAAGGGGCTTAAATAACACCACGGAAGCTCAAAGAGCATTTTGTTTGCTCTGTCGTTATAAGCTTATAGAACTTATTCCTTACCCATGTGTATCTCCTCCAAGGCCTCATGACCTTGTTCTTCTCCTTGGTCCATGTGGACAGTTAGGTCAGGTTCAGCAATCAGGAATCCTTCTAACAAAAGCAAACGAAAGTAATCTTGGTTGAGTATTTAGCAAAAGCCTGTCATATGTCTTAAAATCTACTGTACCTGCTGGATATGGGGAACAAGGAGAGTGGTTACATGAAAGAATGGAATCAACTGAGCAAACATTTATGGAGATCCTGAGCTCTGCTGAGGCATCCAATGTCAGACACTTTCCTTAAGGAATATTCATGGAGTGGGGCAACTCTTCTGACAGTGATTTACATTAGGATGTGCACTGGACATGCTGGACTAAGAACTGGTTGACAGCAATCATGGATACAGGTGTAAGCAAATGACAAAAACCAGTCATATTTACATTTCTTCAATAATGACAACCATGAGATTAATTACTCTCTGATTATTTTAAATGGAAAATGACTCTTTGGTCACCAGAACCCAATTTTCTTACTTGATGCCTCACCTCTTCTTTCTCATCTAAGACTCTCAGCAGGCTGAGGCAGCAAAAAACAACAAATTTTATGTCTTGTCTACTGCTTGGTTGGATTCTGTTAGCTCCTTGCCTGGCTTTCCTACTAAGCTCCAACAACCACCACAAACCCAACTGTTGGGCAGGTGGCTCTTACAAACACCATCCAGCATCAAAGACTAGAATTTTTCCCACAGTATTCACCGTTTCAAGGCCAAACCCAGCCTTGAGGAACAGGAAGCAGCAGCAGTTACTATCAAGAGGGCTGGCATTAGCAGTTGCTGCAGAAAAAAACACAGAACAGAGAAAATACAATGGGAAGGAAAATCCTGCTTTATATAGAAAGTAAGTAAAAATGTCAGGGAAAAAATGCCATGTGGATGGATCAAGGATCACAGGCCGAGGTGTCACAGCTAAAGCTGAGATCACTTCTGGGAATATTTTAAAAGGATGTAAGACTTTACTTCCCCCACCCACCTTTTAGTCTTTACAGTTGCTTAGTACTAGTTTGCGTCACTTTCAAAAATGTGCTCCCTGAATTCTGTTTCAAGCTACCAGTCTCTCTGGACAACTACTCAAGCTCCAGGTGGAACTGCCGAATGGAGAGATGGGCTCTGGTGCAAACAAACACTGTCAGCTGATGGATGCCTGGTCCTAGACTATTTCATCAATCATCAACAGCAGTTTAACAGCACCTTATGGATAATAAGGGATTAGAGACAGTATCAGAATCAAGGAGGTAACTCAGATGAAGGGGACAGTTTTGGACTTTGGTTTCCAGTTATTATAAAACCACCTATCCTGGAGTCTATCTTGAAGATCCTAGATGGCAAAGCTGGACAGAAAGAATGGGAGCAAGGAAAAGATAAAGGCTGCAATATTGAACTGAAGAACCACAAAGACAAAAAAGATAAAATCAGGTAAGAAAAAAGGAAGCCTTAGTGAAAAAAAAAAAAAACCAAACCAAAAAACCCGAAACCAACTCACAGCAGAACACAGCAGACTTAGAAGTTACTAATCTGAGTTCCTACTTCAAATATTTGCTGAACACTGAAGTGGACCTCCCCTGCAGATGGAACAGTTCTGGCAGTTCTAAGTCGATACATGAAGGGTGGTTGCTTTCTGCAGCCATACAGCTTTCAGAACTTTGTCATTACCAAGAACTTCTGCTGCAAGTTTGGCAGTACGAGCCGACCAAGCTATTTACATGCTGCAGCATGTACCAGATGGCCCACCCCCATTCTAGGGCAGGAGTCCTCGAAACCCTGTCCGCATGGAGACCTTTCCCCCAGACAGCTAGTCACAAACAGCGGGGTTTCTCTCTGAAAGCTGTCAACAAACACGAACTTAGGAGGAGCAAATCCCTTAGCGTCTCAGAGGTGGTACCAGCATCTGAGAAAGTACCAATAACAGCCACCTGGGGAAACATCTGAGCACGCTGGCAAGGTAGAAGGAAGAGCTACCTTCCGACCCTGCAAACATTTCCTAGCTTGAGTTGCCACTGCCACACTGCTATGCTCAGATATGCTGCGGCAGCTCAGCCGAAAGCCTTCATACAATTAGTGGGCTGCTCTGGAGTAAGGAAAGATTTCCTTCCTTTCCCCACCATCACAGTCATGTCTCTGCGAAAGGAGGGGACAAACCTCATGAGCAGAGGGGGCATTCCGTCAGGAACTGCATCTGTTACTGGAAGAACGGGTATACTGGGTTTTTTGCTCAAATGTGTTAAATGGAACAGGAAGAACGCCTGTGTACATGAGCGTGTGGGGTAAAACAAGGCATGAGGGGTATCTAATTTGGACCTCCAGCAGGGGCTTTGCAAACACGCCACACTGTTCCTGGGGCCTTTGCTTTAGTGCTGTGATACCATATATAGATTTCATAAACGGGTCCTACAATGTATGTTTATTACCTTAACTATTCACGAATCACTACTTATTTTCTCGTCCGCCCGCTCAGTTCTGCATTCCTCCTGTGGCTGCACCAAGCTGTGGAGGTTACTGGACTCATTCTAGCACAGAGTGCCATACTTTCAGCTTCTCATGCTCCTTGGGATCCTGCAGCCCGCTCCCAAAGGGCTGCCGGCAGCTAAGCACGCTCCGCGGGGTCATGCCAGGCACAACAGCACGAACCTGCAATTCAGAAGATGCTCACATCTAACCCTCCCCAACTGTTACCCGGGAGAGATGGTGCTGGCAGTAAAAATCAGAAGGCGAAGGTGCTTCTATTGCAGAAAACAGCTAATCATGCAGCAGCGCACCTTCCTCTCGGGCGGGACGGGAGCCCCCTTTCCCTATGCCAACAGGGCACACAGATGGCACCCGATGGTGACTGCCTTCCCGTACAGCTCGGGATGCTGGCAGGACACAGACGTGGGAAGTGGAGCGGGAGGCCGGCTGCAGGGCACGGTACCCAAAGGCAGGGGTGGAGCAGGGCGGGGGGCATGTGTCTGCAAAAGGGGTCAAGCGCCGGGTAGCTTTTGGGAGCAAAGGTTTGGGAACGCCAGCTGCAGGGGCTGTTTAGGCAATTTAGGCATTTGCTCCGTGGCAGGTGAAAAGGGATGGAGAGGGGGAAACTGCGTTACGGCTAAGGGGTTCAACCACGCCAGGAGGTCATCTGCAGCGGCGCGGGCTGTAAGAGAGGCAAGCCGGCCATCCTCCGGGCCGCATTCTTCTCTTCTCTTCTCTTCTCCTCCGGGCCGACCCTTCCTTCCCAGGGCCGACAGACAAAGGCTCAGGCACTGGGTTAAAGCCCGGCTCTCGGTGCCGCTGGCCTTCCCTCGGGCCGTGCGCAGACCCGCGCGGGCACCCCTGGTCCTGCCCCTCGCTGCCGCTCCGTTCCCCCGGCCGAAGGGGGTGCGGGAGGCCCGGCCCGGCCCCGCCGTGCCGCACCGTGCCGTTCCTACCTGCAGGGCGCCCGCTCCCGCCCGGCGCCCTCCCCGCTGCGCGCCGGCGGCAGCTTCCTGCTCCGCGGGCAAAGGGCGCTTCCTGGGCGGGGCGGGAGGCGGCGGGCAGGCAGTGGCGGGTCTGTGAGGAGAGACCCTGGCACGGGGCATTCCCGCGGCCCTGCCCCAGTACTCCTCGCGGGGAAAGCTGCGGCGCCCTGGGCCTCCCGACTCGTTACCCTGCGCCTCGGGGGAAGCGCCGGGAAGACTGCTCGGAGGAGGCTGGGGGACGGATTATTTGTCTCCACAGCTGCCGTGGAGTCTCAGGTCCAGCGCCCCTCAGAGGGCTGATCCCCAGAGGTCTTGGAACACACCGTTGTTTTGTGGGCTATATGCAGAGGTGTGTATTTCACTGAAATCACAGAATCACAAGGCTGGAAAAGACCATTAAGATCATCGAGATCCAACCGTACCTGTCCTCTCCTAAACCATATCCTTGAGCACCTCATCTACCTGTCTGTTAAATACATCAGGGATGGTGACTCAGCCACCCCCCTGGGCACCCTGTTCCACGCCCCAGCAACTCCTTCAGTGAAGAACTTTTTCCTAACATCTAGTCTGAACCTGCCCTGGCACAGCTTGAGGTCATTTCACCTTGTGCTGTCACCTGTCACTTGGCTGAAGAGACCATCACCCACCTCTCTACAAACTCCTTTCAGGCCATCGTAGGTAGTGATAAGGTCTCCCCTCAGCCTCCTCTTCTCCAGACTAAACAACCCCAGCTCCTTCAGCTGCTCCTCATAAGGTTTGTTCTGCAGCCCCTTCACCAGCCTGGTTGCCCTCCTCTGGACCTGCTCCAGGACCTCAATGTCCTTCTTGTAGTGAGGGACCCAGAACTGAACACAGTACTTGAGGTGTGGCCTCACCAGAGCTGAGTACAGGGGCACAATCACCTCCCCAGCCCTGCTGGCCACACTGTTTCTGATACAAGCCAGGATGCCTTTGGCCTTCTTGGCCACCTGGGCACACTGCTGGCTCACATTCAGTCTGCAGTCACCAACACCCCCAGGTCCTTCTCAGCCTGAGAGCTGTGCAGTCTCTCTGCCCCAAGCCTGTAGCGTTATGTCCCAGTATTTGCTAAAGCACTTCCCCTTATCAAGTTGTCAACTTATGGGCGGAAGGGAAGCTAATGAAGTTTGTGTCTGTGGTATAAAATGGGAGACACGGTGGCATGTAGCAGCTCCTTGTGAGGACACCATGCCATGCAAGGTGGGAGAGGAGATAGGAGGTCACTTTGTTCTGCAGTTGTCTCATATGGAGTCTTCCCCAGGGGAAAGAAATGTACACATGATTTTACAATGTACCTTGACTTCATTTCTCCAAGTAACTCATACCTGCAGGGAAGAACACAGGTGACTGTGTTTTCCTGAAATGTGTCAGGAAACTTGAGAGCTTGGGTGCATATATGAGTACTTCCCTCATTTTTGAGAGGAAGGTTTCCCTACATAGTAGGTGACAGAGGAAAGGGCTAACTTAGGCCTCTGCAGTTCCGAACTTAAACCCCTGCCCCCTTGGGGCACTGGAGCATGAGATTGCCCCTGATAGATAGCTGTTGGGGTGCACTAGCCAGCCCTTTCCCCAGGCATTTCCCATCACTGCTCTGCGATTACAGAGCGCAGAGTTCCCACAATGTTACCGTTTGCCAGTACAAAGCAGGCCAATTCCACTTTGATACACTGGCTGTGGCACAGGCCTCCTGCGCTGCGCGATGCGTTTTTCCCTCAACCTCGCATGGCCAGAGGTCTGATTCTGTGGGACTTCACATCAAGCCTGGCAGGAACCAGGCTTCTGTGAGACCACACGGCTTTTCTTGCCCTGGCGAGCTGGATGTTTGCTGGTTACTTGCCACCGTGACACTTGAGTTGCCTTGCCACCTTTCCAGGGGACCGGGTGGGTTTGAACATGGAGGAAGCCACCCTGTGGCAGGAGACAGCAGATGCGCTTCGCTCCACCAGGTAATGAAAAACAAGCAGCTTTTTACCTTGGCCCCTGCATTCCAACATATAAATACACAGTCTTTTTTGGGTGGTGGTTCTTTCACGTCACTGCTTGCTTCAAGGTGATAATATAGAAAAATGTCCAGCCCTCCTAGGAGGCCCAAATGTGCAGTATGTGCTTAGTGGTGATACAAAACAGGCTGGCTGAGACAAGGGCTTGGATGAGGGTGCAGAAAGGAGTGGTTTTCCAGGAATCTGGAAATCTTACTTGCTAACAAAGTAAAACATACTCTGAAAGCCACCTGAATGCTTTTCTGTTTCAAGCTATCATTAGGAGGGCACCAGTGATTTGCATTAGTGAGAGACCTTAGTGACTATGTGCCCTAAACTGTATGGGAATCGCAGTAAGAAAAAAGAGTGGAGTTCAGTGTTGTCATGCTGAGGCTTTGTTTGTTAAGGTTTAAGCACCAATTTGCACTAAAGACTTCTTCTGCTGGAGAAGCGATGACTGATATGGGCTCATTTGACTTGCAGTCTGTAATTTCACTTGCCGTAGACAGATGGAGAAATGGTCGCCAACAAAATAAAATGGGAATACTGAAATAGAATGAAAGGGAAAACACAACTCCATCAATTTACAAAACAGTACAACTGACAGGCACATTGCTGCATCCTTGCCATGCTTGTAGCACATTTGTTTAGAAATGGGGAGGGTTGAAGATCAGTATGTTCACAATTGAAGTACAAATGTGTAGAAAAGAATGAGAGATTAATCATGGTTTCTGAATCTCCATCCTTGGAGGTTTTTGGAATGTGGCTAGACAAAGCCATGGCTGACTTGATCTGGTGCTGGTGATAGTTCTGCTTTGAGCAGGAGGTTGGCTACCAGGGGTCTCTTCCAATCAACATTTCTGTGATTCTGTAACCAAGATGTGGGCAATTATGAGTTACCATTCATTCATCCTGCAGACAATTCAGTGATGGAAAGTAGTCCAACCACCTGCTCAAGCAGGGTCAGACAGAGCAGGCTGTCCACAATCAAGCCCAGTCAGATTCTGATATCTCCACATCTTCATTATACTTCAGGTGGGGGAAAATGGCAGGAATCAAGCTACTACTAGGCTGATTAAAAAATTGGAAAGCTATCAGTTGCAATATCAATGCTAAAACACACCTGTCCCAATCTAGGCATGTGCTTGGGGAAAAAAGTGAATGTGACATCACTGTGTCATGTTCCATTTTGTAGTAGTTCAGGCAACTTCACTGAATTCCAGGAATACATGTTCCTCAGACTACAGTATGTGCCAGTGCTCTGGGAGGATTCCAGCTTAAGGTACTCATATTGTGTCTTGGTAGTAATTGCTGATCTGAGCTTCTTGCATTGACTCAAATCTGCTAGCGGCCTTAAAAGTAGATGCAGAACGAAGAGCTTTCCACCAGGAGAGTCAAGGACAACTATGACTGATTGGGACTAAAATGGCCATCAAAGTCAGTATATATGAACAGGATAGCCTAAGAATAGCAACCCTTTGTTGTCACAGATTTCTTGCTGAGTTTCATTTAAGATTACCCAGGCTTGTTGAATTACAGATTTTTCCAAATAAGGAGAAAAAAGAAAAAAAAAAAAAAGAGAAAATAAAAAGGAAAAAAAAAGAGGAAAAAAAACGTGTGCACATCCATGGACCTGATATTTTTAATGTGTTGTTTTGTTTCAAAGTGGTGATATTCATTCCCTTTTTGAAGAAATTGACATCAATGTGTTTGGTAAATGTTGTATGAGATGCAAAATCAAAGTTATGTTTGTTCACCTGATTCACCACTTACTTTGGCAACTGACATGTAGCTAAGGAGATTTACTCTGATGTTTAACCTTCCATAAAACACAGTAATCACTGAGGGTCTGCATAGGTACATGCTTGTAGACCAGCAATCTGCAGATGATGTGCATGAAGGTTAGCATAAGGAACCTGTGATGGACCCTTCCTTCACCTGAAATGGAGAGTAGCTGTCACTGTGTGATTTTGAAGTTTCTCTAAGTAAAACAGAAAGAGATAATGAAAAAAAAAAAAACAAACCATGAAACAAAACCAAAAAAACCCTTGTAAAGATAAAAAAGTGTAATAATAGTTTGGGGAGAAAAATCAACCAGTGAATAATCAGAGGCATTCCTAGCATTGAGTAACTAAAGAAATAAAAAATGAGAGGTCTAGAAGAACAAACAGACACACCTATGTGAATTTCTGTGTGAATTTGTTGGAGACAACCCCCAGGTTCCTCAGGCTCCTGAGACAGCTGGCCAATGGACTGGTGCAAGCTCGCTAACGGAGGTTATGTTATATGTACCTACATACACACCCAATAAAACTTGTCAGTTAAAGGAGTACCTGCCCTTATCTCAGTCGTTGATTGCTTAATTGCCTGTTACCTAGATTTGCTGCCTTCACTATGCTTTTACAAAGCCAAGAAAGGGCTAAGAACTGGAAAAAAACCCAAAGACTGAAAAGCAACTGGGAAACTGCATTGAGGGGTCTTTCAGCAGATGCTGAATTTTATCTCATCTTTAGAAAGCACACGCGATTTAAGTAGTTCACCAGTAAGTCTAAATGTTTACTTCCCTACGCAGCCTGTTTCCTTGTACCATGGGAAAGGGAGACCACCTTTCATGAGATGGTGGCAGGTAGATGCTTCTCTGTGCTAGCAGAATGCTGCCCAAGGGTGTTTGACCCCTTTGATTCCCCCTGTATCACAGTTGTCACCACTTCTGTGCTCTTGTGGTCAGACTTCCCTTAATGTGTCTGTAACTGAAGGATTAGGAGTAATTGATGACCCCCCTGACCACTGATACCTGGAAATAACTGGGATTTTTCAAGGAGATGTTGTCAAAGAGTCAGTTATCAAGGAGTTATCAAGGAGTCAGATGTTATCTAAAGCAGTCAGCCAAGAGCACTAGCTGTTCATTTCCCCCCCATGATGAATTGTACCCCTTTGCTATCAGTTAGCCCTGTGGCATCCCCAGAGCCAGCCCCTGCATTTTGTACAGGGTCACTTGGCTCATTTTTAGGAGGATGGGCCCAAGCAGCGGAACATGGACATGCTTTCTGGTGGTAACTGCAGACTGGCTCCTCTGCCAAGTGCCAGTGATCAACTTACCACATGGTAACCGCTGAAACCATATGGCTACCACTGATCCTACCTATGCCGCCTGTCCCCTGCGTACCATGGGAAGCAGAGTCCTGCTGCTGCTACAGGGTGTGTTGCTGTGCATGCCCTGGGAATTGGGGGGAAACTGGTCCCGTGGTGGTCCCCTCACCTGAGGTCTGGTGGGGCAGGAGGTGACTGGGGCAGTTGTCAGTGGACATTGGGGTTGTGGTCTGGCAGGAGCTGGCATGGAGAAGGGTGGAAAAGATCTGGAAGGAAAGGAGAGCAGGGGAGCAGCAGTTCTGAGAGAGGAGAAGGTCCTGTAGAAAGGGTGAGAAGAAGAAGCATGTGGGTTGCTGGGTGCGTGAAGCTTCAAGGAGCAACAAGGATGAGGGCAAGGATGAGGGCAAGGTATCTCTTTCATCCATGTGGTACTGATGGCAGAGGCTGAATGTAAGCCACAAATTTTGTCTTTCTTATTTGTCTATGCCACCCATTTCCATTAACAAATGACATCTGTTTCTGTGGTTGCTGAAGAAGAGCTGTCGTGCCAAGTCACACTAAAGATCCACCTCAAGGCCTTCCTATAAGAAAGGCAAGCATGGAGTGATGCTTCCTCCAGAAGACCCTTTCAAGCCAAACTTATCTGTGACCTGAGTGCTTCACCTAACGGTTATATCCGTGATTTTGCATTTGCATGGTTGCAGCTGCGGTACTCTCTGATCCGCTTATCTCAGGACTGTAAATTATCATTTATGGCACAGTCTTACGGATTATTGTGTTATAGCATCTTACTTGCAAATGTCCAAACAAGATATTCTAGTAAACACCTTACTCCCCTGAGTTTTCTGTGTCTGCAAACAATATTATCTACTGATTTCTCCGCTTTAATTAAGCTGAAAATGTAATCTTAGTAGTCTAGAAGAACTCAACATATATAGAGGAATGTTCCTCTAAAATGTGGAAGTTTTACAGTAAAACACCGTGGTTTGTTCCTCACGTTTTACAATGAGATACTTCAGACTGCTCCAGGTGTAGCGCTGCCTCTCTTACTTAACTGGCACTTCCACCAGTGGTAATTGCAAAGGCTTGTTGAGAGTTCAAAGGGAGCGAACTGGGAGATCAGTTTCATTGGGGATGTAGGGCCTGTGTCAGGGCGTTGTTTAGGTGTTTAGAAAACACGTGCCGAAAGAGCACACTGTGGTGACAGGTTTCCCAGCAGGTTTTGGGGAAGTAGTATGATAGTGCTGGCACAGTCCCGAGTACGGGGGGACACCAGGCAGCTAACAGCACTGGGAAGCCAACCAGGATGGACAAGTGAAGCGTCACGGGCAACTGCGGGAGAGCTGGAAGAACCACAGATGAAATCCTCGATGCCTGTCTTTGAAAGCTTGTTTTTCACCAGGGCTGAAGGATGTCCGCACAGCTTTAACTAACTCCTCTTTTTTTTTTTCTTTTTGCTTTGTTTGTTTGTTTGTTTGTTTGTTTTTGTTTTTTTCCTATTAGGTAAACGTCCCAAGGTGTGCTGAAGAAAAGCTCGGTTTTGTTCTCGGGTCCCCGGGGAAGGAGGTGCTTGTGTGCTGAAGGGGGCAGCCTTTCCCCACTTCTTCCCTCTGGTCTTCGATTACCTCGCTCTAGGCAATGGTTGCATTGCGGAATTGAGCTGGATTAGCGATGTTATTTGATTAAATATGGGGTTTTTTTCGGCCTCGTCAGGGTAATTGTGTTATGCAAAGTAAAAGGTAGCAGCCTCGGATCCTATTGCATCTTGATTTCAATTGGAACCAATGGGCTGATGCGTACCTGGAATTGCATGCGCGAGCCTTATCTGCCCAGAGGTAATGGCATGTACAGGTTATTTGGGCTTCAGTGGTCTGTGGGTGCTGAGAAGAAATGATTAAAAAAGAAGCCATTTTAAGCAGTTCAGGTAATTATGAGAGTACTCTGGGAAGGTTTCACATTGCAAGCCCATCAAAGGGAGGCTGGAGTCACTCAGCTGGTTTTCTTGTGAGCCTTCTCTGGTTGCAGTGACTGCCTGAAGGTCAAACAAGCAAGGCAAAGCTTAAAACAAAATGCTGAAATCGAGCTGCACAGAAATGTGTGCTTAGACACATGTACACCTGCACACATACACACATCTTCATCATAGCATGAGAATTATCAAGGGCATGCTGATCTTAACAAGACCAGCGCGACCAGTGGTGCAAGTCAAAATCTTTTCACTTTGAGTCCAGGATAAAGCTGTAGCTAAAACACTGACTGCCACTATCCATCAAGTCTTGCTGCTGTGCAAAGATGCAGCCACTTACTGACTACCTAATAAGTGTGCTCCCATTTTTCCACGCGACAAGGAACATCACCAGTTTCATGTGGCAGGAAAGAAGAGGACTTGTGCCATCACCAGATTTCTGCAGTAGATCAAATGGATGCCTTTGGGGACCTGCACTGCTTGTGGAGCTCATTTAATTCATCCAGATGTAGCAATCCAAGCAGGGATTGATACCGGGGAAGGCACATCTGAGGCGACACAATGTCCATCTTTGTTAGGGCAAGAGATGTCACTTGCTCTCCTTCAGAGAACTTTTGAAGCCAAATGGTGTTTGTGGACGATGACACTGACAGACATCTAACTATAGATCTGGCTACATTAAGCTGCCATATACATTTAGATCTCTGAGTTGTTGAAGGTCTGGTTTAGACTTGTATTTGCAGTCTTTTTGTGCTTGTTGCTTGCTATTAATTTGAACGCTTTTGTGAGGAAAGAAGCTTGTTTGCAGCTTTTCCTCCCTTTTATTTTGGATGTGTAATCCTAAGTTGACTGTTTTCAGAGTGCTGTGGTTTTCACAGTCTCCATTGTTGCTGAAACAAGCATTAAGGATGACCCACCAAAGCTGTATTTTGTGAAGGTAGCAATGAAGGCAGCTCTCTGGCAATGTTTGTAGGACAGGTGCTTGACTTGTTGATTGTGTGGCAGTATATGGTTTTAGCCAGGCTGAGGTCTTTCATTTCTATATGACAGCAAACCACAGCAGGCAGTTATTTTGGACAGTCAGTGTGAGTCAGCTGACAGTTGTTTCATCTTAAGGCTCTTGGAGGCATGTTTTTCTGTGACCCTGCACGTGCAGAGTTTGGGTCCAAGGTGCTGGTGGACGAGCAGAAAGACAGGCAAACCTGCTCTTCTCTCCAGAAGTTCTATCCATTTTGATGCTCCTCCAGGGTGTCAGCTCCACCCTACATGCAGTTTTCCTTGTCCCTTGCTGAAGTAGAGGCAGTGGTTTCGGGAAAACCATGAGACAGCAAAGGCAGAGCAATCAATAATTTCCTGCTCAAGTCGCGGCCTTGGTGTGATGCATGTACCATGAAAGGAAACTTCACCCTAATTTATGGGCTGTCTGTTAGGCTGGGAAATTAGATTCTGTTGAGCTCCAGAAATAAATCTCTGCCAACTGAGGTGACCACTCAGCTGGCACAGATGTGTTGGAACCACTGATTAACAGGAGTTTGTGTTTTTTCCACACATGCTCCTTTGGTATATCAAGAAGTGCTTTGTGCTATCTCCTGTGGCTGCATTTGGTTAGTCACATCCATGCTCAGACAAAACTGGACGGAAACAAGCAGGATGCATGACACTGCTTTGCGTGGCTGCATGGCGTCACGCTGTTTTGCAGAGATGTCGTGCTCACAACAAGCTCTGATACTGCAGGTAACTATCGTGTTCTTCATTGTTGCAGACGCCCTTGCCCTCTCGATGACAAAGCTGTGCAGCGTGCCAAACACAAACGGGAGCTTTTTCAGTGTTGGAGTGGTTTTGAAGTGGGCCAGAGGAGCAGTACAGCCGTGCAAGTCCATCTCCAGCAACAAATCTCCCTTTGTTGACCTGCAGCTACACCCTTTCCCTGGATTTCTTCTTGGTGTGAGAAGTTGTCTTCTGGCGCTAACCTCCACTGTCACGCTCGTGGCACGGTAAAAGGGAAGCTTACACACAAGTTCATAGCTGAAACTATTCTGGCAGCGGTGGAAACCACAGGATTATAACACAATAGCTATTTTAACTGGAAATTCTCTGTTCAGGTTGGGTAAGGAAGTGATTAGCATGCAAGAATAAATATTTCTTCTCATCTTCTTACTTTGAGCCACTCCATTCTCCAGGGGTCTAAGTGACCAGGATGCAAAGGTTTTCTGGTGAACAGGCCCCAAAAGAAGTGTATATGTAACAGTGAAGAAGAGGTGGCTTCTGGAATGTTACCTGTTTCATCTTGCAGGCTGCACTGTGTGCACTTGTTACTCTTGAAGGTAAGAAAATTAATTTAATTCTTAATAATTTCCCAGTAGAATGCTAAATCAGGATGGAAAATCTGGTTTGGTGTGGATGTGTTCTTAGAGGTTTATGCTGTTGGGTTTCTTAGCTGCAGGATCAGGACAACATTCCAGTGTTGGGTCAAAACAAAATTATGTTCCAAAGCGTTTTAGTTTGATGCTGTAAGCGAACAGCTGCACTGGCTGTAGTAAGTAGCTTCTGCTTGAAATCAATTCCACTGGGAAATAAAAGACCTCAGCTAACAGAATTACGTCAGTATGTTCAGAATATGAAAAAGCCAAGCTATTAAAAATAGAATATTAATTAAGCTTACAGTTTCCTCTTAAAGATTTAATGTTTGAAGGAGTGCTGTAATAAACTCTGGCAAGATAATACCAATAAAACAAAGATAATTTGGCAGAGTTGGCTTATTAGATATTATTAATTGAGCCTGAGTTGCATCTTTGTATTTGCAAAGAATAAAAATGTCTGATTCGTGCATCAGTTTATGCCATATGTGGCTTTATTTCATAAAAAGTCTCTTCCAGGAGTTTAAAGAAATTCCTTACTTAAGTTTTATGAAACTGCTAAGGAGGCAGACTGGTACAAAGCCATCTGTGCATAACTTGGACAAGTTCAGTGATTGGTTTGAGATCATACATTTCAGTAGCTGGATTTTGAAGTGAATCCAAATTTTCACTCTTAAATCCCACCTCCCAGGCAATGTTTGCAAACCTGTGTCATCACCAGAGTTCCAACCTCGTGGCTCTAATTATGTTGATCTGTTTGCTAATGACTTTTTTTTCTGTGTATGCTGTGTTTTCAGCTCACAGCAATGTGACAGTCATACATTGGAGAGTGTGTGACTATCTTATTTTTGACCTTGACTATGCCCAGTTGGAGCGGTCTTTTCGGATCAACTGGAACAATGGAAGCACATCCTTGCAATCCAGGAGGCATGGCAGCACCAGCCACCGCCAGCACATCCATGTCTTTCCTAATGGAACACTGGGGCTCCGCATGGTCGGGAAAGAAGATGCAGGACTGCATACAGTCTCAGCATTGTCTCTACCAAAGAAGATTTTGGCTGTGTGTGCATGGTGAGTGTAGACTCTCACTTCAAAGTCCTTATCTTTCAGTGTTGGGCTGCCTGGATCAGACATTTGTTTATTTTATGATGTATAGATTATGGATTCATGGTTGGCAGCTTCTGCCTTTGGCTTTGAGTTCATGTGGTAATCTGAATGAGAACAGCTGCATGTTGTATTTTTGATTAAATGTTGGTTATACTTGCAATTAGCATCTAGTCTTGTGCTACAAATCTAAAATCAGGATGTTACAGCTGGACTTACAGACCCAACCATTTAAGCTCCTAAATGTGCTGAGCATATTGAGTTTCCTTGTTTAGTAACTGGGTGCTAATTTTAGACTGTTTCAAATCTTCTTTTATCTGTTTCTTTATCCAGTGCTTGAATTTACAGCTAAAAAAAATTAGATCATTATTTTGAAATGTGTTAACATAACTATTGAGGTCAATCCAGTCCACCAAGGTTTACTGAGAGCTCCCTGAGCCTTCTTGAAGTCTGACCCACAGTGGAATAATGTGGAGATTTAGTGACCTATAAAGTGCTGATTTGGAGGAGTCTCCTCTCTGTTCTGAGCATCCTGGTCCGTGAGATATTACAGTTCTTCAGGTTTACTGTGGCACAGAAGATTGGTCAGAATTATGCATTGTTCTGCCTTCTAGCTGTCCTCATCCTCAACATCATCCTCTGCTTCTGGTAGCAGGGCTGCAGAGCACGCACAAAAATAAATACTTGCTTTCTCTTCCTAATAACCCCTGCCTTCACTATAGTTCCTGCATTTCCAGGGCAGGAGTAGAAGGTGAGAACAGGTCTCCTCCTCATGCTGCTCCCCTGATATTGCTGGTTCCCAGCAAAGCACTCTGGCTGCCTTGCCCTGCTGATAGCCCTGAATGTTGAAGGCAATTTTGTCTTTTGTGCTTCGGTGATGTGAACCTGCTGTCTCTGATTCAGGCCAGATCAATACAGGAACATGAAATAGAAAATAGCTTCTGAAGACACTGCTGTGCGAGGCAACTCGGGTCTTGTCCCTTTTAGTTAATGCCTTTCCTCTCTTTCCTGGAGGTAGGAATCAGAGAAATATTTTTCCTTCTTGTCCATAGGATGACTAGACAGACAAACAGGAGGTGTTTTAGTCTGTTTGAGTTGTGTCCTATCTTATTTTGAAATAGCTAGGCAATACCAAACTAGCAGATGGTCTCAGTGTAGGCAGAAGCTTTGCTTGTCAGGGCAAAGCAGTCTTTGCCCAGAAGCAGTTAGCTTTTTGGAAGCAAGAAATTATCATTTGAATGGGAGTTATTTTCATTCAGACCTTGAGTCTACAGTGATTTTATAACTCAGAAATGCCAAATCCAGCTTATGACAAAAGGCATAGGGTTTGTTTCCACTTCTAACATAGCAGCTGTTGTAAATGTCAGGATTCAATTTTGTGGGGAAACTGTAAAAAGTTGCTAGGTGGGTTTTGGACAGTGTCAAAGACACTATTTTAGATGTCTCCCTAGGCATTAATATATATGATGGATGCTGATTCATGATACATTCTTGATATGTCTTGTGACCTCCCAGTAGGATTTTGCATTCCTCGATCAAATCCAAGTAAAATGCTTCCTCAGCGTGACAAGGAAATGGACCTTCTCATGGTTTTCAGGGACTTAAGGTGTTTTTGCCTTCCTCTTAAAAGCTAACTCTAGCAGCATGCAGGTTCCTGGTAGATAATACTATCAAGGTATTGAGATTTCAAACAAGCATGTACATCTGATGTCTTGTGCATCCCTCATGGTCTGAAAGGAGATCTGGCTCTTGGGTGTGATGCAAAACCAAACCCTGAATAAAGAGGCATGAGAAGTTTTATGTCTAGTTTTTTTGAAGGAGTGCTCTAGCTCCTGAGCTGTTTTGTGTCTTTCCTCTATCTGTCTTTGATCTTTTGAGCACAATGTCCTGCATTTTCTGACCTTATCTGTTGGGAGGAGGATGGGAGTGGAGGTGGTTTGAGGGTGCATGTGGGATGCAATATCAAGCTAGCTGGCATAGAGCAATTTACTGGCAGGTTCAGGGTTAGCTCCCGTGACTCCTGCGACCCTTTACCCACGCAGACCCAGAGGTCTGACACAGGAGCTAAGTGGTGCCTACCTAACCAAGGGCTTTTGCAGCTCACCTGAAGCTCCATGCTGCTGCTGCAACATTCAGGGTGTTGTATTTTACCACTTCCCGAGGAATGGGTGTGAGCTGCAGTAGGAGCAGAGATAGTAATGGAGACATGAAGTGTGAAGGGGCTGCCCTCAGCTTACACGAGTGTTGTGCAGACAGCACTAGTGGATGTTTTAGGCCTGTTAGAGTCCCATTAACCTAGAGCTTACCCAACCCCGGGCCCACCTTGTTGTACTAAAGGAGATCTATGAAGGCACATGGAATGGAAGAAACGTTATTAGAATGGAAAAAAGGCTATCTTACTGCAAGTGAAGATATTAAAGCAGTCTTATAGTGAATCTCTGTATTGATTTCAGGGTGATATTGCAAATAACTCTAGCAAAGGAAGAACACTTTCAATCCACAAGAAATACAAGGAATGCTGCTGTTTGTGGTCACTCTCTGTGGAACAGAAAATAATAATGAGCAGGTATGTTTTTCTCAGAGAAGCTGTGGCTGCCCCCTCCCTGGCAGTGTTCAAGGCCAGGTTGGATGGGGCTTTGGGCAACCTGGGCTAGGGGAGGGTGACCCTGCTCATGGCAGGGGGTTGGGACGAGGTGATCTTTGATGTCCCTTCCAACCCAAACCAGTCTGTTATTTTATAATTCTATGGAATGTATTATGTAAGAGACAACCCAGACTACATTAGCAATTGGCTAATTAACAGGTGGAAGAAACAAAGATTAGCTAGGGCAAGTCTTGTGTGAAGCTGGGCCTTCTTTTGCCAGTATAGCTGCTCCAGCCTAAGACCTAGGCTTACTCCCTTATATTATGAAAATGCTACGAGCTGTGACCCAAAAATTACTTTTTTTTTTAAGCCATTAAGTACCATGTCTTTGCTTAGATGATTGCTGGTTCAGATGTATCTGAAGAACTTTGTGGTGGATTTGAATTTATGAGTATCTCCCAGACTGGGAAAAGATCCACATTCATATCTGCAAGGGTTTCTATGGTAGAGAAACCGGGGAAATTTTAATTAAATGGTGCCTACAGTTCTACTTTTGTTCTAAATTTCACAGTGTAAGAGGTATAACCACTGCATTTTTATCAATACGACTTTTTTGTTTTGGAGAGAAAAACATTGTAAAATTTTTTTTTTCACATTTCTTGTTTCACTTATTGCCAAGAGACTTGTGGGCTCACGGGCCAGAGCAGCTCTGGGCAGTGACACCTCAGCTTCCCCATGAAAGAGTACGAGTGCTGCCCCAGTAACACAATACTGATGTGCTCTTTGGTTTCTTTCTTTGGTTTTCTTTCCTTTCTGTGATGCAGAAGCCCAACAAGAGTGATACAGAGAGACTTACAAGTCTACCTGCCTACCACGCAGTCATGCTAACACACCAAGTGTGTGACTATATCTCACTAGCCATTCTTATCCCACCTCACAGATTTCTGTTGGTGGTGTGAGGCAGAAAGAACAGCCAGTAGCCAGGCTGTTGGCCGAGGTCTGTCGTGATATTACGGGTTACAGGCTCCCATATATGCTTCGTGAAAAGAGGCCCTTTGGTTCTAAAACCCCCAGGGAAAATAAAGAAGGTAGCTTTTAATTTTGGAAGTCAGATTTTTGACAGTAATGTACTTACAGGATGTTACAAAGATCAATGAAGCTAAAGTAGTACAGCAAGATGAAGGTACAGTGAGTGCTTTTCACAACTGAATCTTCCTTGTAGATCAAAAAGCCATGTTAAGAAAAAATTCTGTTCCTGTGCTGTTCTATATTCTCACAGCATTGCTGGGGGTTGTAATTCTAATTGTATTGGTTGTGATGATACAGCATTTTCAGAGGCACACTAACAGGTTGGGCATATGAACACAGAAATCCTATTTAAATAGCTATTCACGTGTAGATCTGATCCGTTCTTCTCAGGGAATATCTGACTGCAGTTTCTACTACTGGTTAGGTTAAGACCAGCAGGCCGCAGCTTTACACTACTGTCAGTACGGATGATGGCAGCTGCAGGGACTGACTGCCTGAGGGTTTTCCACATCAATGGAAGGACTTTCACCCCTGCCTGCTGCCCAGGTCCTGAGCTGGGAGTGTGCAGGCTGGTCCTGTGCCTCTGCAGGACTGGTAGAAGAGGACCCCACACCTCTGCCTGGTGGGGCTTGTCTGGGTGCGGTCACTTTTGGGAGCACAGTGTAGGTGAATGCAGGCAGTGCCAGGGAACCGATGTTTACTCCTGGGCCAGTGGGCTCAGCTTGAATGAGATGTGACCTCCCCAAGCCCAGACACCATGTCACCGTTGAAGCTCTGTGAGTAAGCACTTGTTAGCAGGGCTCAACCATGGCAGTGCTGCTGCTCAGGAGCTCCATGTTGGTTCCACGGCCTATGTGAGATTTTAATCCAAACCAAAGATCTGGTTTGTCAGGTTGAAGTAGCTGAATCACGGGTCACTGCAGCAGATGTGTAAGGTGAGGAGAGAGTGGGTCTGTGTGGCCCAGAGGATGGAAGGTGGTGGCCTTCTCTGGCAAGAAGCTGTTACTGTCTGGAGGTGCTTTGCAGTTCAGATGCAAAGTTGGTCCAGCACATAGCTGAGAGACAAAAAGTAGTTGGTCCCTTGTGGTAGGAAGGAGTGGGAAGTGATTTGAAAGGCTGTAAGCTAACAGAGGAGAGGATTGAAGGCAGGAAGGGACAGAGACAAGAGAGTTGTGGGGAGGGTACATTCTTGGAGAGAGTCTGCATGAAGAGACTGAAAAATACAAGATCAGTTGGTAGAATGGTTCTCCCATGGTTCAGAGGGTAGAGACACAAGTAATATCGAACCATTATCTTTAGTTATGTGCTCCACCTGAGCCTTGTTTTTCCTTAGCCAGGGGTGAGCTGTAAGGAGCTGAGTGATAGCTGTGCATGAATTCTTCCACCTCTTCCTGCAAATGTTTCAACTGTATTTGTCTGCTTTTTGCTTGACTTGTCTTAAGTTTGGATCACAATACCGAACATTCAACATGGAAGTTTGCAGATGAGAGGTATAATCCTGAGGAACATGAAGAAAAGGATGAAAACAATCCTTATTCAAATGAGTATCCATAGCTGTGTGGCTTCCTGTCAGTCACGGGGAGGGAGCAAGAGTGTGATTTCTCTGTGTGTGGTTTGGAGAGGCCTGATTTTAAATCTGATTTAAACTGAGTATTGTAATCAGGGGGATCTTTTTCTAGTATAGACATTTCTGAAATCTGAAAGATACAAGATACTCTAAGGGCTCAGAGCTTCTGATAGCATTAATACCAGGGTAATCATGTATGCACTGAATTAGGACTGTCTAGATAATGAATTTTGTACAGTCTCATGTCCTTCCTACCCTAACCCGTTGGGCTGTGTCCTCTTCAGCTATGTGCAGAGCCTTATGGTTCCTGTTACCTACTGACTGCCTGGGGGTGTCTGGTGCTTTCTATTCTTCTTCCATTAGCCCTGCACATTTGTTAGAGGTCACTCTTTCTGGGCAGAGGGGAGGGTTCAGGCTGCACAGGGCAGACTGCAGTGATCCTTCCATCTGTCTGTCCTTCTGTCCTCCCCAGTGCTTTTTTCTCCCTTGCCCTTTGTGATCCTTGCACAGTTCCACCAACTTGGTAGGAGGAGTTTCCACCCTGGCTCAGAGCCAGGCTATTCCACAGTATTTGGTACATGTAGCTCTCCAGCTTGGAGCTTGTCAGCGCTGTCCCCTCAACATGGAGATAGGACCTGCAGGGAGCAAGGGGAGAAGACCCTGCTATCACCCCTAAGGTGGGTGTGAGAGGAGTCCAATGGCTTCTCTGTGGACAGAAGTAATATGTGGATTTGAGTGCCAAGCACTAGCAACTCTAGAGGCATCACATGGGAACTGGGTGGTTCAGGGAATAGATGTTTCTCATATAAATTCAATTCTTTGCTTTGAAGAGCTGTCCAGAAGCCTGAAGAGAAATCTTTCTGTGGATCAGTTATCTTTCCAGAGCTGATGCCCTTCTCTTCCCTCTGCTGAAGGTCTTCCAGGAGAACCTGTGAGGAACCCCTTGGAAAGCAGATGTGGAAAACAATCCTGAGAAGAGTTCAGCACCTGCTTCTCTTTGCTTCCAATAGGAGGTGTCACTGTGAAAAGAGAAGGACCTCAGGGACTTCTGGGGGGCAGATCAGGGTTTTGATCTCAGTCCCCATCTCCTCTTGGGTGGTCCATGCACCGTCCTAAAGGGATGGAGGAGCGGGGCCAACAACGTAACACAGAGGACATGAGTAGTGTTCCTAACCCTTCATCTGCCCACAGGCTGTTAATCAAACTTGATAGGTTTAAGCGTGATTTTACTTGTGCCATTGCTGAGAGGAATGTGCTGCTTAGGTGGAGGTCACTGCAAACTGTTAGGAGATGGGAGCTGTGCTAGAGAACATGCAGCAGCTTTTACTGAGGAAGTTGTTTTAGAAGGAAAAAAGAAAAGAAGAAAGTTGATATCAAATGGGTATAGCCACTAATATGTAATTGCTGTTAATGAACAGCTTTGTTAATTAGCTGTTGTATTTTATGCAGTGCCTGTGTCAGATTTTACCTTGAAATGTGTAGTACATTTAAGATGGCTTTATCTTAGCTAAAATGTGCTGCTTGTATGTTTCATGAAGTGTCTTTTCTCACAGAATGCTGAATAAAAGTGGGGTTTTGTTGTTACTTAAAAGGGTTTCCTGAGTGTCGTTATGAATTGGGATTGCTGATGCAGTCAGTTTTGCTGTGATATACATTCTATCTGTAGATAAATTCTATGGCTGTGTATTCTAACCTTGCTGTAGACAGAGACATTGTTGGTATCTCTTAAACAGGTGATCGTGGTTACAGTCCCACTCCCTGACTCTCCTTCAGGAGAAAAAACCCAGATGCAACCCCTTTCTCATCTTGTTCTTACAGGATCATTCTTGCATTGCTGTGCAGTCCATTTTTGTTGAATTTTGATGTAATGGGTGTAATAACTCCCTGTCTTCATAGTTTTTTTTTAAGGGGATCACCTGATAGTTCTCATTCAGGATTATCACAGAAAATATCCTGTATAAAGCCAACATTCAGGTTTTGCCTTCCAGTCTATGGTGTGAATCTATGAGTCTTCCTGGTGTGTAAGAGCTCTTTAATTCCTATTTTGTCCAAATGACAGGTGATAGGACAAGGGGAAATGGCCTCAAGCTGTGCCAGGGCAGGTTCAGGTTAGATCTTAGGAAAAGGTTCTTCACTGAAAGAGTTGCTGGGGTGTGGAACAGGCTGCCCAGGGAGGTGGCTGAGTCACCATCCCTGGATGTATTTAACAGACAGGTAGATGAGGTGCTCAGGGATATGGTTTAGGAGAGGACAGGTACAGTTGGACTCTGTGATCTCAAAGGTCTTTTCCAATCTTGTAATTCTATTTGGTATTTATAGAAAAAAAAACCCACAACCCACCTAAAAAGCTGATTCTGCTGTTGATCTACAAGAATTCAGTGATGGTAGATGTAGACTCACTGAGAGACATCATAATCAGATTGCAATGAATGGCACTTCTGGAGATACCCAATCTTGTAGTGTGATGAAAAATTAAAAGCTGATGAGAAAGTTTTGAGGGACTTGAGAATGGCTACCAGAAGTTGTGGATTGGACGATGTCACAGAAAAGGAGTTTCCAAAATGGGTTGTGAGCTTAGAGTGTCTTCCTGCTTACATGGGGAAAGCCAAGTAAATACTGCAGACTCCTTGACTGCTACTTCAGATCAGTTTCTATTTGTAAAGTGTTTAACTAAGGGAACATTTCATGTCCACTGCACTGACTAGGTGACTTTACATGGGAAAGGAAACCTTACAGGTGTGTGTGGTTAAAAGGGTACAGGAGGTGTAAATGTATCACATCTCTGAAGGCAAGAGTGACTTCAGATTTTAATGGTCAAAATTCCTGAACTTCTCATATGTGTCATTACTTTTTAAAATACTAGCCTAACGTGTTTATCAGTAAGATTTTCCATGTTCTGCTTTTGCAACCAGCTCAACAGTTTCAAGTCAAGAGTGATCTGCAATTACTTCAGCTAGAAATGTTCAAGCTTCCTCAGGGGATCACACCTGTGCTTCCTCTTACACCCAAACATCAGGCCTGTGACTGGAGCTGCAAGCAAGGCTCCTGCAGTGAGGGACAGGAGACCCATGTGTGGGTTTGGTAGGAGATTACCCTGCAATGCTGCATGACTGGGGCTCTGCAGCTCAGGGCTGGCTTTTGGGACATGCCATGGACCTGTGGTGTGCCAGCAACTGGCTGCTCTGGCCATTCCATTCCTCTGTGTGATAGCTTCTCTTCAGGGGTTTTAGCTTTATTTGATTGTTTTGGCTGTATTGACACGTTAACCCTCCTTAAGAGTTTCTCCACACAGTCAATTCTAAAAGCTTCCACAACTTACACCTCCTGCATCCAGATTGGCTGGCTGGTGATTACTAGCTATCTAGTGACTGCTTAGGTAATAAAAGTAGATAGGGAGGTTTCTTAAGGAAGGGGAGGGTTTCAGGTTTCTGCAGAAGGCTCACAAGGCAGTATGCTGTAGCTCTGATCTGCAGCAGGAGCCAGAGACTGCAAGGAGCCAGGTGAGTACCTGTTTGCTCTCCTGTGTGGTAGTTAATGCTGGTGCTAGTGTTGATGGGAGTGACCTGGTGGGCTGTGGTTGTGGCTATCCAGCCTGAGCAAGTGGCATAGAGCTCTGGCTACTTGGAGCAAGTGGGTATGATTCTGATTGCTTTAAGTGGTGTAAGATCCTGGTTGGCTGTCCAGAGTGTACAGTGTTGGTCTCTAGTGGAGCAGTTGCCACAGTGGTGGGCTGCTTGTAGTGGTGTATGGCTGGGCAGCTGGAGCCCTGCAATGTTAACAAGCAGTTGCCATCCAGTCAGAGCACTCAACAGCTTTCCACAGACAGGGATTCATAAGCCAGCATTTTCCAGGGCTGACCACCAGCACCCTATATAGTTTGCCCTGGTTGGCTAGCCTGAGCTGTAGGATGCCTGTCTCAGTCCTCTAGCCAGAGTCCTTGAACCCTTGCCCCAGCTGGCTGGCCAGAGCCCTATGCTCTTATATGTGGCCAGATAGGCAGCCAGAGCTTTTTGTCTTTGGTGCTGTTTATGGTGTATATGGGTGGGGTGTTTGTGGTTTATGTGTGTTCTGTGCCTTTAGCTGCTGACCCTTTTCCTGAGGCTTGGGCAGATTGATGTGTTGTGGGCTATCCTGTGGGGGTGGCTGTTGGGGGCTCTGGTGAGTGTTAAAAGTTTGGGGTGGTAACTGTTGATGGTGTGGGTGTGTTTTTCAGTTTGGTTGGATTTTAGTGGTGTGGCTATGTTTGATTGGGGGGTGATGGTTGTTTTCGGCAGTGGGATGGGGTTTGTTGTTGACTTTGTGTTGGAACTTGTGCAAGGGCTGTGTTGTGGTGCAATTGAGGCAGTTAGTGGGGAGGAGAAAGAAGAATGTTTTAATGTGCAATTTCAGCTTTGAGATTTGTTGCTACAGGTTTAAGTCATTTTTTTCCCTGAGTTATTTTGATGATTGTGTTGGTTTATAGCGCTAAGAAGAGGTGTCTTTTTTTCTTTTACAAGAACAATGTTTTTTCTTAAGCTATTACAGTCCTTCTACTACTTGAGTATTTAGTTTTCTAGGGTTCTGATGATGGTGAAGGAGGTCAATTGGCCAAAAGTGATGGATGGCTGTTCTACTCGTTGGCTGCCAATTTACATTAGGATGAAGAGCTTAGTGACTAGAGTTTAGAATAGGAGCTGGGAGTAGGGGCAGGAAGTTACCGTGCACTGTGTGGATTTGTGAAGGAGGGGTGTAAGGTAGAGGACTAATACAGAGACAGTTAGACCCCATACTCCTAGTTGGAGGCTGTGTAGAATGGTGTATGTGAATAGGAAGTACCATTCTGGCATGAGGGGTGTGTGGGTGTAATTGGGGTGTTTCTCGGTGAAATCTTCACGGTTGCCTTGTAGGTTTGGTGAAAATAAGGTTAAAGTTATTTGTGGGAGGAGCAGGAGTGTGAATCCTAGAATGTCTTTTAAGGAGAAGTAGATGTGGAATGGAGTTATGTCACATATTGATATGATGCCTTGGGGGTTGTTTGAGACAGACTTGTGAAGAAAGCTGAGGTGGAGTAGGATGAAGCCTACAGTTATGAAGGGCTGGAGGAAGTGTAGAGTGAAGAATTGGGTCAGTGTAGTGTCTACTGAGAATCCTCCTCAGGTTCATTCCACAAGGGTTTGGTCAGTGTATGGGGCAGTTGAGAATCAGTTGGTGGTGACTGTAGCCCCTCAGGGTGGTATTTGTCCTCATGGTAAGCCATAGCCTGTAAAAACAATTGCTATGAAGGTGGGTAGGAGGATAGTTACAGAGTTTCAGGTTGCTTTGCACAGGTAGGAGCCTTGTCCCATCTGCGGGTAGATACGAACAGGTCTTCGTTCTACATCTGCATGTAGGCTGTGGATTAATCAGCTGTCCTGTACCTTCTGACATGTGTGGGAAATAGATGAGAAGGCTAGGGTTGTGTCAGCATTCCAGCAAATGTCTGGGTAGTTAAAATCTCCCAAAAGAACCAGGGCCTGCAATTGTGAGACTACTCTCAGCTGCCTGTGGAAAGCCTCATTGACTTTCTCCTCTTGATCAGGACGCCTGTAATAGATGCCCCCAACAGTATCCCTTAATTCTATTTTTCTATGTTAAATTCTATGTTAAAGCCTCAGACTAGTTCAGATTCTCCTTCTGTGAGGTTTGTGGTTTTTCTCAAGTGTGGAGATACATTGTTATAGCAAGGAGTCAGGAGGAAAAGATGAGGTCTGTGGTTCTTGGTCAAAGGCCATGATGCTTAAGGTGTAGTTCCCACTTATGATTATGGAGATGAGGGTAATGGCTAAAGATACTTCTTAGGAGAAGGCTTGTGCTACTACTTCCAGGGTGCAGATTAGTGCATATTTTGAGTTTGAATGCTTGCTCTGAGCATAGACTTGAGTATACCACTAGGCTTGATATAGCCAGGAGGAAAAGGAAGCCTAAATTTAGGTTGGGAAGGGGGATGGGGAAGGACTCAGACTGTGATTGGTAGGAGTAAGAGCTAGGATGGGGGTTATAGTGAAGAGAATAGAGATGTAGAAGTGCCAGTAGGTTCTTTATTAAATCGCCCTACTCTTTCTGTGACGGGTGGTGACAACCTGAATGGGCCTACAGTACTTGGACCTCTTTGGGCTTGTGCGTAGCATAAGACCTTTCACTTGACTAATGTTAAGAAAGCCATAGCAATTAGGACTGTGGTTGTGTAGGATAAGGATATAGTGGAATGGATTAAGATGGGGGGTGGTGTTAGGTCATGGGGAAAATGATGAATGAGATAGGGAGAGGATTTGAACCTCTGGGGAAAGGGCTTAAGCATTTTTTCATTTACCAGCTCTTCCACTCTAGCTGTCCTTATATAGCATGAAGGGGTTGTGTCCTTTTGGTAATTTAGTTGGACTCGTTACTTGGGAGCGGAGGTGTGCTTGTAGTATTGGCCTCATTTTTCTGGCCCTTTTGTACTAGGTGACATTTGTCATAGAAACCAACCTGAACTCAGATCACAGAAGACTGTTAATTGTTGAACAAATGAATCCTTAATAGCCGCTGCATCGTTAGGATGTCCTGATACAACGTTGAGGTCAAACCTCCTTGTCGATACGCACAGGAAGATCAATTTCACTGAATACCCGTAAGGGACAGTTCAGTTCTCAATTAGCCTTTCCTACAGGGACAGTGATTGCACTACCTTTACACAGTTCGGGTACTGCAGCCCCCAAACCTGGTGTCACTGGGCAGGTAGCACCAGCAGTACTTGGCTGGCTGAAGGCTGTTTGTGGTCAAGTCATGCCTCAGGTTTGCCTCCTTCCTTACACTGGTTTTAATCTTTTGAACGGGTGCTCCTAGGTTGGGTTAACAGGGTGGGTTTAATAATTGGTCTTGTGGGATTTGTGGTCTGTTAATCATGTAATGATGTAAACTTGTGGGTTTGGGTGGGGGGTTAGTTACTCTATCATTGATTCTATTACAGGTTGGACTGTTGGTGCTGTTGGGATTATTTTGACTGTAGAGCTTTGACACACTCTGGTGGCTGCTTAAAGCCTACATGCTGGTAAATAGGGTCAGGTGTTTATCTTCTAGAGGGCACTGTCCTTTATTAAAGGAGCTGTATCTCCTTTAAATTATACTTGATTTGCTATGGGGTGAGTTAAGTTAAGCATCTGTGGACGAAGAGGGAACTTAGATTCATTTCACAAGCACCTTGCTGAGTTGGCTTTTCAGCTTTACTGACAAGTCTTCAACTCCTTTGAAGCAGAGATGGGTTTGCTCAGAGGTAGCTGCTGTGAATAGCTTGCTTGGCTTTTGGAGTGACAAGCTTTAATTTGTTTTGTTTAGTTGTTCTTGCTAGATCATGATGTGATAAGTACAAGGGCTCTGCTGTTTGTTGGTTTAAGCTTTTATTGCTATTTCATCCTTCCCTTGTGGTACTAAGATTTCTACTGTGCCAATGTCTTTTTTATTGCCTATACTAAAACAGGAAAAGGCTTTAGTTTGATGAAGCGGGTTTTTAATTTTTTGTGGTTGGAGTATAGCTAGGCTAGAGTTGGGCTTCAAAATATGGTGGGTGGCAGGTATCCTCATGGTATAAGCTGAATGTTTATTCTATTACACTTACCTTGTTGTGGCATAGCTCACCTTTGGCTGTTAGCTGTATTAGCTATGAGAATTTGTAGCTAGTGAGGAGCATGGACAGCTGGATCGGTGGGCCAAGGCAAATGGCATAAGGTTCAAAAAGGCCAAGTGCTGGGGTCTTGCATTTGGGTCACAATCCCAAGCAGTGCTACAGGCTGGGGGAAGAATGGCAGGAAAGACAGCTGGTAGAGGAGGACCTGGGGTTGTTGGGTGACTGCAGACTGAATATGAGCCAGCAGTGTGCCCAGGTGGCCAAGAAGGCCAATGGCATCCTGGCTTGTATTAAGAATAGTGTGGTGAGTAGGACTAGGAAGTAATTGTCCCCCTGTCTTCAGTGCTGGTCAGGCCCCACCTGGAGTATTGTGTTCAGTTTTGGGCCCCTTGCTACGGATAAGGCATTGAGGTGGTGGAGCATGTCCAGAGAAGGGTGACAAGGCTGGTGAGGGGACTAGAGAATAAATGTGATAACTGGCTGAGGGAACTGGGGCTGTTAAGTCTGGAGAGGAGATTGAGGGGAGACTTCATTGCTCTCTACANATGGCATCAAGGTCTGCCAGGGGAGATTTAGATTGGATATTAGGAAAAACCCCTAATGGGAAAAATATTAGGAACACACACCCCCCCCGTTCCAATGCCTGACCACCTAGGGTGGTCAGGCATTGGAACAGGCTGCCCAGGGAAGGGATGGCGTTTCCATCCCTGGAGGTATAAGATGATCAGATGTGATGCTGAGGGATATGGTTTATTAGTGGATGGCAGGTTAGGGTGGTAGTTGGACTTGATGATCTAAAGGGTTCCTTCTAAACAAGACAGTTCTATGATTCCATGATGGGTGGCCTGGCCCATCTGACCATTCATAACACTGTAGGGTGCTGGCTGGCTGGAGACTTCTAATAGTGTAGGGCTCTGGCTGGCCAGCTGGGGTTAGTTCTGTTGTAATCAGTTGTCATCTAGCCAGAGCACTACACAGGTACAGTGGTCAGTCAGGCAGCCAGAGCCTGACACCATTGTGAACAGCTGTCCATCAGCTGGAGCCCTGTACTGCTTGTCCCATGTGGCCAGACAGGACCCTGCACTGTTATAAGCAGTTGCTTATAACTTTAGGAGGAGATGCTTGACCTGGTGGGCCACCTGAAGCCCTACAGTGCTTGCCCCTGCCAGTGAGCCAGAGCCCTACACCAATAACTTTGGCTACCCAAAGCCATAAACTGTTTAGTGGCCAGCTGTAGCCATATACTATTATTTAGTGGCTAGCCAGCAGTAGCCACTTGCTGGCTGGAGAAGGAATTCTGGGGGTCTGTAGGGCCATCTGGGTCAAGTGATGAAGGTCTCTGGCTGGTCAGAAGGGGCAGACCATGTAGAGCTCTGGCTGGCTGGGCACAGCAGGAGTTTAGGGGTCCAGCTTGCCAGTCAAATGGTTATAATAGTGTTGGGCTTTGGCTGTTGAGCTGGGGCAAGTGGTGTAGTAGCTTGGCTTGTTGGTTGGTCACTGAGTAATGGTGTATGTTTCTGGCTGGCCAGTGGCTGCTAAATAACAGTGCAGGGCTTTGGCTGCCTGGTTGCTTTTTAAATAAGGGTGTAGGACTTTGTCTGGCCCTGGCAGACCAGCAAAAGCCTTATAGCATTATAAACAGCTGGTTGCCAGCAGGACTCCCAGAATTCTGGCCTGGGCCAGTAAGCCAGAGCCTTAAATTGCTTGCCAGCATCCAACTGAGGCCCTAAAATAGTTGCTCTGTGTATCCAGACAGATGCTTACACTGTTTTTTAATGTCAGTCCAGCTAGCTAGATCCCTGGGCTGTCTGGCCAGCTGGACCACTATAACATGTCCACAAGCTGAGAGCCCTAAACTGTGTGCCATAACTGGTCAGCCAGTCTCCTACATGCATTTTTGGTGGCCAGCCAGTCAAAGTTCCACACCATTATTTAGTGGCCAACCAGAAAGCCAGAGCCCTAAAACACTTGCCCTGTCCAGCAGCCAGAGCCCTACATCACACCCATGGTCTGGCCAGATGTAGCCCTACACTATAATAAGCAGTCTGCCAAGGCCCTCAAACACTTGCCCCATCCAGCTAGCCATAGCCTAGCACTGCTTGACCCAGCAAACCAGCCAGAGCCCTACAGCATTTTATCCATCTGGCAAGCTAAAGACATGGCAACCTGGAGCCCTCCAATGCTTATGATGGAGTGCCAACCAGAGTTCTATACCACTTGTCCTGACTGGCCATCCAGAATCATACATAGTTTATTAGTGGTTGGCCAGCCAGAGCCCTCAAATGCTTTTCCTGGTAGGCTTGCCAAAGCCCTACACACCTTGTTCTGGCCAGCCAGATCCTTACCTTGTTGTTTACCTGCCCACCAGCCAGTGTCTTATAACATTATCTAGTGACTGGCCCTGAAGTGTAGGGCTCCAACTGGCTGGGGCAACATGTTTTGGTCGCTGGCTGCCCAGCTGACTGCTCACAGTGGTGTGGGGCACCGGCTGGCTGAGGTGAGCAGTATAGGGACATGGTGGCTTGTTGGGGCAAGAGGTCTGGGGATTTCCAGAGAAGGAGACTCTACAACCTCTGGGCAGCATGTGCCAGTGCTCCATCACCCTCACTGTGGAAATGCTTTTCCTTATATTGACATGGTGCTTCCATTTTGAGCTTTGGCCAGCCAGTGCAAGCCGTGTAGGGCTCTGACTGTTGCAGGGCAGTGGATATAGTTCTTGTTGTCTGGCTGGAGTAAGGGTTAGGGCTCCAGCTTGCTGGTTTGTGGGTTAACTTAGTTCCAGATCACAGAATGACTAGGTTGGAAAAGACCATTAAGATCGAGTCCAACCATACCTGTCCTCTCCTAAACCATATCTCTGAGCACCTCATCTACTTGTCTGTTAAATACATCCAGGGATGGTGACTCAACCACCTCCCTGGGCAGCCTGTTCCACACCCCAGCAGCTCTGGCTGGACTGGGGATGAATACCAGTCTCACTGGCTGGGGTAGAGATTACAGGTGTCCTGTTTTAGAAAGCACCAGTTGTTGGTGGCTATTGGTGGCATCTCTGAAGGCCAGTTGATGGCTGTAGGCTGGCGACAGAGTTTGCCTCTTGTCTTTTTAGGAGAGTGGTATTTTTACTTTTAGGGTGGCCAGGTTGAGATTATATTGCTGGGTGCTCAAGTGGAGCACGGCTCTTTCTCTTCTTTGGTGACCTGGCTCACTGGCCTGGATAGAGATGCGGTGGCTAGAGGGGTGTTTTTGCTGGCTTTTGTGATGCATAGGGATGGTTGCCGAGTTTCTTGTGACTGGTAACAATTGTGAGAAGGAACAAAAGGGCTCTGTCACCAATGGAGAAGTGTTCAGCAGTTGGAGGGCAACATCTGGACCTCAGGTACCACCAGGCAGTGGAGGCAGCACAATAGTGGATGTCTCAGAATACTTCAAAGGCTCTCAGGATGATGGGGGAGAGCACAAGTGTGTCTGTATGCTATAAGCACATGATTGTGCTCAGTTGTATGTAAACTCCTTGAAAATTCCTTTGAATACATTTTCATATGGAGGATGATGAGTCTCGTGATTGGAAAAAAACCTCAACCAACCCCTCTTGTACTTCAACCCTTGTGTATCCTTTCTCCTTGGTCAACAAATATCCCAGATGACTCTTGCAACAGAACTCATGGCCTAGGTAGGACCTTCTGTTGAAAGATTTTTCTTAAATGACCCTGGTGCTAACCTCTTTGGAACCACAGCTGATGTAAGGCTAAGATGCTGTGGAGTGAATCCTGCAGGAAATTTTGACTTATGAAACCTATTTGCCTTTGTAAATAACATTTATATGATTAGTTGAAGATGGTAACATTGTTGAAATTCCCCAAGTTAGTCCTCTGAGTTAGGATGTTGCCAAATCGATTCCCCCCACACACACTAAAATGAGGCAAGGCAAAGCAAGGAGAAACACAAGAAAACATGAACAAGGTCTGGTAGTTAAGGAGTGGGGAGTGGGCTGTAGAAAAACCTTAGTTGGCAGGATCTGACAGTCTCTGCCAGAGACACTTTTGGCTGTCTGTCTCAATTCTGTCAGACTGAACTGAGGACAGGGATATGGTCACTGGTGGCAAAGTTATATGGTAGCAACCACTGAACAAGACCCAGGTGAAACAGAGATGAATTGTGGCTGGGAGTCATTCATTGGAGATGAAAGCAAAAAAGCACAGGTGACCTGCGGCAGGTTAGATCTATCCTGTGGCAGGTTAGATCCTAACTTGACTTCTTGTCTGCTCATGGAAAAAGATTTTCCTCTGACTAGTGAAACTGGCCAAACCTATACACTGTAGGCACTGTTCCTGCTGTCCTTGATGTGGTCATTCAGTGAAGTTGTGTTTGCATAGCAGTGTGATAGAACCCATAAGTATGAAGAGCTCTGTGATAATAGGGCATCTTGGGTTTTTTCCAAAGCAAATACAAAGCATTTTGCCCACACACAGTGGTGCTGAATATGAACTGTAGTTTCTAGCAGTTAATCCATTTATAGACTCTTCTTTCCCTCCTGTCATCATGCGCCAACCTAGGACAGCTGTGTCGGAGAAACTGTATGTGACTGGTGTGCTTCAACTGGACAGTTGGGATCCTTATGTTCTTGTTCATCTGTGGTGGTTTGACCCTGGCTGGAGGCCAGACTCCCACCAAAGCTGCTCTATCACTCCCCTTTTAGCTGGACAAGGGAGACAATATCTATTGAGAGGCTTTGGAGTCAAGATAAGGACAGGGAGAGATCATTCTGCAATCAGTGTCACAGGCAAAACAGACTCAGCACAGAAGAAAGGCAAGAAAACTCTCTAATTTATTACACTGCACTACACAGACACAGAAACCAGAGTCGGATAATGAGAACTACAAACAGCTCTTAAAACACCACCCCCCACCCCTCCTGTCTTTGTAGACTTCATTGTATTCATGATGTTTCTCTTGCTCAGGATGGCATGGAGGAAAGGGGGGGAAATAGGGAATGGAGGCCTCAGTCTTCAGTCAGTTCGTCATGAGTTGCTGTCCTTGGGATGTGGGGGAGCATTTCTCACACTCTTTCCCCCCACCAGTGTGGGGTCCCACCCATGGGAGACAGTCTTCCGTGACCTTCTCCACATGAGTCCTCTCCCATGGAGCCTCGACTCTTCACCAACTGCCCCAGTGTGGGTCACTGCTATAAATTCATAGAATGTCTCTCAGTCCCAGACTGCTGGCCCCAGCCTGGTCCTCCACAGAGTCACTAGCCGCCCCCTCAGTAAAACTGCTCCAGCATGGACCTCCCTCTCTCTCTCTGCCTCTTATTCCTCTCCATGGGCTGCAGGTTCTGTCAGGTGCTTGCTCCAATATAGGTCACAGATTCTTCCCTATTTCTCCCCCTGCTCCATGGTGGGCTCCTACCTGGCCCAGGTGCCTCTCCATGGGCTGCAAGTGGGGTCTCTTCATCCTCCATGGGCTGCAGGGATCACCTGCTTCACCATGGTATTCTCCACAGGCTGCAGGGAATCTTCTCTCAGTGCCTCCTCCTCGCCCCTTCGCTGACCTTGGTGTCTGCAAAGTTTTTTACATCTTCTCACTCCCTTCTCTGGTGGCAAAATGCAGCTGTTTGTGTTTTTTCTCTAAAATGTGATTCTCAGAGGGGCTGTGACAGGCACTGATTGGCCCGTCCGGCCTAGTCTATAACAGGGTTTGGGAGTTTGGCCTTGGGAGCCCAGCTGGGATTTGCTTTGTTGGACCCTTAAGAAAGTTCTGTTTCTTAAAGAAGCCTCACTTGGTAGTGAGGTGATGGCTAAGTGCCAAGATGAGATGCCAGCATGTCACACTACCTCTTCCATGTCTTTGCCTCTTTGAGGACCTGTCTAGGGATCTCATAGATGCTCAGCAGTAGTGGAGTTGGGGGTGAATTCACATTCACTCCAGGGCTGTCTGGTGGCAGGGGTAAAGAGAAAAGCACCTGTAGCTATAACAAGAGTAAGAAAGCCTAAGGGTAGCAGCAGCTTCCCTTGAGCACAAGTCTGAATAGAGTTCTGTAATCGTGGTTGGTCTTGTTCAGCATCTGAGAGAGCTGGGAGAGTTGTATGTGAAATATGGGATCTGTGACCAGCATATGAATTTTAACTTGTCACAATTAGCAGAAGATGAAGACATCTTTCCATCTTGTCATTTTACATGCTGTGAAGGCATGGGACTGGTCTACTGCACATTACAGGGCAGCATAGACATGGGCTCTCCCAAAGCATGAGATGAGTGGGTACCATGTGCATGAAACCAAGGCACTACTGTTGAGTTTTTCTACTTGGGTGACTTTGAGCAGAAGGCTTCTGCAGATTAGATCCTCTGTCTGCTCCTGGGTACTATGCAGAGTCTCCTCATCTCTGCCCCTTGAGGCTCCTCCCTGCCACGCACTGTTACTCCAACTGTGTATTTTAGAGAACAGCAGCACCTGGTTTGGTGGGTACCAGATAGCCTCAGCATCACAAAGCAAAGGCTGTGGCAGGAAGTGTGAGACAAGGACCAGTGATGTGTGTCTCACCAGAGAGGTGAGGAGCAGGAGACCTGCTGCTGGGAGGTCTCCTGGCTTCCTCTGTGCATCAGAGTGGGTATCTGCATGGGTTATACTTTTATCAATCTGTTGCTAAGCCCCCAAAACAGCAAACTCCTTATTGGTGCTTGCAGGGCCTTGGATGCTCTTTGCATCTCTTTCCAGGAGAAAGCTGAAAATATCCATGAGTGCTCTGAAGAAGAGGTAGCATTCCTGTGAGCCCCTGTCACCAGAGATCTGACAGTTCCCATGGGGGCATCCAGGAAACTCCAGAAATCCTGGCCCCTACTGTAGCAAGTACTGGACCATTCCTTCCCTGAAGAAACTACAGGCTAGAGAAACAATGTGTATATTGTCTGTAATGAGGGCCAGAGCCGTTCTGTAGCAGTTCTTGATCTTGGCATGTTTCTGAAATGTGTGTGTGGGTTTTGTAATTTGTGGGTTACTTTGGGTGGCCCTGTGGCCAAGATAGTGTTTCTAGCTGGGTCTCTGACATCAGCATTGTTTGGAGACTGGATAATGGCCGAGGTGAGCTTTTAATCTGTGTCAGAACAGTGGGTTTTTTTTATGTGTCTCTGCACCAGAAGCTGGTGAAACAGTGTGGCAGTGTCTCCTTCACTCTCCTTTTCCCTCGTTGTGGCCTATGGTTGAACCTCACGTTGTGCAGCTGGTTGGTGGTTGCAGTCCTGTTTTGTCCAAAAGTCATTTGCTCTGAACTTGGTCTACAGGAGTACCCTGATTATGCACATCCATTTCCTAAATAAGTTGTAAAGCGACTGTAATGTCAGAACTTTGATGATAAAGGAATACAATGTGTGGCTGTGTCTTTATCCCCATGTAAGTGTACACCTTTATTTATCACTGCTAATTTTTGCTTGCTATTGCTGTTTCTTTGATCAAGAAAGAGTTCAGAGTTCAAGCGTAGCTCTCTGGCTAGTTTAGTTGAACAGAGAAAGAATTAATGTTCTTATGTGTATGAATCTTCATCAAGTAATTGAGGTCCTGTTGTACCCATGCAGAACACAACTGTGTCTCCCAGGATCACCCTCCACATTCCAGGTTTGTGACTCCACAGCCAAACTCTCCCAAGAGCTGCTCAGTGTGTTTAAAAGCAGTTTCTCATGCATGAATAGCTGTGACTGGGAGTTGGACAGGTAAGCTAACATGACTGCAGGCTTCTCCCCTTCCCCAGTGCCGCAGGGTCCAGGTTGTGCCTGCTCTGGCAGCCTGTGCTGCAGCCCCATTGCAGGGGGACGGATGGACACATCCAGCAGTGTGTTCTGGCCTGGGGCTGGGACAGGGAGCCCTCAACAGGAGCATGCTGAGCTGGCTCTGTGTACTGCTGGAGCTGCATGCTTGTTTTCCATCTCCATGTGGTGAGTTCTTGGCGCTGGGTTCTGCCGCGGCTGTGTGAAGCTAGGCCTGTGCGTTCCCCAGGTAATGCTGGTGTGCATTTGTGACAGTGAAAATGGGTAGTGCTGCTTACGCTCGCTGGCCTATTTAAAGGAAGGTGTGCGGAGCTAGTATCTACAGATTTACTTCATAATACGTCATGGCTTATTTCCTGCTTTACTTAATCAGGTAAATTGGTAAAGCAGGCCTTGCGTGCTTCATCAGTGCCTCATGCCATGTGAGGGACGAGACTCCATTCTCCTTCCATGATCCTGTCGGTGGCTGAACGGACAAAACAGCCCTGTGAGTTTGCAGCTTGCCAAACAGAAAAGATATGCAAGCTGCAAGCTCTTGGGTTTGGGATTTTTCCCTTCTACTTGTGGTTTCTGTTCAGCCCTACAAGGTGTTTCTTGGCCACAATAATAGTGCAAAGCTTTACATGCCTTCATATAAAAGGGGGAAGTGACTCTGGCTAGTCAAGGGTAGCGTTCATTAGCCAATTTTAAAAGTCAGTCTCTAGTCTCATGTAGAAGATCTGTTAATATATACCATTTGAGAGGGTTGCTGTTGATTGATGACAACACAGATTGCGCGTGTGCTGTCATCTTTTTCCTGGCTGTGATTTCTTTTCCTTTTTTATTTTTTCTTCCCAGCTAGCAAGGATGTGAGGGACGGACGGAACCTTAATGGGATTTCACATACTGTGTGATGTATGGGGCACTTGCAGTCAGAAATATTGAACTCATAAATGTACTCATTTGTCCTGGAGTCACAGAGAGGGAGACTAAATACAGGACACTGCAATGTCACAGTCATGCAGAGTCACTTCTGTAAGACCGGAGCTATGGTGGAAAGGCTGTATTTTGCTTGGATTTTACTACAAATCTGTACACGAGCTCTGTGAGGATGCTATTGCTGCCTGGGGGAGAAAGTCAGCTTTTGCTGGACTTGGCTGTATGCAGATGCCTTTTTGTGCTTTGCTGTTCTCCTGAGATTCTGAACATTTTTGGGTGCAATTTTCCTGAGGCTGACCCTGCCTATGCTCCCTGTTCTGTCTTGTGTCTCCACTGCAGCACTGCAACCTGAAGTTCTACAAGCTTGCCCTTCACGCATGAAGGTCAAATGAAGTTGAGTGTGCACATCCGAGGCAGGTGGCTAGCCTCGGTCTTGCAGGAGTGTTTGAGATTTTTCTTCATCTTATTTCAGCGGCACAGGGGGAAATGAAAGTGTTTCTTACCGTAAATACTTTTCTTTTTCCCCCTTCCTCTGCACTGCTGAGAGTCTCTGAAGACTCACTTCACTGCTTTTCTCAGAGAAGGCTATTTCTGTCACATCTTAGATCAATTTAGGCCTGCCCTATGCACATACCGTAAGGACAGGATGGGCCTATGGCACCTTGAACAAACGTGTAAATTTTGCACGCTGGGAGCAGGAGGTGAGCAGTAATTGTCATAGCCAAAAAGTCAGAGGGACCAAAACACTGTGTGAAATGTGGAATTATCAACCAGAGCAGAATTGTTTGAAAACCAGTGCAGAGTGCAGCACATGGGGTTTAACCGTGCAGAAACTCATGTATGCGTTATTTCCACCAGAGCTTCCTCAACAGGCTGTGCCTACGTCTGCGTCTAGAGAAAGAGCACAAATGATTCCCAGCCTCATTCTGAACTGCTGTCACAGTTTTTCCCCGGCACATCTGCTGAGCATGTAAAATCACCCAGATATTGGCTCTAATGCGATGGCAGTTTACTTACTCCAGTGACCGAGATGGTTTCTGCTGCATCACTTGTGTAACCCGCCTCGGCGCAAAGCACCAGTGTGCGTTAAGCCATCTCAACAAGTGCCAACAAAGTATCTGGCTTTGTGAGATAACTGGTTCTCAGACATCCTTCAAGATGACTTTTCAGTCTTGCCTTTGGTATCTCTGTGCTGAGCTGGAGCCAGACTGACTCCTGGGCTGCATTCAGTCCAGTTTTGCAGTGCAATTCAAGTTCCCATAGCCTGTGTTCTTTGCCTGGGGTGACTGCAGGGAGACTTTGCCTGTATGGCCGGTATCATTTGGATGCTGGAATAGCCCAGCGCAGTGCAGGCTGGCAACACCACCTCTGATAAGGGAGAGCTTTCTCCCACCCCTCATGATGGTGGGGCTCTCTGTGAGTCATCATTGTTGGCATTTCAGAAAATTGTCTGCTTTGCCTGCCCAGTCCTCTATCTGACCAGACTGATTTATCTTTCCTGTCTGGGGATGCTGTACCTTGATAAACTTGAAAAGAAGGAAAGAAATTGGTGTCTTGCCTGTGACTGCTCTTGGTATTAGAGTCTTCCCAACCGGGGTGAGTTGACCAGGCGGTATTTTTGACTCCTTGCCTCTCAGCTCTGTTCTCATACTTGCAGCCAGCTCCAAGGTGCGGGACTTTGCAAAGCACAGTGCGACTCACATTGATTCAGCCTGAGTTCAGTCACCCAAAACCTTGCAGGTCTGTTTTGAAACATTATTCAAGGAGTCCACAGTAGAGTTTCTTTTCTTTTTTTTTTTTTTTTCCCTCCCCTCCTCACTCTTGCTTCTGACATCATTTCCTGAACTCAGTATTCGCTGAGCTCTGTAGCCAGATCGTCTTCTCAGCATATGATGCAAGGAGCTCTTTAAAATGGATTTCAGCTCTCTTTTGGCTCTGCAGTGCTTGCTGGTGATGGTAACTCTTTATCATGGTAAGTGGGGTTTTTCTTTATGAAGTTGGTGCAGATTTGCCTAGGTGAGCAGGTGCCTTAATTCTGCTCCAAGATCTTTTAAGGACTACCAGGTTTGGGGAGGCAACAAATAATGTAACTGCTAATGCATGAAAGGGGCAGACAGACCAAAGCGAGACAGATAATTTTTTTAGCAAATGAATGATAGCTAACAATACAGAACTTTCTCAATCTACCTCTACACCCGTAAAAGTGTTTTGGTGGAGAATGTTATGGTCCTTGTAAGCAGAGCACTGGCTGGAGAGCAGTGATGTTCTGCTCCTAGCTCCCGATGTGACCTTGGATTAGTCCCTGAGCTGCTGTCACCCTGCTGTTTACCCGCTGCTGATTTGTGAACAGTAACTTAACGTGCAAGGATACCGGCGCAAGTTAAAACTGTGACCTGACCCTTGAGGTAGAAGCAGCTCTGCAGGCAGCAGTTGGCTTTGCTACAAGATCCATGGCATTGATGCCCCAAGGATTTTTCTTTACACAGGCTTGCAGCTCTGAGGGGGGTGGTGGGGTGGGGTTGCTGTGGGTCATGTAAAATTTGGGGAGAGGGAAGACCAGCTGCTCAGTCTTGTCACTTTGTGTGCACACAGTGCGCACCAAACCCATGTTATCGGGGGGGAAATATTTTCTTAGAAGGCTCCTCACTCCTCGGATTATCAACTACTGGTGACCCCTGGTCTGTCACTAGGGCTGGGTCTGTCCCACTTGTCTCACCTGGACATTCTGCCGTTCTGGGAGGCAGCCAAGGGCAGATGGATGTGGCAAGCTCGCTGCCCGTGTTCTGTGCCTCTCCTTTCAGGCTCTGTCTCCTGCACTGGTGTGCTCAGTGGTGGCTCAGCAGTCTTTTCTGTGGGAATTCAAAGTCTGCAGACCTTCTCCAGAATGAGCAAGCGGGATGCGGGTTGCTCGACAGCTGTCTTAAATGATACTTTGCTGGCCAAGTGTGACAACTCTGCCAGCAGATGCCTGAACTTGCAGAATGGCTCCCTCGTGCTGAAGAGTGTGGAGAAAGAGGATGAAGGGAAATATGAGTTTGTTTTTCAAAATGCCACACGAATTTTTACACTGAAAGTATTTGGTAAGTGGCTCTCTTAGCAACAAATAGCTTTGGAACTTGTGAGCCTGGCTGGAGGCTGGTGCCTCCAAAGTCTTCCTAAGAGACTGCTTGAGCTTGCGGGAGCTGTAGGTGCCTCTGGATCAGCTTTGTAAGCCTCTAGCAGCACCTCAGGCAGTGGTAACAGTGAGCGTAAACTAAGGGATGCTTTCTGTGTCTGTGTTGTCAGTCTCTCCTGTATGTTGAGCCTTCCCTGAAGCACCCAGTTCTGGAAACTGAAACAGGCTTCTGTGAAGGCCCAGGTTGAGGAATGCTGGGTTTCCCCCCTGCTTTGTGCACCCAAGGGAAGGTGATAAAAGAATCTGGGTGGGACTTTGTGATTCTTGGCTGCTCCTGAGCAGCTTGGAGGTCAGCATCTTCTGGATCTGTTCAGAGACCAATGATAGGTATGTTACCATGCTGATCTTCCTGCTGTCTGCCCCCCTCCATGGCCTTGGGATTGCCACTCTCCTTCATGTACCCACTCTTCTGACTTCAGGGTGTAAAGACAGAAATATAGTTGCTTCAGTACAGGACCCAGCTCATTGGGTTAATGTGAAAGAGGCTTAAATGGGTTTACCCTGCTGCTGAACAGGGCTCCAGATAGCCAGCACCCACTGCTCTGGTCCTTGTCACCACTGTTCCTATGCAGGGTTTTCACTTAGACAAGCTTCTGAGGGAAAGTGAAGTGTATGAAATTGTGATGAAAATGTCTGACTGGTCTCCCAGTGAAGACAAATGAATCCCTACGCCATTTGGGTGCAAACAGGCAGAACTGCCGCTGAGAGTAGGTCAAAGATGGTAACAGTCTAAGCCCCTGATCTTCTTGGCACGAAGATCAGGGGCTTAGACTGGGAGTAAGCAAAGGCTGTGGAAGTATCTTTGTTTTAACATCTATTCCAGTGTATTTGCTTTGGGAACTTTTGTCTCTTTCTTGTGTTCTTTTGACACAGCAAAGTTATTCATGGAGACAGTGAATTTTAGCAGAAGATGAGGCCCTAGCTGAAGAAAGTGATTTCTGAGCTTATCTACGTGGATGTTTGTGCAGATGTACTCAGTGTGACTCTTACTGTCATAAAACCATTCCACTTCTCTGTCTAGTCTGTGTTTGCAGAGCAGCAAATGTGGGAGATGGGTGGGCTGCCTGTAGTGGTCTGAAAGAGGAATTCAGAAGAATGTAACAAGACCAGTGATTTGTTACTTTGTTTTAAGTTGTTCTAGTCTGGATAGACATGTCTAGCTGCAGGTGTCCAGTGTTGGTACAGATGCCAAGCCTGACTTGTACTAGTTCCTCTTAAGTGTAAGAAGAGGCAGAGTGACAGGAAAAGTACAAACCTCTGGTTGAGGAGAGGGCTGAATCTCCTCTGAAGCTACAGTTACCCACTGTTGATGGAGAGTGCCTCTGGCCAGCAGATGCTTTGTGTGTTTCCATGGCCTGCTCAGATTGGTGGCTATTATTTTTAGCCTTTTCAGCTTCAACAAGGAAAAGGAAGCAATGCCAGAGTTTTATGGCACCCCCAAAGTAGGGACCAAGAGTTGCTGGTGGGATTGGGTGGGCGCTGCTGAGCACTTCAGGGGTGGGGGCAAGCACTGAAGGATCTGTTTACTTCTGTGCGCCCTGGCTACCAGTCAACCTTTGTGATAAGGGAAGCTCCTGCCCAGCTCATGTTCACTGCTGAGTCTGTTCCTCATCTGTTTCTTCCTTGATCCTGTTGCCCCATGCTGTGTGTGACCAGAGCCGGCCATAAGCATCCAGTGCTTCCCTAATGGCACTGGAGACTTGTCCTGCGATGCGACCAGCAACGAGAGCACCAGCTTTCGGTGGCTGCTGAATGGCACCGCGCTGAGTGCCCCTGAGGCTTGCGTTAAGGACGGTGGGAAGAAGGTTCGCCTAGACAAAACCGTGCCTGGGGAATTTGTGTGTGAGGTTTACCATGGGAACAGCATCACGAGGACCAGGCCCATTGCACTGTCTTGCAACTATGGTGAGTAGCAGCATCTGCAGAAAATCTGCCTTCTAGTCTCTCAGCAGAAAACTGAGGAGTTGTTGCTGTCTGCATGATACCGAGCTCTCCTGTCCTCTGGCAGCTGCCTTCCAGGCTTACAACATCCTCTTGTTAGAAAGTGTCTCCTTGACTTCCTTCTGCCTCCTGTGTCTTGGACTGACACAACCTACAACAACAGACAGATTTGTTCAGGAGGTCCTTTTGCCCAGCTCTGCAGCAAGGACAGATCTCTGTCTGTGTGTTACCCTGCTTCCCAGTGAAAGAGACCTTGCACCCTCCTGCGCACCAGTCCTCTATGCTGGTTGAGAAACATGAGCTGCTTCCTACTCTGACATTCATCTGTTATTCAGATGGCCTTCCAGTCTCTGTTGCACCCCTGTAAAAACACCTCTGGAAGTCCAGCCCTGTTGCTGCTGCTGGGCTCAGCTGAGTTTTCCCTTGTCTAAGGTAGCTGCACAAAGAATTGTGCATCTATACAAAAGTTTTTCCATCCGCTCCCCACTATCAGAGGTGGGGTAAAGTCACAAATCATTTATAAATTAAATGTAGGGGGTTATTTTTCCTCCCTGCTCTGATTTGTAGTTTGGTGAGAAGGCTGTGACTTCATCTCTTTGCAAGCTATCCATAAATGCTGAGTATTCTGCTTGAATGAGGCCATAGTTTAACATGACAGAAAATCCACATACTAGGACTGATCAAAACTGCCAGAACCTCATGGTGCAAAGCACCAGTCTGTGCTGTGAGCTCACATTTATTTAAAAAAATAAAAATAAATTAGCTAACTTGGATGTGACTTCACTTGCATCTTCAGTAGAGAAGGTTTTTCTCCTCTGACAGCCAAGATTATCACCAAAACTATATTAGGGTGACATAATTTAACCACAAGGCTTTTTACTAATTTAGCTGTAATCAGTTATTGCCTTGGCTACTAGATAAGCTATACTGTGCAATAGCACCTATCATTTCAGAAGTTAGGAGACACTCCAGCCCTACAGCAGATACAGCCTTTTCTTCTGTGGCATGCAGTTAGTGTGAAAGCAAAATGACAGACACAAACCCTGTCTTGTGTGTGCTGGCATTCCAAAGAGATGCCACTGCAGTGTGTTCATGCCTGATAATGTTGCTGCCATTGGCTGATCTACACCAGTTTTTCACGTGTGATGGTGGAGCAGTTGGTGATCTCAACTTTGTCCAGTTAAAATGGCCAAATGTTGTTCGGCGTAGTCAGGCCCGAGTTAGCTGAGGATGCAAGCTGGGGAATGAGGATGTAAGCAGCCATGAGCTGTTCAGTCAAGCCCTGTGATAAATCACGGGAGTGCTGACAGCCACCATTGTTTAGTCTGGGTGGCTGCCCAGTCCCTTGGGTGCGATATCAGTTCCCCATTTCCTCTTGAGAAGCCCACAGGGGACTGTAGAGATAGCTCTGTTGGGATGGCCACGCTCATGAACATATATTTGGAAAGGTCTGAAATCAAGAAAGTAGCAGTGATTCTGCAAATACAACTGCCTTGGTAAAAAGTGAAGTTCTGAACAGTAGTAAAATAGAGATAAATTAGTTTGATTAAATTATTAAAGATTAATTCATTATTTTTGTGTGTCATTATTTGCTCTAGGCAAGCGGCTCGATATAGTTTTTCTACTGTAAGTACAAGATCTATGTAAAAGCACTTATTTGGGCAATCTGGTGGCTGATGAAATTAACTTTGAATAATTGTTGGCATAAACCAATTTGGCAGAAATGCTGTAAGCTTCCCAGGTGCTAAAGGGCTCTGATCACGTGGGATCTCAAGGAGAGGATTCAGAAATTAAGTAGTCTATATATATAAAAAGATATCACTACTTGGATTATTACTTGTTTATTACCAATTTTTAATATGTTTCATCTCAAAGACCCTTGTAAAGAATGGCAATCTCTTATGAAAAACATTCAGCAGAAAATGTTTGACATATATTTGCCTTTGACGATTACCTACTAAGCTTTCATCAGAAAGGAAATAAAATGATTAGGGTTGTGACTTCTAATTTGCTGAAAGCTTAATTTTGAGTATAGATCACTCCACCCTCACTGCCCACCCACCCCCCCCCCCCCCCCCCCCCCCCCCCCCCCCCCAATTTGGTAAGTACTGCTAAAGAGTCTGGAATGAGCACTCCAAAAATACTTTGAACGTGTGTGATTTCACATGCAGGATCACCCATCTGCAGGTATTCTCACTGTTCTGGTGACCACATTCAGTATGATCTGGAATGTTTGAAACGCTTCCCAGGAACTGGGGTTGCACAGCAGGTTGGGGGGGGTGTGGGGTGTGTGTGTCCTGAAAGCACGTCCCAAGTGAGCCTCAGGGTTTTTCCCAGCGCTGGGCAGGTGTGTGCACCAAACGGGATGGCTTGGGTTTACCCTAGGAATATGAAGGAATGTGTGTCATAATGATAGTTGAGCTGTGTGTGGGGTGGGGTAGTTCTCACGTGGGAAGGAGACTTTTCCTTCTGACTGCCCAGGTTGGAGTAAATTGTCTGTTGGTGAAGGAGTGAGTCAGTAGGGATCTCTCTGCAAGTCTGTAACTCCCTCTACCAGCTGCTCTGCTCAGCAGCGGTGTATGTGCTGGTCTGACCCATCCAAGCAATCCTGAGTGAGGGACTCTGCCTCTGGTATTGGCTACCACCTGCCTGCTTGTGGCCTTCTGTAGCTGTTGCCTCCTGCCAAGAGTTTTTGTGATCTCTGCTGAGAAGGGGAATAGAGAAAAATCCTTCCCTGGGCAGCAGTGAAGTGGGTTTCCTACAGCCCTGACTTCAGTGGCCTGGCATCTCTGGTGCCTGAGGAAGCACAGGATCTTCTCACGTTTGCTTTGAGGTTGGTGTAGTCACTGTATGGCTGTAGCAAGTGTATCCTCTGGGGCCTGATGCAAGCTGCAAGGGTAGACTTGGCAGCTGTTCTTCTAGCAGAAATCCTACCTTGGGTGTCCATCCTCATCTGCCTGTTCTCAGAGAGCTTGTTGAAATGTGGTACATTTCAAACCACCACCTTCCCTGTTAAATTGGATTAAAACTCGAGAATTAACTTAGATGTACTGCAGAGTAGGCAGAAAAAAAAAGATGCTCACACAGCATAGTTCCACAAGCCTCTTCTTCCAAAAAATAACATACTGAAATTAAATGATGTGACATAAATTACACCGTGCTGCAGTCCGGAATATCGGCCTCTCTGACTCAAAGTGATAATAATACCCACATGCTCTAATTTGTCTGCAGGGCTTCTCCAGTTTGGAGCAGTAATTAACAGCACCCTGTCCTTCTCACAGGAGACCTGCTGCAGTACCCATGGTTCATTTACATCCTAGCAGGATGTGCAGGGGGTGTGGTTATCCTGGTTGTGGTTGTGTCCTTGGTCGTATGTTGCTGCATGAAGAAGAGGAAACCCAGGTTCATCCCTGTGCCTTCAGGTGAGTGGAGAACACTGTGGCTCCTGGGTGTGTCTGAGGACTGTGTTTGTGCAGGCTGGGGTTGAAATAGCCTCAACATAACCTGTCTGCAGTTTGGTGGTTGCTCATCTTTCAGCCAGTCCTGCCCTATGGGATGGAACAGAAAGCTGCTTGCTGACAGGCAGCTCTTACGACAAGTGGGATCTTGAATTAAGCCTTACTCTTCTCTTTCACCTCATCCTGGCCACCATTTGCTCCTGGCCAGAAAGAAACACAGTCAAACCTTTTCTGTGGCCAGGAAGACTGAGCCTTATCCAAGTCTGATCTTGAAAGGACCCGAAGGCTCCTGATGGCAACACTTTGTCAGCACCAGTCCCTGAGTGCAATCTATTTGTGTCCAGTGAGGCCATCTCAAGCTGTCACCCTGACAGCATGGCCAAGCTGGTCTCTGACAGGTTGGTAGTTGCCCTGTGTACCTGACATCTGTTGGCTACAGGAATGGAGCCAGTGCCACCACGAGGAGGGGATGCATGCATGTGGTGGTGGTCTGACCTTGCAATGAATGTGACAAGGAGGCTGCTGGGATGTGTGTGTGGGGTCTCTTTCCTTCAAGTTTCTGGTTTTGGTTTTACAGAGGAGAAGGATGATGGACTAACAATGTCCATAGTCTCCAGTGAAGATGTGAAGAGTGCCCCCAATGGAGACCATGTCGAGGCTCAAGCTGCCCAAATCGACTGCCCTCCAAAGCCTGGTGGGTCCAGTGACTTATTTTGAATTGGACATATGGCCTGTTTGGAAGGATGAAGGACAAAATAGATGTGTAGTGGATTGACCCTGGCTGAACACCAGGTGCCTCTTTATCTCTCCCCCTCCGTTTCTCACAGGGGAGAGAAAATACACTGAAAGGCATGTAGGTCAAGATGAGGACAGAGAGAGATCACTTACATGGCCAAAACAGACTCAGCTTGGGAAATTTAATTTTTTATCAATAAATTCAGAGCCAAGTAATGAGAAATAAACCCAAATCTTAGAAACACTTCCGTCCTACTCTTCCTGGGCTCAACTTTACCCCTGTTTTTCTCTCCGTCATATCACAAGGCAGCACAGGGGACATATGTTGTGTCTGTGGTTCCTTCCTCCTCAGAAGGAGGACTCTTCACATTCTTCACCTGCTCCAGCCTGAGGTCCCTCCCACAGGAGACAGTCCTCCATGAACTTCTCCAGTGTGAGCCCTTCTTACAGACTGTAGCTCTTCATAAACTGTTCCAGCACGGGTCCCCTGTGGGGTCACAAGTCCTACCAGTAAACCTTCTCTGGTGTGAGCTCCTCTCGAGGGGCTGCAGGGGAATTTCCCCTCTGGTTGTTGGAGCACTTCTTCCCCATCTTTCTTCACTGACCTTAGTGTCTGCAGAGTTTCTCACATCTTCTTTCTCCTTTCATTGACCACAACAAAACCAACCCCAAACTGCCACTCAGGTATTTTATTTTTTTCCTTTACTTAACTCTGTTACCCCAGAGCTGCTACCACCATTGCTGATGGGCTTGGCCTTGGCCAACAATGTGTCTGTATTGGAGCCAGCTGGTATTGGCTCTGTCAGACTGAGGGGAAGCTTCTTCCAGAAGCCACCCCTGCTACTAAAACCTTGCTACATGAGCCTAAAACACAGTGTGTGACTGATAAGGGAGGAGCAGACTGGGGAGAAGAAGCCTCACCAGTGCAGGGAAGGTGTTGCATCTTATCCAGACAAATTGCAGCAAGTCACTTGTCAGTACCTTGCTCATGCTTTGCCTCTGTGCAGGAGTAACTCTTGCTGTCACCCAGCTGTGAGATGTAGCAGCAGCCATCTTGCAAGCATCCCACAGAGTACTGCCATCAGATTGTGGACTGTCTGCTGTGGTGTCTCCCGTGCCTCAAACACACACCTCAAACTGCAACCCCCGTAAACTTAGCAGTTTTCCTGCACTTTTATCCCATAACCTTCATCAATAACGTCTTGAGACTCAGCATTGCTTTTGTAAGCAGTCATCTTCATGACAGCATCCACCAATATGTTGAGCTGTAAATGTAGCTAAATCCCATCAGTCTTGTGCATTTTCTTAAATTTGAGATATAGTCACATTTTAAATGCTTCAGAGAAATCAAGAATAAACCCCCAGTTTTAGCATAATGTGGTCAAAAGAGAGTGGTGATGACAACCTTTCAGTAATCCTCCTGTTCCTTCAGCACCTGATGTTAATGCTCTACTTCTTGCCTTGCATTTCCCTCAATTTTGTTTCACTGACATGAATGCTGGCTACACCTTCCCTACTAATACACCACCATCACCTGAAGTAGGTCAAGTGGTGACATGAACTCAAGCAATGTGACATAGGTCGTAGCCCAACCTCAGCATCTCTGTCTCCTTCTGGTGTCCTTTGCTGTACTGTGCACAGCCTCCCAGTGACTCAGCTAAGCTTTATGTCTAACCTTGGATGCTCCTTTGCCCTGCCTTCAAAGTATTAAGTGCTACTTGGGAATATAATGCAAGGAAGAAAAAAGAGAAAGGCTGTAAGCCACTCAGGTCATTAATTTTAATATATTAACATTTAAATATTTAAATTTTTTAATAAAAATTTTCCCCATAGTCAGTTTCACTAACAAAGTATCCCCTACTTAAATTCTCTTAATTTAATTTGTTACATTAAATTACAAATAAGTAAAAGTCATAGAAGCCTGTGAAAACTGTTGAAGTGAGGACATGCTAAATGCATTCTGTTAGGCAGCTTCAATTGCTCAGATGTGACTGACCAGATTTGGCTCTGATATTTCAGGGTATTTGGAGCAGTTGAGGCCAGAGAGCCTCAGCACTAAAATGCCTTGCAGAGAAAGCCACTGTGAGCTGCCTAGGAAATGATTAGTTACAAAGAAAACTGAAGTCTGTCTTGGAGATGCTGGGGGAGAGGGGACAGAGCAGGTTAGGCAGCCTGCAGCGCTGGGAACTGGGGGTAGATTTCTGTGGGGCTGAGCAGAGTGAGGTCACTTGGACACCACTTCTCCCTTCTTTTCCAGACACTGCCTGCACTACTCAAGCTGTTGAGTCTCAGCCCTCTGTGGAAGAAAACTTGCCAGTGGAAATAGAGCCGGAGGAAATGCCAGACCCAGAGGTCATAGTTGCTGTGGAAAGCCAGGAAAATGCCTCGGACTGTTTCCTTGATCCAACTGATGACTGATCTTGGCATACTTACTGTTCTACCCTGTCACCCTGTCTCAAAGCCTATGACACCTGTCCTTTGCATCCCATAGTCTCATTGTGTGTAAGAATAATTGGTCCAGAAGATTTTACTGGGGGGAGGAAACCCCCATGAGGTGTCAGGCCTGCTAACTTCCAAAAAAAAAAAAAAAAAAAAAGCACATGTGTGTTTTCAAGGCCTCGCTGCTGTGGGCTGACAGGTTCACTAACCAAGAAATCTGGGCAGGTCTTTGGTGCTTTGCCTGCTAATAGACCCGCAGGTAACCTGCGGAGCTCCGGAGAACAGCCTGAAGTGAGGAGCCTTTCCTCCTGCTCCCACCCCACGCCTGGCCTTGTCTTCATCAGCCAGCAGTTCCTGTGAGGGACAGGCATGGTGGGTGGGTTGAGGGAGCTTGCCAGGCCCAGACAGAAACAAGGAACTGCCAGGAATTTCCTGAGAAAGCCTCTTCTCAGGAGATTTCAAGGCATTTTTCACAGGCCCTGAAAAAAAAAAGCTTGGCAGAGGTTTCAGCTTGGTATCTGCAGTGCTGGGTGTTGATATGAATCACTCCTCTGAGCTCCAGAGCCTCTGTGTTTTGGCACTCTGCTTGCTGCGAGGGGCCAGGAGCGGTGGTGGGGGTGCAGACCCTGGGAGGTGACGCTGGCTTGCTTACCTTTTGATGGCCTGCAATGGCAGGGGCTTACCGGTTACCTTTCATCCGAATTTAACTGCTCGGGCTGTCAGTGAGGTAATAGGGCTCTGCTGCTAGCTTGCTTGCCTGCAGCAGAAGGGTACCTGGGGCTCGGGGGTGTAATTTTGGCAGAAATGTGGATGATAAGGCTGATATTGTTCATCAGTGCAAGCATTAGTGCCTGTAGTGCAATGGTTTAGCTACTGCAAACTGATTAAGCTGGCCATCTGCCTGTACACGTAGGCTTTTTCAGTGCTGTTTTATTTGCACAGACAGAAGTAATTTGTAGGATTTCTTAGGCAAGTCTTGCTTGCTATATGTATCCTGCTTTCCTCAGGGGAGGCTTCTGAGCAGAGCAGATGGGGCAGACCTGCATGGAAGAAGGAGTAGGTGAGGAGAGGGCAAGGACTCTGTTCCAAGCAGCAGGTCCCTAGTGAAGCTGGCTGGGGCTGTGGGGCTGCAGGGAGCGCTCCAGGACATGCTGCAGGAGCAGGGTGTATTTGCTGTAGAAGTGCATTTTGGTAGTTGGAAGTGAGGTGTGCTACTGCTAAACTGGCCCAATGGGGTAGAAAAGCATGGTAGAGTAAAAGCAGGGATGGGACAGATTGGGGCTGAAGGAGACGGGGAGGTGTGTGTTGCATCCCTGCCTCTTTCCCTGTCATTCTGTCCCTGTTTTATATTATGCTGATGTGCCACAGATCCCTTGGAAATGGATTTGTGGTAGGACAGGCAAGGAGGTCTGCAAGCACCCCAGCAAACTCAAAATCAAGCTGAATGCTTCTCTCCCAGGTGGGGGAATTGGTGGGACAGCTGCATGCTCACCTGGAAGTCCTCTGTGTTTGTGTATGTTATGCTCTGCATCAGTGACACTCAGCCATAGGTTGTTCTTCTTGTTTCCTTGTCCCATGACTCTGTTTAGAAGACTTTTGGACCTTGTGTGCTGTGTTGGTGGTGATTCAGCCTGTCTTTGCTTCTTAAGACTGCCATAGGAATCAGATTTGACACGGTGAGAGGGAGATAATAATTCTTTTCCTTATGGTGCTGCACTATCTCCTTTCAGGACAAACATTCCTCAAAGGCTGCGAGTAGAATGACAAAAATGTGATGCCAAGCACCTAGGGGGGCACTTGCCTTGCAGGCAGTACAGTGCCAGTGACACTGGGTGGACAGGGGGCCACCATCACCAGTCAGTTTTGTGTCAATTCTGCACTTTCTGGCAGGAGCAGACAGGGGACAGTCGACTCCAGCATATGGTTAAATTGGAGGGCTGAGCAGTGCTCTGAGCTGCAGAGGAACACTCCAGTGTTTTGGGTGCTGAGGGTGACAGAGCTGGGCCAGCCTTGTCCTGCTCCAGCTTGTCCCAGTGCCACCATGCTATCATCAGCCCTGTTAGGGCTGGAGGTGCCCTGGCAGCTGTTAGCACTAACAATCATGTAACTCCAGTCTGGGAAGGATTTTTCCCCTCAGCATGGGAATCTGAGGCTCAGGATGTCTTTCCGAGGCAGATAGACATGGCTGGCTTTCTGTCCTTCCCCACTGAAGATGCCCTTCAGCAAGGGAGCAAAGGTTTCTGTTAATGTGAAGTCAGAAGAGAAGTTATGCAGCCTGTGCTCTTCCTTTAACTGTATGTGTTCATGCCCAGCTCGTGTTGTTTTTTTGGTGGGGTTTTTTTGTGTGTTGCTTTCTTTTCCCTGTGATGGTTTTATTCCTAATAAAAAGATCAGTTTTCTAACTTGGTTTATGTGTGTTTAAGTTCTGTTCTTTAACAATTGCTCCTTTATGACTTTCCCTGAAGGTACAGGCAGGTTTTCAGATTTTTTTACCTATCTGAATAAAGGAAAAGTGGTAAGTTACTGCTGACTTGGGTAGTGTAGGGGACAGAAATCCCAAGGGCGTTTGCTTGTAAATCACCGCAGGAGAGGCTGCAGGACAGCGGCCTGTAATCCCTGACAGGGTGTGTGTGCTAATGTGCCCACATGTGTGTGTGCTGGCTGCTCACCAAACCCTGCTCTCGTGCTGGGTCTGAACTGTGAGCTGTGGGGAAGGTGTGAAGGGAAATGGCCTTGCTTTTCCTCTCTCTATCCATCTGTAATTTTTTTTCTGTGATCCCTAAACCACTTTGGCTGTGAGAGAAGAAGCTTGACCACAAAGCACCTTTAGTGAGGGGGTGGTGACTGTCATGCTCACCCTCACACAGATGGGCCCAGGCAGTGAGTATAACCAGTGTCCTGATGGTTTGTGATCGTATGGATGCCCCTGATGTTACCATGACAGGGTTATACCTGAAACAGTAGTGTGATTGGACACAGGTGATCCTGTCCTGCAGCCTGTGAACCCAGCACCTGATGGGGCCACCCACCTGTGCACCATCTGCAGTTGTTTTCCAGCTTGACTATGGCACTGCAATAGTCAGGATTCTTTTGGGCCTGGGCCAATGTGGCAGAGTAACAGGTGAGGATGTACATCACACTATCAGGGATGTGACCAGAAACAAGAGATCTTAGTTCTGCTTCTCCAGGGCTTCTGGTCATGTAATTCATGTGGCTTGTGAATATACAAGGAGGACCAAGAATGATATTTGACTGAAGACATAGGTGAAAGCACAAACAGGGAAGATGTGTTGTACAGCAGTGAGCTGGGAAAGGGGAATGATCCCTTTAGATGCTTTTCAGTGCTCAGGATGTACTCATCCCCACAAAATCCTCATGTCAGCAAGGCTTCCTGTCCCAGTAACGGAACAGTTTGTGCTCTGCTTTCCAACCTCTACCCTAGGCTGCTGTGCCTGATGTCACAGTGGCTGTGTACGTAGCCCTTGATGTCCTCCCTTGGAGCCCAGCATTAGGGCAGGAGCCAGTAGTCTGTGGGGAGCTGGTGGACCAGCCCTCCCCACTGCCTCCAGCTCTACAGAATCAACAAAGAAGGAGCTGCTTAGTCTGAGAGCAGATAGGCAAGCATGAAAACCAACAAGCTTCCAATAGCAAATGAAATGTTTGTTGCAAATACTGAAGAGGTGTGTGAGCTTTATGTTTGTTAATGTTTGTTTATGTTTGTTATGAGCTAGATATTTGTTAACTTCCAATGAAGATCCTGGTGTAGTTGGAAAAGCCCTCTAGACTTCAGGCATGTGCATACTAAGTATGTGTCACTTCTTATGAATGACTGTAACTTGAAAATATGCAAACAAGAGTTCATGTGTAACTCAGCTGTAGGGTAGTGGCACCAATAGTTTCCTCAACATTAGGAAACACATCCTGGTAGTGTTTAATGTCCAGAAGTGTAGGTGGTGTTACCACCGGGAGGGGAGGCGTGAGATGCCCCATGGGCTCTTTCCTAGGTAAGCACACAGAGCTGGTGACAGAAATGGTCAAGAACAACAGCATCACGTAATTCTGAGGTGGAAGAGAAAGTGAGTGATGCCTCATTGAAGAGGCTTGGACTAGGCTTTGGTATTTCATGTGCACTCAGCCAGGCTGCTCAGTGCCTGGGTGTAATCAAACCCTGCCAGTGATGGTGAAGTTCCTCCTGGACATATGCAGCAGTCCCCCACTTGTCCTCTGATGTAAAACAGGCTGGGGAACATCATCACCCAGTGAGGGGACCCTGTGACCTCCGACAACCAGTGACTGCATCCTGCAGGGGTTTGTTTGCAAGAGCGAGCGCTGTGTTTCCTTTCAGCAAGATTACATGACTCATCTCTGGCACAGGATGTGGCTGGAGACAGCAGGGGTGTCTTTACTGAGAAGCTTGAAGGCCTGTAGATTAAGCCTTTCTAAATATTTGTACTCTTCTGGCAAGCAAATAATAGCAGGTGTGTTAATTATTTCAAGGTGAGTTCAACTTGGATATGATCAGTTAAGAAGATACATCTCTGGGCTTTGCAGGACCAGGGAGAAGTGCAGCATCTTTCTGGCTGGCCTCTCTCAAAGGCTCCAGGCTGGCTGATGGTGTGAGGTGGAGCTGATGGCTAGCTCTGGGTCTGAGAGACTCTCTCCAACCCTCCTGATCACCAGCAAGGAATGTGTCCAAATCACACTGCTGTCTACTATTTACAGTAACTAAAGAAATTGGTCGTGGCTGTAGGCAATAGATGTTTAATGATGAGAGTGGGGAAGGGGCAGAGACACCTCCTAAAGTGTTCAAATATGGCTGAGCTCCTCAGGACCTGGATTGCAACTATGTTGATGTAGCATGTGAAGAGCCAAGAGCTGTTTTGCTGGTGTGTGGTGATGTGCATCTTCATAAGGGTGTTTCTCACCTCTGTCAGGAGGTGGGATTTCAGCTCCAAATAGCTCCTCATCCCTGGGGCTCCCCCACCCTCCTGTCAGCTGTGAGGGCACGAGGGCCTGACTTCATGAATTCATTTGTTATGCTTACAAGTTTAGGTACCTGACTCTACCCCTCACCTCTCAACACACCTACAGATGCAGGCTTGGCTGCTCAGTACCTGCCCCAGGAGCTAATGTTGCTATCTTCTCTCGTCTGTGCCTGCCTTCAAGCTTTGCTTGAAGGGTCCATCTGCCAGCACCATGTGTCCACCAGCACCGTGCCTCCCCTTTCCTCAGGGAGCTGGGTTTGGACCTGCTGAGCTGTGACCAGGGATGCCTGATAGCCCAGCCCGAGTGAAGTGATTTGTGGGACTTTCTTCTGCTCTTTGTGTGGTCCCTGGGGTCTGGAGAGTGGGTGCTGTGAGGATGGGGAGTCTTTGCCTCCTGGGAGATGGGAACACTTGGGCTATGCCCATGTGGGAATGGGTGTTTTGGGGCAAGGATTGGTCCTGGTGCATGGGGAGGCATCTGTAGCCCATTTATCATGCTGCTGTGCCAAATGCTAAGGGTAAGGAAAGCTTCCCATCTGTAAAGGTAGCAAACACGGGTGGCTAATGTCAGCTTAGCTTTAATTTGATTTATTTTTCTGGTTAGCATGTTTCCTGTCACACTTGGCCAATATCCACGATAAAATATTGCGTGGGGCTGTTGTATAGTGTGTATCTTATAGTTAATATGGGGAATGGGGGAAAAAGCAAAACTTGGAGTCTGAATTCTATACAGAAGTCTAAAAACTCAGCTAGACTGATGACAACTGACAGTTCTAGTATTGCCTAGCACTATAGAAACGAGATGTATTGCAAACCAAGAATTACTAGGAGGCAGTTTTCAGAGACTCTTTTGGAATTGCAAAAAAAGTACATTAAAGAGAATTATTGCCTGTTCCCGCATCATATGCAAATGCAATAGAGAAATACAGTCTGGCTGTCCTCTGCACCAGCGTTGCTGTCTCAGGTTTGGTTTATACAAGCTCCTCTTTGAGGGCAAAATACATATTCCCAATATACTGGGAACAAAATAAAAACTAAGGAGTGAAAACAATTTCAAAAGTTCTTTTTTTTTTCATGCATACACTAAAGTTCATGTAATAAGATATCTTCAAACAAAAAATGAAAGGAGAAGACAATGTGTTGGTCTTTTTGTCTATGCGAAAACGATTGCAGGAGTGATTTTCAATGCAGGACTTGTATCAAAGAGCATTAAGAGTTTGTTGCACTCTGTGGAAGCTTTTCATCACAGAGCAATAGGCCTTGGAGGTTTCTCCTCTGAAACCACAGAGAAACCTGTAATTAGAGGACTTGGGACAGCAGGGATGGGATTTAGTCAGGTGTGTCTGTGGGCAGTTGACAGCCTGGCAGCCAGTATTAATTCACCTAGAGCTCATGGCAGAAGCTGGGGTGGGAGAAGGACTTTCTGTGATGGGATGTGGAGCCTTGGAGGAGAAACTACCTGCTGGGTGGGACAGCCTTTGCTGTCATGGGACAAACTGTGCCAGGATTGATGAAGTTGCAGAGAGCAGAGTGGCCACTGTGGAGGATCCAAGAGGAAGAAAGGGCTTAAAGACTGAGGGTACCAAGGTGATGGTGGGTAACAGCAGTGATAGATGCTGTTTCTTCACTCAAATGGGTGAGAAGGCTGCAGGGGTCTCAGGCAAGGTCTGTGCTCTGTCATCCTGCAAGATCTTTAGGTAATAAAAAATGTTGGCCCCCAGAAAGCAGTAGTCACTCCTCCTTCCTCATGCCAGTTCTCCCTGACATTTGCCTCAAATTCCCAGGATTTCTTTCCTGGTAGTATATCACACTTTCCCTGAGCCTCTCTGGTGATGTTTAGCCAGGCACCAGGACTCCTTACTCTTTGCTTTCTCAGGAGTGTGTGTGTCGTGTCCCATCCCCCCCNCAGTCCTAGCCAACCCTTCCAGGATTTGTCTCCTGACTTGACTTTCTAGTTTGGGTTTTGCCAAGTGACATGGGAGAAGTGTGGAGGGAAGCCAGGATCCTGGCCAGCTTCTCAGGTACCCTTGAAAACAGGTAAGAACTCACCTGTTCCCTCTCTTTCCTGGGCACAAGCTGGGTCAGGATTTCTGTAGCTGCCATAGGAGCTGTGATGAAAGCTAAGCACCTTCAGCTTCTGTTTGTACCTATTCCTGCCCAGCTGTTGAGGGTTTGGGTTTCTCATTCTTCAGGCGATTTCAATTCTGATAAGGAGTTCTTTTCCCTTTACCTTTTGTGGAGAGTTTCAAGCTTTGTTATTTGGCAAATGTAAATGCCTGTTGGTGGCTTTCTCTGGAGAACCAGCTGTAGATGGAGAGACCCTCTTTTGATGGAGAGATCAGTAGGAGTCAACACTCCTGTGAATTTAATATCATCTGTCTTAAGCCCCAAATGTTAAATGGCCCCAGTGAAGGAGGAAAGCAGATGCCTGTGTTTATGCTGAATTACTGGTGTAGCAGAGCTTAAAGGAGCTTCCAAAGTAACACAACCAAGCCCTGCAGCTGTAGTTCCAATGCAACACATCCTGTTTGCGTGGGCACGAGGCACGCCACAGTGACTGTCATCTTGGCCACCCTGTAACCTTGCAGCTCTGCAAAGTGGTGACTAGGGTCCAGTAAACTTTCACTGAGCAGCAGAAAGAGCCATATGTTGGGGCAGGAGGGAAATGTAGGCAACAAAAAGCCTGCTCATCCATGGTGGAAGTGAAAAGGGATGGCAGAAAGGAATGGTGATGCTATCCTGAGACCGTGATTGCACCAATAGATGCTCTGAATGGAAAGTGCTTTTAAATGGTGCTTTGTAGACAGGTTGTTGTTGGCCAGGAGTTTGGGTCATGAGAATATTTGGTTCCGTTTGTTGTCCTGCTCTGGACTGGCTGGCTCTCCTCAATGAGTACTTCCATCCTGCTCTGTGTCGCTTCCCCATCTCTAGTACTGGGGTGATCACATAGGCCTCCTCCATAGAACATGTTTAAGCCTTGCAGCCCCACAGTGGCACCTCGCACTTGTGGCATGGTGTGGCCAAGAGCTGCGAGGCCCCACGGTGTGGGGGGGTCTGTCCCAGCTGCAGCAAGTGCTGTGGTCTGGCTGCTGCAGGTTGTCTGGCAGCCCATGGTGTAAGGAAGGAGAATTTCAAAAGCTGGAATGGCAGATGGTGCCTCTCTTGTTAACCTTGCTAACTTGTGAGATGCTGGTTTCCTTCTGACTCAGGAGTCTGCCAAAGGCCTCATGTATCACCTTGGTAGCAATAGTGTGAGAAGCCACAGCCTGCCTCCAGTCCCCCAGTGCTCAGATGCATTACGTAGGACATGCTCTGCCTGCCTTCTTAAGTTCTGAAACCCTGGAAATTCTCGGAAATGCAATGACACAGCACCACAGCCCTTCCTGGCTGACATCAGGCCTGTGGGCTGCAGAACATGGGCAGCTTTGTGCCTGTACTTTCCCCTGTCATGGGAAAGGCACATTCTTTGCTATTGCTCATGCAGCTCCCTCCTGCAGCTGCCTGTGCGGGTGTGGTGTGGTGGTAATGGAGAGGAGAGATGGTCAGGATGGGGCTGAGCCCGTCCTGCTGTCCTGTGGTCCCCGCACCCTGAAAGGTGTCTGTGTGTGGATCTGATGTTGCTTTTCAGTTCTCATGGTGGGACAGGTCACCTGGGTGAGAAGGGTGCTACCTGCTCTGGCCAGACTGAGGTCTGGTTCTGGTGTGTCACCTGTGCTTGCTCAGGACTGCTGGGGAGAGCAGGGTGTTCTGCTGTACTAACCAGCTAAAATCTACCTCTGCAAGGGTCTCTGATACTTTTTCTGACCCACTGTCTGTCCTCACAGCATCCCAGCTGGCAGGACTGGGTGGGTTGATGCACTGAAATGGCTGCATGTAGGAACTGACAAGACATCAGAGAGGCCAAAACCCTGTTCACAGGGCAAAGGAAACTTGTGGGACCAGAGAAAAAGCAGGGGAAACTGAGCTGCAAAATTGGGGTTTGCATTGAGCAACAAAAGGGGCTTGTATGCCTTTGTGTGGGAGACTTGCAGAAAGGCCGTTCAGGGCCCCTTATAGGAATAAATGCCTTTAATATGGAAAGGAATAGTGCACTTCTTTGTGCTTAGTCTCTTGGATCACTTCTCATCCTCCAACCTACCCATTTTGAATCATCTCTTGCTCCTCTCTAGTTCTAACAGTATAATAGAACAAATCATTGTACAGGGCATGAGTTACTCATGAATTTGTTAAGCTGGTGACTTCAGGAGAGTGTCAGATCTTGTCCGAGACATAACCTGGTCGGTAGAAACAAGTGATCTTTCTTGGGTGCATTTCTAAGAGCATCTGTTCTTCTAATATCTCCTCCAGTAGCTGGTCCATCCCCTCTGGTGAAGAAGGAACATATTCTAGTTAATACAGGTCTTCACCTATTCATCACTGCTAAGACCAAATGTTTTTGTCTTCATCTGTCTGGCATACGTAATGCAGAATGACTGCATCTTACCCACAGCTTTTTGCTTTGACCACCACAGGTTTTGCAGTGTTAGTAATGTTACTGAAATTACTAGAGTAAGGTACTCAAAGCTAGATCCTAAATCTAGGATTGTTACAGATGATGGAAACCAGTGCCAGACAAGTAAGAATGAAATGCACCATCTGCAAAGAGTAACTGTCTGACATCTGCTCTAGCCTCAGCCATTGTTGTGAACCACAGATTGCCAGACTGCTCTGTACAAGGATATCACATTGCTTCAGACCAGACTTAAACTGGGTGTCTTTTGTGAGGTTTATGTTCACAGGTAGAAAAGACAATGATGAGTCTGAGGGAGAAAACACCTAGGGCTTATGATATGGTATGATGGACATCACAAGGGAACCATTTATCTTGGAAAGATCAGCTAAGGACTACTCTGTGCGAGTCACAGTTTGAAAGCTTCTGCTTACCTCTGTTCAGAGAAGGATGAAAAAGCTTTTGCAGACAGCCATTTCAGTGCTGACTATTTTTGGGATATTTCCATTGTGTACAGTCAAAGCTGTGCTTTCAATTTGCGTGTAATAGTCTCCAAGACACCGAGTCAGCATCCCTGCCAAACCTTTGGCCAAAACTTCATTTTGAGTTCATGACCGTCACCTTTGCATTGTTTCATTCAAGCTGGACTTCTTCCTCTCCAGGCTCTGTGTAAGGCTGTGGAAGCCAGCAGTCCCTTGGCATTTCACAGTGCCGGGGCAACTCCTCCTGCCAGGGCTGACTTTGCTTCTTCCCCACTCTAGGCACTGCCCACAGCTCACCCTCCCCTGCAGAGTTATGCCAAAGGAAAAAGGGAATGTGCCATCGTGAAACCCTCAGCTGCCACCCAGAGCAAAGCGGATGGAGGCCAGCTGTTAGTCTTGCAGGCTAGGGTGTGAACTCTGGCTTTCTCCCAAGAACAAGGTTAGATATGTCCAGAGCTTCCCCTCCACGTGATGCCACCCATTGAGTGTTTCAGCCAAGATGGCGTTTGCTCTTCCCACATGCTGTGCTGAACTGAGGACCTGTCTTTGGGAGAAATTCAGAGGTGTGAATTCACAACGCTGCAGTCGGTTTCTGCGGTGAGGGTCTCGGGTGGTGGTGTGCAGGGTGTCTGACTGTACTTTCAGGGACAAGCAGCGAGTCCCATGCAAATGCCATTTAATACGACCAAAGCTTCGTGCCTCAGGAGTTGGTGCAAATTATCAGATGAGCTACAAATTCACGCTGGGTTACTGCATGCTGCCTTTCCCGAGAGGAATCCACTGAGTATATTTGTACTCTTGCTTTTCTATGTCTAATAACATTCCCTTTATTAGCCTCGGGCATGAATTTTTATTGGATTGTGATTAGGTTGAAGACTGAAAGCCTGGAACAGCTACATATTGTCTCTTGAGGTGCTGCCTTCAGATGTGTGGGGGTCTGTCACCTTGGCATGGAAGTGTAAGTATGCCGCTTACATTCCCGGAGAGGAGACTGCTTAGTGCGTCATGAAGAGCAGAACAGTAGAAGAGAGCAGGCAACAACAGGAGACGTACATGACTACAGCTCTCTGTGGGTTTTGCAGTGGAGACAATACCACAGAGGTAGCAATGGCTGTGAAGAAACATGCTGTGGTTTTGGCTACGCTCGGTCCTCTGCTCTGCTGTGCATCAGAAGATGGAGACCTCCAGCAGTGCAGTGAGCTAAGTGGGGTCTGAGCATCCTCAGCCATGAGCTGACGGACCAGACTGAGGACAGGTCTGGCACCACTGTACTCTTCCGTCAGTGCCTGGGCTCTCTTGCCGGCTTTAGTTTAGCCCAGTGGCATTACTTCCTGCGTAACGGGTAGGAGAGAGGGTGGCTGCAGCAAGCAGGAGTGGGTGAGGACATGGTCATCTGCAGGGCTGGCAGATCTCATTGTGTCCAGTTCTGGGCCCCTCAGCTCCAGAAGGACATACAATTCCTTGAGAGAGTCCAGTGCAGGACCACCAAGGGAGTGGAACACCTTCCTTATGAGGACAGGCTGAGGGAGCTGGGTCTCTAGCTCCGAGAAGACTGAAAGGTGACCTCATTAATGTTTATAAATATATAAAGCGTGAGTGTCAGGAGGATGGAGCCAGGCTCTTCTCAGTGAGGGCCAATGATAGGACAAGGGGCAATGGGTCCAAGCTGGAGCATAGAAAGTTCCATCTGAATACAAAGAAAAATGTTTTTCACTGTGCTGTCCCCTCACTGCTGCTGAGGCTACAAGGGGAGCAGGAGTGTTCCCACTTCCACCTCACTCCGGAAACCACATCCATCTCACTAGGATGGTGGCATGTGGATGTCACAGTTTAACTCTTCCAGTGGACACTGAAGAGGGCAAGTGTCCTGGCTGGCCCTCCAACTGGGTAGACAGATCTTGGGGACATTCCCATGTTTTAGTGTGTGCTCTCTTTATTCCTGTGTGTTCTCCCCATCCTGATAGAAGAGCCCTTTGAGAAATATTTCTGCCCATGGCTTTTGTGCCTGTGCTGGAAACAAGAAGTGGTAGGGTGAGAGTGGGGAGGAGGGCACAAGGGCTGTACTGACACATCCCACGACTGCTTGCTCGAAGCAGAAAAGAATCGCTTCAACTGCCAGAAGCTGTCATTAGACAAGGCAGCACTGGGTTTTACTGACCCTGAAAATGAACTTTAGGAGGATTTTCCTAGCGAAGTGCTTGCTGCTTTTGTTTCCCAATGTAAAATGTAAGTGTTTCTTATAATTTCTTTGCTTCTTTGGGCTAGCCTTGTTAAAATTGCATTTTAAATCCTTTACAACTTAGTGAGGTGTTACTGACAAGCAACTAGTTCTGCTTTCCCAATGAGTGAAGACCTTTGTGTTATTGCTGTTTTATTTGATTTAATTTTCAGATGGGGGAGGGTGGGAGTGAGGTGAGGAAAGGCAGGACCTGAGTTTCCTTTTCCAGTTATAATCTGTAAACAGTTTGGCTTTAAGTTAGTAAGCCTTAATTTGACACGTGTGTAATGGGAAATGTCAGCATGCAGTTTTCTCTCTGCCCTTGAGGTAGCTTGTACTACATTAGAGATACAGTTCATGGTGCATTATCACATGTAATTTCCTTTTCTTATCCAAGATGAGCAAATCTTTTGAAAGAGCAAATTATATTCTTCCATAAATATTAACAGGATATATCTCAGAGTCTTCAGTGGAGTTGAAGTCTAAGATGTGAAAACAGCAAGCAAATACATACATCTTTTATATTTTGCATATTATTGCTATCTGCTTTTTTTTAAATATCAATCAAAAAATTTAATTAAGGTGTTAACTCATAGATTGGAGACAGTTATAAGAGATGGAGACAGTATAATCATGCAGAGATTATTTCTTTCCTCTGTTCGTTCCACTACAGATGGTATGTATGGCTGTGTAATGCTTTTCTTTTCCTCCAGAACAAAATTAATAGATAAAGAATATTTTTTATCATGATGTATAAAACATTTTCCCCAGCAGAAATGAATATTATTCCTTTGAATGGAAAAACTTCTTTCAAAGACTTCCTTACTCTTCTCTAAAGTTACTAGGGGAGCATTTAGATTTAACTCTTTCTTGCAACTGCAAGTGAGGTCTATGCTGCCAGTTTGGATCTTTCTGCCCCTCAGAGTGTACTTCAGTTCCCATTAATGTAACTGCTGTTTGATTAGCTAAATGGATTTTTAGTCCCTTAAGTGTAAGATACTCAGCTTTCTATTAGCAAGACTATGGAGATGAGAGAAAAATCCAGAATGTGGTTAGGTCATGGATTCATAGAGAGGCCCTTGAATTACCCTTGAAAATTTAGGGTTTAATTTTTTTACTCTTCTTTCAGAGAGAGAAAATTGATGATATCTGTTATGCAAAGAAATCCCATTACTTGTTCTAAATACCTGCACATGACTGAGCAGTACCAGAATTCAAATATTTGGGTATAATCTATAATACAATCTAAGCAGAGGATAGCCACTCCTGAGACTGCTTGATAGCTTAATTTTGGAATATTCATTAGATATGTCAAATACCTTGTAAGAATGCAATAGTGAAGTAAGTCTCCCCTTAGATTGGGGTGAATTGCCAGAAGCACTTCAGTATTCATTTTCTTGTTGTATAGAGCTGTTTAATTCTTTGGTTACCTCTAACATTGTTAGTTTTATTAAAGAGGAACTGGATTTTGGTTTCCCCTCTGTGATATGTTTTATCATTGTCCTAGATACCAGGAACGAAGGACTGTAATAAAAATATGCATGAGTATAGTTTTTCTCTTGGTCCAGAGAAAGGACTTAAAATATCTAAAATTAGACCAGACTCAGCTCTGTCTGGTGATGTGAAGATAAATCCCCTCCTGCCCATTGGTTTTATCCTGTAAAATTAAGAGGAATGAATGTGAGAAAATGACAAACACGTAAGCCATGGCTCTGAGTGCATGTTTATCAGCGAGCTTCTCCCCCTGACACATGTGAGCACTTTTCTACCTCCTCCTGTGAGTTTTCCCCTTGCCATAGGGGTGGAGGCAGTACCTGACAAACCTTGGACATTGAAGTCCTGGCTCACTGGAGATGGGCCTTGCAAAGGCTGTGGGACAGCCTGGAGGGGAGAATGCAGGCCACCCAGCCTGGAGCACAACATCTCCACTGCTAGTAATATGACTGATGTTTAGCAGCCTTGGCTTTCCTGAATATACCCTTCAGTGGCCACAGACCTGCAAAGACAAAAGACTATTATGGCCTTTGCATATCTCCAAGTGTCTCCCATGCCCAATCAGTTCACAGGACTGTGTTAGCTGTTTGATTCTCCCCACCTTACTTGCCCCACTGTGATCCTGTGGATATATTCATGCAGGGCAGGGTGTCCAGGATGGCTGAGGAGAGCACTGTAAGCTGTCAGCGCTGCGTCTGCCTCCAGTTCAGTGCCTTAGACTCACTCCCTGCTTGACGTAGGCTGTCACTTACTACCAAACTGATCCTACTGTCCAGGGCCACTGCTAGTTTCTGTCCTTAATGTCTGCAGTGATGTTCACAGTGATGGATGTGCTGGGTACTGCTCTGAGACATGTGCAAAACACACTGAAGTCATCTCATTTTCTGGAAGCGTGAAGTTATGTTCACAAGCAGCCATGAATCTTGGCATCCAAAGTCACCCCAAATAAGTTGGACAGAGTATAAAGCCTGCTCTTGAAAGCTGAACTCTTAGCTTCTTTGTACCCAGAATTAAATTGAGCACTGGTATTTATCTAATGAATGATCCAGGCATGTTCTGGAGCAGGGGAAGAAAACAGCATTGGTTAATGAGGAGAGTCAATTCAGCAAGGGTAGCAAGTGACAATGTTTTCACTGACTGGTGACTGGTCACTGCTGTGGCTGCCAGCAATGCACTGATGGGCTGCTTGTGATTCCCTTTACAGGCTCCAGGACCAACTGGATTTACATGGCTGTGAACGAGTCTGTTCTTCTCAGCAACCCTGCTGATGCTGGTGTGAACAAATATGATATAATATGGCTGAAAGACCAAGAAAGGTTGCTTCAAACAAAAGAAGGCATAGCTAAATATGTAGTGAAAAAGGAGCAGTGCAGGTGTAAGGTACATGAAAACGGGACTCTTCAAATAGAGAAGGTGGTAAAGGAGGACAGCGGAAACTACACAGTGACGGTTTATCAGAGGAATGGAAAATTTAGGGCAGAAGAGCACACAATGTTCATAGTTCAAGGTGAGTTTTTGCTCTTCTCATGCAATTTGCAGCATAAAACATGTCCTTTGGTTTCCTGTTTCTTTCTGCTCCCCCCTGTCAGCCACCAAGTTTCTACTTGTGCCCAAGCAAGTGGCCATGAGCACATCTGTTGGCAGTGGAGTGAGTGTGGTGGGCCCTACTGCTGCGCTGCCAGCAGTGTCAGGGCCCCTCACGCCCTGAGCCAGGGTAGCACCACATGAGTGTGGGGCTGTGTTCTCAGGAGCACCTGCTTCCTAAAACTTCTTGTGGGAGTGCAGCAACCAATGTGAGGTATGCCTGTGGCTCTTGTGGTGCTATTTCATAGGCACTGAGATGTGACTGTTGGTCCCCAGCTGCTGCTCCAGCAAGATGAGCACCTTGTGTTGCATCTGCCGTCCTCCAGAGGAGAGCCCTGGCACTTAATGACTGTATTTAGGCAAAGTGATCCCATTTTGGTTTTGCTCTAACAAAAAAAAAAAGAATAGCCAGCGGTCATCTTCTCTGAGCTGTGCCACAGTAGGGGTTGGCTTTGCAGGGGAAGAGGACTCCTGTGCCCTATCCTTGCATAGCATAACACAACACAATAAATATGAAGATAGTGCTGCTGCTCAAAGCATCCTTAAGCATGCACCTGGGCATTTCAGCTGCACGGGTTCAAAGCATGAAGGCAGCCTCTGTTCCTCTGCTGCATCTTGTCCTGAGACATCAAAGCAGCAGCAGCCCAAAGGATTCAGGGTGATTAGGAAAGAAGGGTGTGGCTCTTCTCTTTTAAGGCTGCTCCCACCTCTCTGGCCACTAACCTGTCAGTCAGCTGTTTTGCTATGTCCCTCCTCAGCCAGCATGCGCACCTCTGCCAGCCTCTTCAGTTTGTGGGCACCAGCTGGCACTATGGAAATGACACCTTGATGAGGTGGCAGCAGCAGCAAAGACAGCTGGAATAGTTTCTGTGCAGTCGGAGGCCCCGTGGCTAACAGACCACTGAGAAGTGAGGGTGTCCCACAACTTTGGGAATTATTATTGTAACCTGCCTGTAGATTCAGGAAACCATCAAGGCCTGTTCCTACTTACTTGGGCTTTAAGGTGCTAAGATGTCGTTAGGGTGTCCTGAGTTCAATTTCAGGTATGGTTACAACCTAGTTACGTGCTGGATCATTTAATCTACTGCACAGTAGAGATGTTGCCTACCCCCATAGCAGTTTTGGAAGCAAAGTCTTAGTAACCGTTGGGTGCTGGAGCCGTTTCTCAGATGGATCACACTGTTACTAGGGTTGGACAAACAGTTGTTAAAAAGTGAGATGATATCATCACAGAACTCCATCACCAGGACCTGGACTCTGGCATTTCACACTGGGGTGTTGCACAAATAGGTAGGTTACAGCTTGCAAAAGGGGAGTGGTCTTCAGGGTGGCTGCAGATGTCACAGCCTGAGCCCAGACTGCATTTGCTGCAAGCAACCCTTACTGGCTCTGCAACTTGAAATGCTTGGAAGTAGAGGTGGCTCTGGCATGTTTTTATTGGCAAAAAAAAGTAGAAACTGTTGTTTTGTTTCTTCACGTGATATCCCAGCAAGTGTCCCCTACTTGATAAAAGCCCTGTAGGCTTTTCTAGCTCTCTGTGCCACCATAGCTGAGAGTGGGGAACAAAAAGGTGTTTGCAGGATGTGAAAAGAGACTGAAATTGGTTCTTTCTTTCATAACCTCACTGAGAGCTAAGAGGTGTTTGTTTTATGTGTTCTCTTCTGGTTTGGTGGGTTTTCATTGCTGTGGCTGTCGTGCTAGCTGATTGCCTTTGATAGTATGTAATGTGTTTTAAGGAGCTGTTTGTCTTGGAGGAAATCTCTCCTGACCACCACAAGCAGATCAGACCCTACTTCGTCCACACCAAAACACTGGGGCTGGTGTTGGAGGCGACTGTGGCACCAAGTCCCTCCCATCCTCCACCTCCCCTGAAAACCCAACTTCTTCCCCTGCTTGGCTGGCTGGCTGTGAGCTAGGCTGTGCCTGCAGGTGCTCCAGCTTGGCTTTGCTGGGCCGAGTACGTAGGCTAATATACTGCATTTCCTTTGTTATTGCCATGTTATTTCTACAGTAGAGGTCTGATGTGCTCTTCTGTCTTCTCTGGTCTTGTTAGCTGGTGTTACTCCCTTACAGCTTATTGGGGGCAGATTCTCTGTTCTGCTTAATAATGGAGGGTTCTAAAAGGAGAAACCATCTGACATGTGCCTGTCTGTCCCTTCTCTTTTTCAGAGCCTGTCCCCCAACCAATCCTCAGCTCTAACTGCATTAATAAAACTCTGTCTGTCAAGTGTGAAGTGAAGCAGAAGAATAAAGACGAAATGTTTTTAATAGAACTGACTCAAAATAAAACCAAAAAATTCCAAATGATTGGAACAAAGTTGGAATTGCAGAAACAGCCTCCTGGGATGTTCAGATGTATTGTTCAGAACAAAGTCAGCAGAAAAATGGTTGAAAAAGTAATGAAGTGCTCAGGTAAAAACTCCACCTTTTTTGCTAGAATCCACACTGGCAGACCCACAAAGTCCAATACGGTTGCATGTCTGTAGGACTGGTCTAGGTACCAGAAGCATCAATGGCTGCTGGTACCCAGTACTGTGAGTCTAAATACTGCCACAGTTTTTGGGGGCTGATGCTTCTGGGGTAGCTGGGATGTGAGTCATGCTTTCTGCTTGGCATTGCCCAGCCTTGTCACGTCTCCATTCCCTTCACTCTGCTGCTGCCTATGATGCCATCTATGTGGCATCCCTGGTCTAACATTTATGGGACACAAGATGGGTCATGCTTCTCCTGTGGCCAGCAGCATTTCTCCCCATGCTTAGTGGGGGTCGCTGGAAGATGAGGAGATGTTTTCTTGAGACAAAGGGCTTGTGAGAGGCCCCTGGGGCATACTGCAATGCTGCTTCCACAGGGATGAAGTCTCCTGGGGGAAGCTGCAGGCTGCCAGTGAGATCAGGCTGGTTGAAAGGTGAATGAACAAGAGTGTGATTCTTGCTCATCTTGTCACTTTACCCTCCCTCTATCCCCTGAATCACTGCTGATTCTTCTTCCAGAAGTTGTCATGGTATTGTAGTAGGCTCAAGTGGTATCAAACATGCGTGGAAGACCAATGAAGTAAATGACAAAGTGGGAAGGTGGGCCTAGAAATGTTTTGATTGCACACAACAGTCTACAAAACACAAAAAGCACTTTCCCCCTCATTTTTATCCTTCTTCATTGCTTTTAAACTTATTGTATTTCACAAAGGCTGACTTCAGTCAACTAGTTCAAAGCTTAAGAGGTGATTTCACTAAGATAGTATAAAACTACTCAAGTTACCACAACATAAATTAACAGCTTATTTTTGAAAAATATGGCTTATGGTCTTCTCCAAAGTATATGAAGCCATAGCATTGAGTTGTTTGGGTTTTTTTCAGGGGATTTTTGTCTTGATTTATGTTCTCATGGTAGGGAAATCAGTTGCACATTATTTTTCCTCTTCTCCATGATCATACCTATGAAAGGAGGTGGTTGCCTGCCTGTGGATGTGGATGTGGATGGGTGCCTTCACAAGCAGAAAAGTAAGATGCCAGGACCCTGGCTTGGCCAAGATAGAAATCACGAGGGAAGTTAATGGAGAATATAGCTGACATTCAGGGCTGCATGACTTAAACATAGCACGGATTTTCTTACTCATTTGAAACATCATCATTCTAAGTCACAAATACAACAAAATAACTGAAGGAACTGGATTCTAAATGTGCAGAGCCGTGCTGAAAATGATCAGATTTGCAAAAGAAGTCATCACTCTTCCCTGTAAAAATATTGAAAGTTCAGGCAAAAAACAAGGGACAGATCATACTGGTATGATACTGGATGTGGTGTTCAGTTAAAAATTAATATTTCTATTGCAGTAGGAAAAGTCTCAGGCACCAAAAACCCCTCAGACTTTTCTGTGTGGTGACCAGACTCTACCAGCTCCATAGTAGACAAACCATCCCTCAGCTTGCAGTCAAATCTCCTTCCAACCCTGCTGTCCCCAATGAACATCTGGTCCTGCATTGGAGATATGTTACCTTGAATTTTGACTTGTAGCAGGCAAGGCATGCTTCACATGGCCTTCAGCCCAGCTAACCTGTGATATAACTGTCACCTTGTTTGAATCTGCTGGGGCTCACCTTTGTAAGAAACAGGTATGGGAAGTGCAAAATACACCTCGGTGTAACAATGTCAGCTGAAGCAGGAGCGAAGACCTACATCACTGAACGCACTGGTCAGTTTTATTTCTGCTGGGGTTAACCAGGCTGATACTGGCTTTTATATTTTAAACTTCTCAGTTTTGGTGTCATCACTCTTTGCTCTCCGAGTGCGTGTAACGTGAAAGTTAAAGGTGGTACCTGTGGTACCCTTTGGGAGCTTTGTTCCTCAAGAAGCCAAAGGTGTGCTTCTGCTGGGTTCAGCACCAGTGCTTGAGCTTGAATGCTGAATACCATGACGACAGCCCAAGTAGGAGGTGGTAAAGGATGGCCAGCATCCAGAAATCTGTCAAAAATAAGGAACACACATAAACTTTTGCTCACCAAGCAAACTGTGCTCTTGTTTTGAAACTGTGGGGTGTTTAGTTATGTTCTTTTCCATTTTGCTATTCTTATATCTTGCATATAGCCAAAGATTGAAGAGGAAGTACCAAAATACGATGAAGCAAGCTAGTCTCTGTATTTCCAGCTCAGTAAGAAGTACTAAAAAAGTTTAATTTTTGTTGGATGCTGAACACTGCCTGGATTCCTATTGTCCTTAAAAGGATCCACTGCTAGAAGGAACAGGGCATTTGTGGTAATTTAAATAAGATGAGCTGGCACACATGAATGCTCTGGTTTCAATTTTCTGCAGAACTTGACCCCATTGGGGAGCAATCAGAATTCTCCACAATGACAATGTGTAACTTTCAGCTGTGTCTAGAGAAAAGGCAAAGGGTGGGCTCTCTCACTGGGTCTGCCTTTGCAGTTAATGGAAGAAAAATACCAAATTCTACATAGATGTTGTTCAAGTTATTTCTTTTCTCTAACATTCTCTTTCATTCCCTTAACTAGACCAGCTGGACTTTTATCTAATCTCAAGCATAGCAGGAGGTGTACTCTTCTTTGTCATCTTTGTGGTTTTGCTTATTTATTGTATCAGGAAGAGAAAAGCAGGAAGGCTTGAAGGCAGTGGTAAGTGTTAAAGGATTTACTTTTAACAAAAGACTTCCTATCTCAAGACTTTTTGTTTGTTCGTGGGGGAAGATTTGCTCCTCAAAAGCTCTTCCAAGTTCACCAGTCATGTGCATCCTTGAGGCTAAAATATACAATTAGATATCCTGTGAGCTGATTATTTTCATTGACTTTATATGGTGAAAAATAAGGACCCTTGAAGTCACTAGACACATTTGGAAACATTCTAGATGGTGCAAAGGGGAAAGTGTGTGGCTCTTCTGTGAGTCCCCTCAGGTATCTCACAGGACACATCCTATCTATAAAGCAATGCCCTTGGAGGTCTGTCAACACTGGAGATCCAAACTTTAAAGAGTTGAAGTTTTCAGAGTGGACTGGAATTTCAACTATTGTCCAAAATTCTTGCCTCTTTCCTCACAGGAAAAACTCTGCAGTGTATTCTCAGAGAGTGCGCTCTCAGTCTTCAGGAGAGGTTGCCTTGAGTTACAACCCAGATGTTACTGCTGGTTTGGGTGGACAGAGGGTACTGAGTCAGTATTCTCATAGAGTTTTTCTGGACCACCTGGAAGGGGAGGCTAAAGTAGGAGGGAGACTGCTTTGGAAAGAAGGTTGTCCTACAGCCAGGAGAGCACCTCAGCTTTGTTTTTGTATCCTGCCCCCCACACAGTGTGTCAGGCTTCCTGCCTAGTCTCACATAACAGTCTGTGTGAGCCAGTTCTCAAGTTACAGAGTGGCAGTACATCCTTTGTACATCATAACAGTTTTTGCCAAGACAAAAAGAACAATGCCTGAAGGAAACTTCAGCTGATACCTTAAAGGTGCCAGTGGTCAGGCTGACAACATGGATGAGCATCACTGGTCACACAGGCTCTCTTGCTGCCCCTGAAATTAAGACCATGAAGAATAGGTGAGTGCTTTTCCCATTCTCTGTGAGAGCTCACTAGAGTGCAACCCTGGGGTGTCATCTCAGAAGGCTTGTCATAGCTTGTGAGCATGATGCTGGTGTGAGCATAGCCTTCTGAGTGTTATTTTACATTATGTCTGTTCTTGTTTGAGCGGAGTATGTTACCTGTAAACCGTGCAGTGGTAGTGCACCCTCAGTTCTTGGGTCTGGACTTAGCAAGAACAAAGAAAAAGTGAAGTCTGGGAAAATGAGGACTAAAGTAAGAGGGTGATTAGCCTCTTTGAAACAGTTTGGTATGGGTTTAAGGCCATCTCAGTGTCCCCAAGAGACAAATCCCTCAATCCCTAAGATAAGCCAACCAACATTTCAGAAATGACATGTTGGTGATCAAGTCAGCTGACACAAATTTACTACTTCTATATGTGGGGAAATTATTGCTGACAAAATGGACCTCTGGATTCCAGGAGTCTGGAAATCCTGGCATGGATAGTGGCAGAGTGCTCTGATGTTTCCTGGGGTTACATCTCACCTTCCCTCCAGTGGCCCATTTCAAAAACAGAAGAGGACAGAGCAGCTCAGGCTCTGTCCATCAGTGGATGTAGGGACCTCCTCAGCAAAGCTGGTTCCCCCAACGCAGGGAGGGCGGAAATGCCCCAAGTGCCCCTCAAGCACCTTGACCTCAGTCAGACAGCCAAAAGGCTTTTCAGGTTTGCCCAGGGTGCACAAGGAGAGGTGGTTTTGGTTGCTCCACTGAAATGGCAGAAGCACCCGAGAGTGGCAGTGGCCTTCTGAGTAAGACCAATCTTTGGCTTTGACTTATTTGGGCCAAGCATTTTTCCCTGGCTGCTTGACTTCTGCTTCGACTTTGAGCCCGTGTCTGATTGCTGGGTCCTCCTTTTGTTGCAGATGAGGAGCGAAAGATGCAGGCTTGCCATGTGGACAGTGAAATGGTGGTGCGGGAGCTCTCTCAGCCACAGTGCAACCCTACCCAGAAGCAGATGCATGTGCCGCAGCAGCCACTGCCACAGCCCCACGTGCAGCAGCAACCACAGCAACCACAGCCCCCACGGCCCAGGCCCCGCACTCAGCAGCGGACACCAAACCACCAATAGAAAGATCCTGAACCTGTGAGGGCCGGTGGTCTCTCTGCTCCACCATCTATTGGGAGCAGAACATTTCTGATAGTCAAGAAGCCCTCCTTCCCAGCCTTGCGTACCGCCCAGCTATTGAACGGCAGCTTTTGGTGCTGAAAGTCAGGGAGAGCATCACATGGAGATGCAGAGACACAGTGGAGGAGATTCAAGGTGATGGGCACTCATCCCTGTGGACATTTTTCTTCAAGTGTCTCTGTGTTAGGGTGTGGAGCATTGAGCCTTGAAACCTGTGCCTCTCTGTGGTTCGCTTGTTCTCACCGCACCTTTTTGCCTTCGTGCTTTTTGGATGGATTATGTCAAGAAGAAGCTAATGCTCTAGTGAGACAACACGGGCCTAAGGATCTTACAGGGTTATGTGATGTATCTCTCCTGCCACACATTAGGACAGCCCTCTTCAGCATCAAATGCATGACCTCCTGGATCAAAAAATTGTCCTATATAATTAAGTGCTTGGCTGAAGTTGAAAGAGTTGGTGTAATCTAGTCCCGAGAAGAATATACTGGAAGGAATTGAGAGCACCTTGTCCCAGACATGTGGGGAAAAACAGAAGTGGGAAAGGAGTAAACTTTTCACTTTTCTAACTGTGTTTAGAACAGGAAACCATGGGCTTAACTTGTTGCAAGGGAAACTTAGGTCAGGGTATATTTTGTTTGTTGATTTTGTTTTGGGTTTTGTTTTGGGTTTTTGTTGGTTTTGGGGTTTTTTTTTGGGGGGGGGGCGAGGGTGTGTGTTTTGTTGCGCTGGAATAGATTTCTGGGAAAGGCTCTCCAGCACTGGGTGCTTCAAAGGGCAGATGAGGCACCACACAAGAAGCATCCTCATCCTAAGAGGGCCAGGGGAATGTGCTGCCTGAACACTCCAAGGACTGATTCAGCTCAGTTTTGAGTCCTTGCTGGCAAATAAAATGAAACTTTATTCTTAGAATAGGTTTGTTTGACTATTTATCAACTTGGTTTTGGTCATAGAAGAGATCTGGTTCATGAAACAAGTATAAGAACCTGCCAAGCAGTGTGATTACTAGCAGCATTGTCTGAGTTGTTGTGGCTTTTCATCATAGTGCCTCCTGTATAACCAGGTGATGATAGAGCTGCTGAGAGACCTTCCCAAAAGGAGGGCTTTGACTGCAATAACTGCACCTACATCACCCTCCACATACTGGACAAGCACTGCTCACTCATCTGGTCCTTGGAGATGTTCAGAACTGCCTCTGCGGGACAGCTGAGGGGCTGAGAGAGGCTGACAGACCTTCTCAGAGCTATGTCTGGGTACACTGGCTCATCTGGTGTAAGCGGTGGGGCGGGCAGAGGAGAAGAGCTGTGTGAGCCATAGAGCACAATACATCCAGCTACCATGTTGTGGTGTTAGGCAGAAGAAGGTGCAATACCTCTTTCAGGCTTATCTGTCCTATGTATGCCAGAGGGGTAAAACAGCTCATCCTTTGTTTCTCCTCAGGAACTGGTGACTGGTTTTATCTTAAGGCACAAGGGGAGGGAAGTAACTTGTTAGGTCTCTGCCTGCTCCAGATCTCAGTTGCTTGGCTTGAACTCTGGCAGTGGGCACAGCCCTGAGTGTGTCACTTGTCCTCCTTGCCTTGGCTTTCTGCAGCTTGTTGTAGGGCTTTGACTGTTTACAGCTGCACGTGGTAGACATGTCACCGTTCATTTTGTAACATATGCTGTTGTCCCTGTAGTGAATGAATAAAGATGAGAGTGGGTGGAGCGAATCTTAGTTCACACCTCTGCTGGTGCTCCAGGATCTGGATCTCACTTTGGTACAAAGGAGAGAAGAAAAAAGTTTGGCCCCTGTGCCATGGGAACATGGATGTGGGAGGTGTCACCCTGATCCCTGGGAGGTACCAGCTGCCACCTGAGTGCTGGCAGCTGGTGGGCTCTGGTCAGTGTGGGTGAGCACAGCCACTGCACCTGCCTGTCCTGCATGTCCTGCATGGCTGGACCTTTACTGGTGCCCTCTCCAGAGCAAGCAGCTGAGCTGGGGCTCCCCTGTGGTTATGGGAGCACTGGGTCCTTCCTGGGAGAGAGGGAAGGTAACAAACCTGAGGAGAAGGCTGGGAACCTTGGAACCTCTGCCACTGAACAGTGGCCTCTGTGCCCCGAGCTTAACAGAGCTGCAGGAATGCTTTGGAGATGCTCCTTCCCCACTGTAGAGGCTCAGTCAGCTTCTGTCATACCTCTGAGACACCCTCCTAGACTTCCCACTAGCTGCTGCCTTGGGCCCTCCTTTGCCTAGGGCTGGTGCTGGTGGGGTGGTACTTGTGACAGGACCTTGTAGAGGGCATTGGTGTGTGTGTGTGAGGAGGTGCTAAGGTGACTCTAGCCCAGCAAAGAAGTGTGCTTGCTCTTCTGGAAAGGAACTGCAGCACAAAGTGAAGTTGTGCCCAGGATGAGGACAGGAAGGAAGAAGCTTTTCTACTGTTGGCCACAAATTGGGTTCAAACCTGTCCTCAAGACAGGGCTCAGGACCACCATGTGAAGCGTGGGAATCCCTGTTGTCTCAGCTTAAGGCGTGTGAGGGCTGAGCATGCCCAAAAGCTGCCCTTGGATCCCCTTCTTGGGCAGTGCCCTGAGTGCAGGGCAGGCCAGAGTCCACAACAGTGGGTGTGAGTGAAGTGTGGAGGCACATGTTTTGATACTGCTGTAACCATGGGCTGAGAGAGGCACTCTCAGCCTCTGCACAACTCAGCGAGGTCTTCTCTGGGTTACTAGGCCCTTTTGAGCTCAGTGTTTCTCTCTCATGTCCTAAGAGGGTTAAAGCTAAGTAAAAAATGCTGAATTTATCTTTGTTGGGTGGATTGGCACCAAAGCACAGTCCTCTGTCAGGCAAATAAAACATCCTATGAGCAGAGTGCCCTGTGCAGCACCGGTTTCATCAGGGCAATGCTTATTTTTGACTGATTTTTTTGTTTGTTTGGATGGTCACCATTAGTTTTGTGATGTCTCATGTTTGTTCCTGGTGCACTGCAATGGATTGTATCTCTGCAGCCCCGAGTTCTACCCGGTGCCTGCTTCAAAAGTCAGTAATTCTTCTGAACGTGTGTCAGGGAGCATTCGGATCTCGGGCTTTTATGATGCTGTGGGGGATGTTTCAGTTCTGGGAAGCAAACTGACAGTAAGACATAAGGAGTGACAAAGAGCTCAGCTCTGGTGATACTGGCTGCAACTTGGTTCTTCTTTCGTAGTCAGTGTCATTTACCAGAGTGACACAAGATGAAGAGGTTTTCCCCCATTCCTCTTCAGGGGGATGAGATGAGAGGGCTGACATACTGAGCTGTGCTCTGTAAGGATGCTGGCTTGTCCTCCCAGATTGGAGAGATGCAGCTGGTGCTGCCTCGGCGATTCAGGTGTCAGTTCTGCTTGGTGATGTGCTGTGGGATCAGCGCTGAAGGAGGGGGAGGGAAGGGCGGTCCGGTGATGCAAGCAGGTCTGTGGTCATGCCACGGTCCTGCAGTGCTCACCAGTTGTGCAGCCTGAGTAGGCACCCCAAAAAAGCAGTGGATGATTGTGCAGAAGATACAGATCTTCTATTCCAGTCTTAATCCACTTGACATCAGCAGCCCTTGGTGTCTCAACTTGGCTTTTCTAGTAAAATAAACCAGACTGCTTGTATCTTATCTAGGTGTTAGCCAGGCCAGGGGAAGCTCTCTTACTTCTGGCACGGGAGGTGCTGGAGCCAGTTAAATAATTTAATTTCAAAATAAAGTCTTCAATCTGTAAAAGGTCAACTAGGAGACCATGACTCATTCCAATGTCTTTCCCAAATGCTTACCAAAATGATGATGTGGTGGAAAAAAAGGCACTGATTTCCTCCTTACTGTTCAACAAATCTTCAGGCTGTGATGCAAGGGTAAACCCCAGCTGGGGCTGCACTGCCCATGTGCTCCCATCCCCTTTCTGACAGATGGGGCATCACCTCCTCACCGTGCTGAAACCTTGCAAAGCGCAGTCCTCCATGGAGTGTGTGACAGGTGATAGGCAGGAGCACAGCTCCACTGAGTGGGTGACAAGCTCCACCAACACTCCTTGCAGGTGCCAGCATGGCTGTCACCTTCCCAACCCCAAACTGGGCAATGGTCACCCCGGGCCCTGAGGGACCAAGGGGCTTGTTCACGTGCTGTGAGTGGTCATGTGGGAGGCTCCTGGCCTCCTCTCCCACCCTCATCTCAGAGGAGGGATGCCAAATCCATCCCTCTCCCCCAGCAAAGTGCTCCTTTGTCCCTGCAGGTGGGAGCTTACAGAAGCACTTTCTCTTTGCAGTCATGCATCACAGGAGGCCATGGGAGCACTTCACTCCCTCGGAGGGCGGGGGGCTGCAGCTTTAGCATTCACATTGGCAGCAGGTTGCCAGAGCAGCTGCTCAAGGGGTCTCTAATGCTCACCCCAAAGTGAAATTCCCCTCTGCCCTGCTGATGGCAAGGGGGAGAGCTGCAGCCCTGTGTCGCAACACAGTTGGGGTTTATTTGCCATGCCTGGGCTCCGAGCACCATCTGCCAAGAAGGAAGCTGCTCCTGACATGCCTGTCCTGAAAAGCCAGGAAGAAGCTCACACCCTGATTGCCTCCCAGCTCCCTTTTGGAGAGGAGAATGGCAGTGTAAGTATGAAACTGGGCAAATTTCTCACACTGTTGTGGGTTGTCCTAGCAGGGCAAAGGCAAACCCCAAGCTGGTGAGGATGCAGACCTACAGTCCACTCACCAGGATTTCCTCTCTCTCCCTGCAAGAACAGCAAGGACCTGGGTGAAGGGATCTTTGCAGTGCCCACAGCAGCACAAGACGGCTGCTGCTCACCATCATCTTCTACTGGAACTGGGAAGGTGCGAAGGGGAGTGTTGTGGGGAGTGGGGAGAAGGTATGTGAGGAGCTACCTGACATTGGGATCGGTATGGGCATCTGCCAGCTACTGCCTGGGGCTTTCTAGCAGGGATTTGGGTTGAGGGAAGAGGGTAGGGATGAGCTGAGCTCACCCAGAGAACAAGCCAGTCTTGGTGTGTGCAGCATGCTGGGCAACAGGGCAGGTGGAGAGGGATGGGCAAGCACAGCGATGGTCGATTGAGAAGATGAACTGGATGACCAGCAAGCAGGATTTGAACCATATAATGTTATCATACTCAGAGTCCTGGGATGGGGCTTCACTTTCTGTCAAGAGCCTTATCTCTGGGCAGGGGGCAAGCACTGTGTGCCTCGCTGGGCCTCCTGCTTCTCCCTCCTTTATTAATCCCAGGACTAGTTGCCTTGTGCTCACCTTCTGCAACACTTCCCCAGGCAGCACTACTGAAGCATTACTTTATATTGTACCTTTCCTTTTGTACAAACATCTGCTCTGGGTGGTTTATTTTTCCTCTTTGAATGGTACCTCAGCACCACATCTATTCAATCACCATTCTAAGGACACTGAGCCTGCCGAGAAGGAGAGGGGACTTCCAAGGCACCCCTGTGGCTTCAGAGCACGTCTCCTCTTCATCATGTGTGCCCCAGGAAGCCCTGCTGTTGTCAGCCGTTGCTGTCAGGCCCGATCTCTGACTGGGAAAGGATTGCAGGAAGGTATGTCTCTTTGCAGAGGAGGTAGGTCTCACTGCCGCCTGCCATGGGGGATGCACGGCCGACGCTGACTCTCCCTTCCCCGAGTCTCGATGGGCACACAGCAAACCTGGTCTGCCCAGAGCCCATGGTGTCAGCGGGCCCTGCTCTCCCTCCTTCGGCACATCCATTGCCAGAGTAAGCTGGGAGTTTGATGGAAGCACACACAGAGGGAAGGAGAGGGCAAAAGCTGGGGTAGATAAATGACCAAAGTGACACATGATTCTTCCCACCTGGCTGCAGCAGCACCAACCCCAAAACAGCGCCGGTGCCTCACATGCCTTTGTTTTAGATGACATTGTTAGACATCTTCTGTCTTCAGTGCCTCCAAAATGTAGTTTTTGAGATAACAGGAAGCGATAACCCTGCAGCAGAGACGCTCTCGGCGTAACAGCGCTCACTGGTCGCGTTTCTCATGCACTTTCTCTGCCTGCATGACAACAGCAGGCCGGCAGTTCGGGTGCTGCTGCCCTCCCACACCAACACCCGCTTAGCGCTCCCAGCCCTTCTGGGTGGCACGGGGCAGGTGAGTGGGCACAGTGCAGGGGGCAGTAGAGATGTGCATGGCGTGGGTGCTGCTAGACACCCAGAGGGGACAGCTCTGGAACAGAACCGTCAGCAGGCACCCCAAAATGTCATTGCTATGCTCCCTGCTCCCTGGCTGAACACTGGTGAAGTGGGGACAGGTGGGTGTGTTAGGGCAACTTGCCCTTGAAGAGCCTCACACTGAAATGCAGTGCCTGCTGGGATGGTCGGGGGCAGCTGCTGTTAGCAGCTGGAGCCCTAAAAAACTCTTCCTCTGTTAAAGGCAAGGTGAGCTTTCCTGTGGCAAATGGGTATTAACTAAAGGGGTTCTTTTTGCCAATGGGTTCCTATGTAAGGGTGCTCTGGTCTTCAGCTTTTCTTCCACAAAATATGCATGCACCTCACTTGCTTCCATGACAGGCTTTTCCAGAAACCTGCTTCAGTCCCTTCCCTGTCTGTTCCCCATGTTTGCTGGCAGGTTCTTCAGAAGGTCCTGCTGGGCAGAAGCTCACTCAGCTCTCTGCCCTGGGAAGGAGCTCTGTGCCAGGGCCTGGGAGCTTGCCCTGCTCTGCTCTTCCTCCTGACCCCTCATCTCACTCTGGTGGTGGGTCCTGTCCCTTGGTGGCTCTCCCTGCCCTGAGCACTATGCACAGGACAAACCTGGGAGGATGAGGCTGGTCTGTAGGCTTGGGGTGCTCCTATTCCCGTCCCTGCTGGGGCTGGGGGTCCTGATTTCTCCTCTTGTCTGAGAAAGGAGTACCTGTAGGTATCAGTTTATGCTGGCATCGCTGTTTCATCCCATTTCTGGAGGTTTTCCAACTGTTAAACACACCACCTGAGGGAGCTGTGTCTCCGAGAATGGCTGTACAGCTCTGGGCTGTACGAACAACTGTACAGCTAACAGGCTGGGCAACTGCAGGGCCCACCTGCTGCAGGTGCACCAGTTGCTGTAGCAGCCAAAACTTCAATTTTAGTTGCCTTCAGTGTGTTTGCAGTAGCCAGGGCCAATGTGAGTGAATGGGAGAATGAGGATGTGGTTCCTATTGCAGGGGAAGTGCCTGCATCTCAAATCCAAACTCAACCAGTGAAACCGCCAACACACTTTTGCTGAGCTTACAATTTCTATAGACACGTTTTTTTTCTTTTAGCCACTGTAAAAAAAGGACAACCTGAGCCAAAAGCTAGCTGCTGCAAAAGAGGAACTGAGTAACTTCATTTCTTTTTAAAGCACAGACAGGAAGATCTGTGTCTGCACAGCAAGGGACTTGCAGGATTCCTTAGGCCCTGTAGTAGGAAGCTAAATACTGAGTGTTGAAGGAGTTGCTGGGTATCCAAGGTCTTCTGAAGAAAAGTCAGTTTAATTAGGAAGAAGGGGCAGAAATAAATGGTAACACCACCCTTTATCGGACATCTCACCGTGCCTAGAAATTCAGGCAGACCATGTGCAGCCAAGTCTCATGCTGCCAAGAACAGCAAATATGTCCCTGGCTGTAGCTACCAAAGCATGCCCTCTGTGCAGGCTTACTCTTGTCCATTCCACCCCTGTCCTAGTCACCCCTCTGCAACAGGGACAGCTTCCCTTCTAGGGAAAAGAGGCTGGGCATGTACATCCCTGAATATCAAATGTTACCTTCAGTAGACATTTCTTTTGAAGTTGGGAACACAGTGTCAGGAAAACTGGGTCAGCTTTAGGAATATTACCAGTTCGCAGCTCCGATGAGCCACAGGTAGTGCCAGGGCTAGAGGGGATGGGGACAAGTGAAGAGAGGCCTTTCGAGACGGGAACTGTAAAAGAAGTAGCTGTGAATCTCCTCTTCCTCAAACCATCCTTGCTAGAGAGGAACATCTGTGACAGAGCACCTGAGGCAAATGCAGGTGGAATGTCTTATCTAGAGAAAAATACCCGGCACCACTACTAGTGACTGCCAAAGCAGCTGTCTCCACCCGCTCAACTTATGTGCATGTGTGTTAAGCAGTGTGACCCGTTGGTCCTCTCCCCATCCTCAAGGTTCAAAGGACACATGCTTCTGAAGGCCTACTAAGAAGTGGTACAGAAGAATGGTTTGCAGGCCTTGGTTGATCAGAGGGAAAGCAAAAGCTCTGCTTCTTCAAGGTTTTAAAAGTAAATGATGCATCCTTTTGTTGAAAAAAAACCCACAAATATGTGGAAGGTGGGATGAAAAAAATGGTACAGATGATACTTCTCTGTGGGACAGGTGAAGTTTAGCCCAGCACTGGCAGAATGAGCTGCAGTCATCTCTCACGTGGGATCCAGCTGGTCTGCACCTTCTTCTGGCTCAAAGCATCACGTGGATGAGTGAAGAGCATGATGTCGATGGTCTCGTGGACTATTTTGGAAGAGGAAGTTTGTCTACAAATGGTGTGGCTCCCAGCCAGGAGCCCAGTCCATGGATCTCTGCCATGGGTCTCTTGGCAGCTTTAGCAAGCTGGACACCTAGCTACTGCCACTTCTGTGTCAGCCTTTGGTCAGGTACAACCCAGAGTGGTCCAGGATGGATGTTCTACCTAAAACATGCCACGGAAGACATTCTCTGGGGAGGAACTGTGTGCATGAAACATGGGAGTTCTGTGCTATGTTCGATTTACACTCAGATCTGATGCTTTCCAGTGGTCCTGGGCTAAAGTCTCTACTTTTGGTGGTGACCAGTGTGGCTGGAGGAGGGGACATTAAGCTGGACCCATGCTGAAGAAGCAGCTGGCCCAATGCAGTCCAGGAAACTGTGGGCTGCTTGGTATCGCTGGATGGTAAGGGAGAATTTGTGGGCTGGCTGTGCAATGATGACAGCAGTTTAGGGGCGCTTTATCTGAGCACAGCACCTGTTAGCCAGCTTCTGGCACACACCTCTAGGCAGGGCAGGCAGCTTACAGCATGGCCTCACCTAGCAGCTCCTCTGGGAAGCCTTGTCCTGCAGGATCTGGCTCAAAACTCTCTCCGGAGAAAAGAAGTGGAGGCAGCAGCAGGTGCCTCTGCCCTGCCTGCAGCATCCTGCTTGGTGCTGGTGCGAGCGTGTGGTGCACAGGAACACGCTGGTGCTGTCACCTAGTGGGACAACACAAGCACAGCCCGGGCCATGGCTCTGTGTCCTTCCTTCCGTGCCTTTTACTCCTCCTTTGTGCTATTTTACAACCCACTAAAAGGCCTGGGAGTATTTTGGGGCTCTGAGGCTTTTCCCAAGAAAGGGCAGGGCAAGAGCTGTGTTACTGCTGCAGGCTTCACACACAGTTTTTATTGGGCTCGTGCATCAACCAGCTAGGCTTAAAGGGAGCTCCACCAAAGTCATGGACGCAGCTGCCCCCCTGTGCCTTCCCCTAGTAGGGTGCACTTTCACAGAATCACAAGGTTGGAAAACCTTTGAGATCATAGAGTCCAACTGTACCTGTCCTCTGTATCCATATGTAAACCATATCCCTGAGCACCTTATCTACCTATCTGTTAAAGACGCCCAGGAATAGTGACTCAGCCACCTCCCTGGGCAGCCTGTTCCACACCCCAGCAACTCTTTCAGTGAAGAACTTTTTCCTAACATCTAGTCTGAACCTGCCCTGGCACAGCTTGAGGCCATTTCCCCTTGTCCTGTCACTTGGCTGAAGAGACCATCACCCACGTCTCTACAACCTCCTTTCAGGTAACTGTAGTCAGTGATAAGGTCTCCCCTCAGCCTCCTCTTCTCCAGACTAAACAATCTCAGCTCCCTCAGACACTCCTCATAAGGTTTGTTCTCCAGCCCCTTCACCAGACTTTCTTTGTGCCTGTTGAAGAGATCAACCCAATGCACGAATGGAATAACGACCAATTGCCCATCTAATTTTGATCTTGTTTTGCAGCCAAATCTGAATGGACAGAGCAAGAGACTTCTCTTGAACCCTGATTTCTGTTACTTGTGTTCAAAACACAGCATCTGTCGCTACTTTGTGATCTCCACAACAGTCAGGTCCAAGTTTTGGTTCCTCTTGCAGCAGCTCAGGCATGTTCAGCTGCTTACACAACACGTGACAAACCTCCCCATCAGCTACCCCAAATGTTCCCAGAGGGTACAGTGAGACAACTTGTCTTCTGGAAGATGAAAACCAGTGTCAGATGCTCAGCATCTGGGATGTGTTCAAGGCTGAGTGGCACGGAAGGGCAGAGGTGGGAGTAGGGTCTTGCAGCTCCGCTGTCTTTCCCAGCCTCTAATGGCTTTGTTCCATAAATGCCTTCTCATTTCTCTCACCACAGAGGGAGTGCTGGAAAATCTGATGCTGCTAATTCTGATGGAGGAACTGGAATGCAAACCACAGCCCAGGCAGGGGGCAACAGGGAACTGAAAGCAGTCTCCCATATAAAAAGTACTGGCGTGAATTTGGTTTTAAAGATGCAGAGACTTTTAAACCATATTTTAACTAGAACTGTAGAACAGCCCAGGTTGGAAGGGACCTCAGAGATTATCTGAATCAAACTTTGTGGGAAAGGGAGCCTAGGTGTGCTTATCTGCCACCCTGTCCAGCTGCGCCTTGAAAACCTCTAGCGATGAGGAGTCCATCACGTCCCTGGAAGGTTTTGCCAATGACTGATTGTTGTCACTGTAGTTCCTATGTCAAGATGAAACCTCTCACAGTGTCATTTGTACCCCTTGCCCCTTATCCTCTTCATGTAGCTCCTGGTAGTTTAGGTTGAAATCGTCTTTCTATCTCTGAAACACTCCTGTACATGCAGGATGGGCAGCGATCTCAGCAGTTGTCCTGAAAGAAGCAGAGTTATGAAGGTATGTGTCTCTTGGTCCCCACTCATGGTGTCCTTCTCTGTCCTTCGTAACCTTTTCCTAGTCTTTTTCAGGAAGCACCTAAACCTGCAGGTTACAGCTGATGAAGTACCGTAAGTGTTTGGTTTCTAAAGGACTCCTAGTTGGATTCCTTGTGTTCTCTCTGGCTGTGGAAAGCATCCAATGCCCTTGGTTACCTATCCCAGCTGCCAGCACCAACCATGGCAGCTGCAGCGGTGTGGCGGTGCAAGGCTGATGGTGAGTAGAAGCAGGTCCTAGTGGGTTTCCCTTTCCACACAGTGGGATGGGGCAGGGAAATGAAAAAGCACCGAACACATTTGTGCGGTTTTGGCAAAAGCTGCCAAAGAGCAGCAGGGACTGGGCTCAGGGAATCCTGTCACAGAATCACAAGGTTGGAAAAGACCATTAAGATCATCAAGTCCAACCATACCTGTCCTCTCCTAAACCATGTCCCTGAGCACCTCATCTACCTGTCTGTTAAATACATCCAGGGATGGTGACTCAGCCACCTCCCTGGGCAGCCTGTTCCACACCCCAACAACTCTTTCAGTGAAGAATTTCTTCCTGACATCTAATCTGAACCTGCCCTGGTGCAGCCTGAGACCATTCCCGTTGTCCTGTCCCTTGGCTGAAGAGACTATCACCCACCTCTCTACAAACTCCTTTCAGGTAACTGTGGGTAGTGAGCAGTAAGGTCTCCCCTCAGCCTCCTCTTCTCCAGACTAAACAACCCCAGCTCCCTTAGCTGCTACTCATAAGGTTTGTTCTCCAGCCCCTTCACCAGCCTGGTTGCCCTCCTCTGGACCTGCTCCAGGACCTCAATGTCCTTCTTGTAGTGAGGGGCCCAGAACTGAACGCACGACTTGAGGTGCTGCCTCACCAGAGCTGAGTACAGGGGCACAATCACCTCCCCAGCCCTTCTGGCCACTCTGTTTCTGATACAAGCCAGGATGCCGTTGGCCTTCTTGGCCACCTGGGCACACTGCTGGCTCACATTCAGTCTGCAGTCACCAACACCCCCAGGTCCTTCTCAACCTGAGGGCTGTGCAGTCTCTCTGCCCCAAGCCTGTAGCGCTGCAAGGGGTTGTTTTGTCCTAGGTGCAGTCGGAACCCTCAGGAACCAGCCCGCTGCTCAGCCCCCCGACCCTGGCCGGGGCACAGGACCTCATTTCAGCCCCCAGGGAGATTCCCGGTGTCTGGGGCCGGGGCTGCCCCCGGTGCCCCCGTCTGTGCCGTCTCCCTGCCCGGCCACCCGGGGGAAGCCCGGCCGGCCGCGGGCGGAGCGGAGCTCGGTCCTGAGCCGAGGAGAAACCCCAGCAAGGCCAGAAGAGGGCATCTGAAAACCACGATTTTCTGCAGGGCCGTATCTGCTGTGGGGCTCTTCCCGCTCCCTTGTCTTTCCTCCGCAGCCTTTAACCCCTTACCCCCCACCCCCTTTGGCCTTGGCCCGTTTCCCCCTTCCCGGGCCTTTGCCGCTTTGTGGCACGAAAAGCGAGCCCAAAGCCCGGTGTGGCAGCAGCTGGGGCTGCGCCTCCCTCGCCTGCATCTGGCTGCTGCTCCCCAGCCCTGGAGCCCCAAATTCCCTGCCCCTCTCCGCATGCACACCCATGCCCACACCCAGCAACGGGCTCGGCTCCAGAACGTCCCGGCACACGCGAGTCTATTGGAGCCACGCAGCAATGCTGGGATTAAACCCTGATCTGGTTATTGCTGGGGGTCTCCACAAAAAGCTCCCTGGAACACGCAAGTTTCGGTCAAACGGTACCTGAGCTCAAACCACAGTGGGGCTGGAGGAAGGGAAAGAAAACCTCACCTCAGCAAGCAAGAATGGCAAGGTGCAAACAGGGCCATCTCCTTTTGAGACACTACTACACGTGGCTGTCTTTGTGCTAATGCTGGCTGAATGCTGCTCCTGGAGAGCCGGGTTTTCCAAAGGCTGAACACGTTGGGCAGGACACCTTGCACATCGGATTTCAAATCAAAGGTGCCAGGCCTGAGAAACGTAGAGCTCAGCTGTGCTGAGGGGTGGCTGGGTGAAACACCAGTATCAGCTGGATGATAAAGCTCCCGAGGCTTGTTCGGTGCAAACGTAGATGTGTGCCATCACAGCACAGCATCCCTGGCACCGCTTACCTTCCGGGAGTGTGAGCGTTCCGTGGCGTTTCCCTGCTCACGCGTGCAGATGCACGCTGTTTTCACCCCCAGCCCCCAAACACGCGCTGCTTCCCCCTTGCTTCTCATGGGGTGCTTGCAGATTCAAGCATGAAATCTCTACCAACAAATGCTTTTTACGTGCTCTGCTGCGTGGCTTTGCCGTATACACTTACGCTCTAATTGCATCACTTCCCTCCACCTCCCTTTCTCAGGTGAGCACCTCGCTCCCTTAGTCAGCGTGCACACATGATAAACATTTCATGCTCTATAGCCAGACCCAGATAACCCACACAGAACTCACACTTATGTGTCCATTTCTAAGCACTGGTGTGTTGGTTGCTCTGTGATGTACACATACCGCAGGCTGCATAGGCACAGGGACCTCTTCCACGCAGCCTGTACAACTCCAAGTATAAACATACTTGTTTCCCTTGCACAGATGCACACGCTTTCCTTTCTCCAGAACAGACAAGCCTTTGTTGTTAGGTTGTCTCTGCTCCTCTGGTCTTTCTTTCCTCCCTTGTTTTTGACAATGTTTTCCCTAACGCTTGTCTCTCCTGCTAGTTCAGGCTGTCAACTAAGCTGGAAGGTGCTGCAGATGAAGCTTGAAGCCTCTTGAAATCGTGTTTGTCCAAAGCCTTTTCCTAGGACAATGTGTGGCTTGTTGAAACAGGATCCATGTGTGCTGATTCCCACCATGCATCACCCATTCCTATACATTTAGAAGTATAAGAATGCATTTTGATGAAATGCTTTTTGCCCAGTGGGATGTTCTGTGCTGCAAGGGCGAGGGACTGGGCTTCTCCTTGCTTGTGTCAGGAACTTGTGACAGTGGCTGGCAAGGTTTTGGAGGATTTTTACACCTTGGGTAGGTGCAGCTTCTTTTCCATCACTGTTGCAATAGCAGAATCCCTGCTCTCGCTAGGATGGGCCGGGAGGATGTACCCAGCCTGCTTAGGCTCGCCCGCACACCTTGGCCCTGGGCGATGCACTGCCGCCCATTCCTTTGACAAGGGGTTGCTCATAGGCTGGGAGCTGAGGGGGCAGCGGTAGCCGGGGTGCAACAAGGGTGAGTCATGCGGGTGCTTGGGCAGCCAGGATGAGGTTTTGGAGTGGCTGGCTTCATCAGCAAAGGCTTGCAGCTTTCAGGAGGGCACAGCTCATGGTAGGGGGTCCCTACTGCTGGAGTGGGGGCAGGCTGCCAGGCTGTGCTGTACTGCAGTATCAGGGAAGGGCATGTGGTGAGAGTCTCCCCTCACCCCCATGCTGAGGTCCCAGTGCTGATATCCAGCCATTCCTGGGAAGGCTTCTCATGCCTCACTGCTGCCTGGTTTGTCCAGAGCTTTCAAGGTCCAGCTGTGCTGGGACTTACAAAGCAGTGGGCTGCCGCTGGTGCTGCTGCCCTTGCCTCGGGCTGTCCCAGTGGTAGGTGATAGCCAGCAAAAGGAGTGGTGCCAAGCATCTGTCCCTCTTCCCTGCCTAGATTGACCCTCAACTGCATCCATGTTTTGTAGGAGGCTCTGCTGAAGCAGGACCAATGGATGACACCTCAGCTGAAAGGGATGTGGTGTGGTGTGGGAGGGAGCCTTGCTTTTGAGGATACCTCTTCAACTCCACTGGGGAAAGCACAGCCAGGCTCCGCAGTGCCCCTGAGAGCAGTAGTGCCTTGCTCTGATCCGTCTGACACTGGTGGCAGACCCTTGGATGAAATGCTATCAAAGACATCTCACTGAGAAGCTGCCCTCCACTGGCTTGTCCTGGCAGTGCTGGGCCAGCAGCCCTCTTGATGATGAACCCATTTGCACTCCCCCCACTCAGGGTCTCAGTCTCCTGGGTATCTCACTGGGGTTAGAGTCCTAAACTGATCTAGCGCTCTTCACTTATCTGCCCTTTATTCTTTTCTCTTCAGAATAGACACAAGGCAGGAAGCAATGCCCAGCAGATGTACTGCCTGCCCTGCACAGTCTTCTCAGGAGAGCCTGCCTCCTCTGAGCAGCGACACTGGTGCTACTTCCATTTGCCTCCTTCTCTTCATCCCTTTGTTGCAACCTCGAGGTGAGTCACAGCAGTTACATATGTGTCTAGCGGAGCCAGGTTTTGTGTAAGTTGTTTCATTTTTCATTGACATCTCTGGTCTGCTCAGTCAGAGGACAGCAGCTGGTAGTGCCGTGGTGGGGAGCATCTCATGCTCATTTTGCCTCTGCTGCTCTATTTGCCTCTTGCGTAGGGGTCCCAGACAAGCCTGTGTATGAGCCAAACGTATCTTGTGTAGAGCAACGGCTCCGGCTCCCCATCCCCAGTGGCTCGCTGACCTGGAGGCTTCTGGGCATAAACACAGCGTGGCGTTAGTGGAAAACTGGTTCAGGCCCCAAAAGGTCCTTAGGAAGCATGTGAGGCCAGATGGAGCCAGCTCTTCTGCATGGGAAGGTGAGAGGTTAGCCCATATGACAGGGAGGACAAAGGTGCGCCAGAGCTGGAGGAGCATATTATTTGTCTTGTGGCCGAGAAGATGAGTGGCCTGGGCTGGATATGGGTGAGTGGCACTCAGCCATGCTTTGAGGAGTGACCGCCAAGGCAAGCTGAAAAGGCCAAATGTGTCAGCTCTTGTGAAAAGGAGGTTGGAAACCCCGCTGCCTTGGAAGGCTGATAGAGCAGTGTATTTCTCTCTGTAACCATTAGCTGGGTTTTTGCACAAGCTTAAAATCCCCTGAGGTCTTGTCTTTGCAGTGAAAGGCACAAACCCAGTACGAGGGCGGTCACAGGTCCTGCCTTTGCTTCTGGACTGACTCTATGCAATAGATGAACATCAAGGCTACAGAGGGAAGAAAATCTCTTCTGTACAGCTCCTCACATCCTGAGGAGGTGATTCAAGTTGAACAGGTTGTTTCAAACATAACCTGTGTGTTGGGGTCCGGGCTGCATGTGGCTACAGACACTGTGAAATGCATGTGTTAAGCAGGGTGATTTGTTGGCACTAATGGGGAGCCCACAGCCTTATGGCCTCCTTATGAAATCCAGCTGGGCTCTGCGTGTGTATTTTGGGTGCAGTCTGGACTCACCAAAAGCCCTCCCTCACACCACGGCTTCGAGAATCAAAGTGGAGGGTGAGGCTGCATCCCCTTTGTGAAGTGAGTAGGAGTGGTTCAATTTTCCCTCAGAAGTTTCTGGGTGACCAGACACGTTAGTACAGCTGGAGCTGTGTCTCCACAGGGATGTTGTTTTTTCAAGCTGAAACTGAGAACAATTCCCTCAAAGAGGCACTGAGGATAAAGCGATTATGCTGGAAGGAGAAGTGTTGTTGCTTGAGGGGTGCTTTGGTTCAGACCTCTTCCCTCAGAATTGGAGAACTGTGGGCTCAAAGCTTAGTTTAGGCTGGAAAGGACCCTTCTGGAGGCTGTCTAGTCCAAGACCCAATAAGCCCCTGGATGAAGCAGGCAGATTGTGAGGCATCATTGTGCTGCTGAGCTGAGAAAATGTGGAAATAAATCTTGGTTTGTTGGGGTTCATCGGGACTTTTGCACTAATACCATGAGAGGGGTCTGAGGGTCGGTCTGTGGATCACATCCAGATTTCTATGTGCCCATGTCACCCGCTCTAGATGGATGTTGCTGGTCCTAGCATGACCCCTTGCGCCATCATGGTAATGCTCCTGCCTTTGCCATTCCCTGCTGTACCTGGCTGGGACGGCGTGCTCTGTGCCCGTCGTTGTGGTTGTACTCTCCTTGCGTGGCTGGGTACATAATTACCTCTTTCCCCTTCAGTGACTACATGTCAGTGCTCAAAGGAAGCCCCAGGGTTGTGGGACACATTCTGTTGACTCCCCCGGTGAGAGGACGGTGGGAATGTGATGTGTGGGGCAGGTATGGGCTGTGCAGTGCAGTGCAGGTGGAGGAGGCCACCTTTGGTGTCCCGAAGCTTCACACCGGTGGTGGTTTTGCCTTGCTCTGTTCTCTTGATGGTGCCCTATGCACCTCTCTCCCACCCTTTTGGAGTCAGGGGAAGAGGTGAAGGTGCTCAGAAGCAGGTTTCTGAGCACCTTTGTCTCTTCACCTCTTCAAAATCAAATGTTCCCACTAGCTAGAAGCAGCCATACCCCATCATACCCTTGGTAGGAGGTGTATCTTGTCACACAGAAGGTTAACACATCCGGTGTTTCTGCTCTCTGCGTCTCTAAGCATGTGCTCTTGGGGGCCCAAACCCTTTCCCGGACCTCCCAGGTTTGCATGAGTTTGCAACTGCGCTTCCTGCTACTGGTTGGTCTGGATGTACAAAGAGAACAAATGTTGGATATTACTTAGCACTTCAGTCAGGTCATGCTGCAGCCAGCAAGCACGATGGTTCGTAATGGAGAACATATGGGATCTCACACAAACGCCCTCACTCTCTCCACCCTCGTTCCCCTGCCTGGATAATGGAAATAACGGCTCTGTACCTCAAAGAAGAGTGGTGAGGTTTGCCAAACAAATGAAGAGTTGCGTGCTGCTCGCAGACCCTCATCCAGAAGGGGTGACAGGAGGGTGCAGTGGCTTTAATTGCAGGAGCATTGGTGGTCTGTCTCCTGCTCTTGTGCTTGATGGAAAGAAGAAGACGGGTGGCTTGTCTGAGGGACAGCTGTGGTGCATGGGGCTGTCAGTGTGTTTGGTGGCCACTGGCTCCACAGGGACCTCTGAGAGTCCCCCTGTACCGCATGGGGACATAGTAGTGGAGTGAGCTGCCTGTGTCCATCTTGCATGATGATCACCCTGCAGTGCTTACAGCTGTGGTACCCAAGGTAGGATCAGTCCCACTCAGGGGGTGTCAGATGGTTTTCCCGTCCCTGTTGCCCCATAGCCATCTGGGTCTGTTTCTTACTGCTGGTGTAGAAAACCAGCACCCACCTGTGCAGCTGTCCTTGCACACGTGCTCTCCATTAAATGCTGACTCCAAGAGCAGTAGCACTGAAAAAGGTCTCAGATAAGAATATTTCTCCAGACAGTAAGATATGGTAAAAGGCAAGGGATTATTTATTTGTTTTTTTCTTCTCCACCTCTTCTTTTTTTTTTTTTTTTCAAGTGAGGCTTTATCTTTTGCCTTCAGTGAAGGCAGTACTTTATCTTAGAGTGGTTTCAAAAAATAATTTTCCTTTTCCATACTGACCTTTCTGAGGCAGATGAAAGGAACAGAGCTGGGTAACACAGAACCTCCTCCTCTTCCAGGGCACCACATCCTTGCTCCCTCCATTCCTAATTCTTGGCATTGGTTTCTGGAGGAGGAGGAGATCAGCTCTGTTCCGTTTCCTGACTGACAGTGTCTGAGACCCTTCCCTCCCCCAAGCTGGTTAGTATTTTCTTGGACTATTTTCATCCTACTGAACACAACAAACAGATGTGACAAACTTGAGGCTCAAGACCTTTCAAGAGTAAAAGTTTGGGCTCCTGTAATCTGAGAGGTCCTCTCCAATCTTCTGCAGCAGAGGTTGTAGGGGGTTCTCCTGGTGCCCAAAGCCAGGGTGGCTGAGCTGCACTGTGACCAGTGCTGTTGGCCTTTGGTCAGGGCGATACTGTAACTCCCAACATTTTGGTATGGCCTGAGAACCTGGAAGTGTGAGCGCACAGTACAAAGTCCCCAGGATCCCGGCTCCTGCTCCATGGCCGGGGAAACAAAATGGCTGAAAGAGCTCCTGGGGCTGACAGTGCCAAGGAGGGTCCTGGGCAGCTCCTCCTGAGACAGAGACAGGGCAGGAACCATGTCTGGGTCAGGGATTCATGTGGCAGTCCTGCACGGTAGCTGGTGAAAATCTGTCAAAGCCGAGATGCACTGAGCAAACCAACTCGCCAGTAAACGAAGTGGCATTTTTCCAGGGAAATTTTTTGCTCAGCAGAAACTGCACGGCTGCATCTGATGCAGCCTCTGTAAACGGCCATTAGCCTGTGGTGGGTGAGAGCTATATAATTGAATTTAAGGAAAAGGTTTAGGATTTCTTTTTCTTTTGCAGTTTCCCAGAAACTCTCACCACTGCCCCCCCCCGCCTCCAGTTGAAAGCTGGAAATGCCAATAGGTCGCAGTTAATTCATGGAGGCAAAGATAAGAACCAAGGGAGGGCAAACTAGAAGGAAAACTAGGGATGTCCATCTTCACTAGAGCCTGGCCGTGTAGCAATAAACGGTCACAAATGTGCTTGTGAATAAAACATGCAGACTCTCCTTAGCAGTTGTGACCCATTTTATTCCCAAACACTCCACTGAAAAGAAAGAAATTTTCTACCCACAAAGATGTTCAGGAAAGCAAGCTATCTTTTAGAGCAATGTGAATAAATACAATAGGATGCTCAGGCTGGCGCTCTTCTCAAAGCCATTCTGAAGAGCCCCATCAGTTGCATAATGGGCTGGTGGAACAATTCGGTGTGATTGCAAACAACTCACGCCGAGGGGAGGATGTCTCTTCCACCCATGAAGCACGGCGCCTAGCTAGAAAGCCGAACAGGATGACTTACATGGCCGGTGGCATCATGTGGGTGAGGAGGAGGGAATGTTCAGCAAAAGGGTCCCAACTAAGCCGTGCACTAAAACGCCTTCACACAACCGGCTCATCAGAGCCCCCCAAAAAGCAATCCTGTCTGCAAGCACACAGACTGCCGGCTGATCATTCGGGGACAGATAACGGGGCCGTGTTTGTCAGAGGATTTATCCACAGTAAGCAATTTGATCAGCTTTAATCATGTGTGACAGCAACGTGGAGTGTAAATTTATGGTCAATCTGTTTGGATTAATCCTTCCACCAGTGTCACTGAACGGAAGATCAGGGCAAGTTGGTGATATTTTCTCACTTAGTCCTTCACAGAGAGGAACGTCTCTCCCTGCCCACAGGTATCCCCACCTTCCCTGCACTGGCCTCTGTTCCTCTTCAGGAGTCGGTGTCAGAGGCAGAGATTGAAACGAGCTATCGGTTCACTCGGAATCTGTTCACCTCTGGCTGCTGCAAAGTCATCTCCAGCAGGTTTTTCTTTCTCTTTTTCTTTTTTTTTTTCTTTTTTCCCTGCACATAGCAGCAATTTTTAGTTTGTACACCCAAAATGCCTGGGTTTTCCCGGCATCTCCCGGATGGCTCTTACACATTAAGCTATAATTGCACCGTCAGGGAGTTTTCCTTTCTGATGGCCTGCCAACACGTTCCCTTTAAAAAATATAATTATATCTATCGAGGTTAGCAGCTTGGGCAGGAAATAATCCAGACGAACGCAGGCTGCCCCATCTTCAGGCCAATTAATTTGAAACAGATATCCAGTGAGTGGGTGATAGTGGAAATGCTGAATGAGATCTGTTGGGAGTGGACAGCAATTTAGTTGGGTTGTAAACTTGCAATTCAGGTCCTGGCAGCAGCGCTGGGTGATTACGGGCTGCGGAGAGGGCAGGGATGATGCATCCACAGGCAGCACCTACAACACTGTGTGCTTCAGGCATCCCGGGGCTCGTAGGCATTTCTAGAGCAAAAGGCCAGCAAAGCTTCTAGGCTAGAACTGGGTTCTGGTGGAAATAACCCGTTGGACAGTGCAGGAGAGAAGACTGCATGGCTTGGAGCCCTGTCTGGGACATAGTTCTCTGTGCAGAACAGTACAGGCTAAAGGGTTTCCCTGCACAGGGTACGGATCTTGGGAATGCAGAGAGCACCCATGGGAAATTGAGAAGGGTCCTTTGTGGGTGGAAGCCCTTGTAGAAAGCTGGGCAGCTGCCTGGCTGGGGCAATGTGGACTGCAGCAGAATCCACGGGTGGGGAGCTGGGAGCTCCTTGTTCCTCTGCGCTGGAAGCTCAGCAGCAGTCTGCTGCAGCTGGCAACTGCTGGCAACCCCTGGCAGGGCAATAAATTAAGAAAACATGAAGTAAGCTAAAAAAACGGCAAAGCAAAGAGGAAAAGCCATGCATTTCATTTTCTCTGTTCCATCTATGAGGATCTGAGAGGTTCTGGCTTAGATGGGAATGAAACATTGTTTTCAAATGCTTCATTTTGGCAATACTGAAATGAAACCTTCTGGCTGCCTGGAGAGTTTTTGGCCACTGGTTTTGGTGGTTTATATGCACAGCTGTGCAGGCTGTGATGAGGCCATGAAGGTTTTGGTGTTACCAGACCTGGATCAGTGGTGGAAAAAGCATTACTAGTTCCATTCAGGTGCAGCACCAGCCTGTCAACTGCAGCAAAAGGGAAAGGGCCATGGGATGGGGGGTATGACTTTCTCCAAGGAGTGCCATGAAGTCTGTGATAAGATTAGTAGTAATCTGATGAACATTAACTGGGGAGGAATGCATCTAGGTAAAGTCTGATAGCAAGGTGTAACAGTAAGAAGATTACCCTGTAATAATGAATGCTTTTGCACTGCAAATCGATCGGGGTGGGGGAAGAGGAGTTTTCACTCATTTTCTCTTTCTCTTTCTCAATCTCTTACACCCCCTCCCCCACGCACCCTGCCTTTTGATTTGTAGGTATAATGCAAATAGCACAACATCCATAAACCTGCTCTTGAAAGCTTTATTTTCATTCCTGACCCTACCACAGAAAAATAAACCCTAGCAAAAAACATTCAGGACTGGATAGCACGCAGTATTTTTATATAGGTTTTAGCCCTACTTGTTGTGCTGTCTAAGAATGAATTGGATGCAGCCCGGAGGTCAGCAAGGGCTGTTGTAAATAGACGCTGTCTTTCAAGATACACCTGAAAAAACCCACACATGTTCCCTTTATGCAATATATAGCTGAAAGGATAGAGCTACTATACGGATTGCAAGCGATACAGAGGGTGGGTCAGTTATTTGAGCTATGGGCAGAGAGGTGTGACCGAAGAAGAGAGTTAACGGGGTGTGAGCGTGGGAGGCCAGTGTGGAGCCAGGGAGAGAGCTGCATCGTTTTGTGCAGAAAAGCCACACAAATATCACAGAAGCAGATAACAGAGGATGTAACCAAACATCAAAGGAGGGCTTCGAGCACCACTGTAAAGAGTTTTAGGGGAGATGAGCCTGAAATAGCGAATGGGAAATCTCCCCTTTGTTTCCCTTCTGCATTTAGGAAAACAGGCTTTACCTTTGTTTGCATCCTCAGTCCTTCTTCCAAGGAGAGAGATGTCCCCTGCAAGAGGCTCCCTATGCTACGTGTCCTGCTGCAGGACAGGCTGGCTGCCAGGGCACAGGCTGAGGGGCAGCCGTGGTACTCATTTTCTCCCTAACACACTGCTTCCTGGTTGCTCAAGATGTTCATCTTGCAGTCGATCGATGGTCACCGTTCCGGCCCGGGTCTGTGTGGGAAGGTTGTACTCTCTGGAAAATGTGATGCTATGTGGTTTGACTGATGATTAGGAAACAAGAAGGGGTGTTCTTAGCAGCATTTTTGGCCAAAACCCAGGAGAATGAAGAGCTGAAATAAGGCAGGGAAGTAACCTCTGCTACGAAAAACTCTCAGCGTACGCCTGCGAAGCTGGCTTTCTTTTGAGCACGTTATGAGTGTTTTAAAGTCATGTCCTGTGCATGCATGGTACTTTTTTGTGTGACTAAGCTCTCAGAGTGAACAGATGAACAAGGCTTTGCAGTCTGCATGAGCGCCTGACTTCCCTGCACGGTGTCAAGTCTGGCTAAATGTGTCGTGGGCTGTGCAGAACGTACGTGGAGCCCCAGTCTGACCCCCTGCACCACAGCTCCTTGGGGTTTGTGAGAGGCAAAGAATGAGCTGTTGAGATGGCTGGAAGCTGGGGAAGTTTCCTGTCCTTAGGAATTTAGGGAGGATGTCCTGGAGGACGACTTGTCCCAGACCTTTCAGAGGATGTGAGGTGGACGAGTGATAGAAAAGCCGAAACACTGGGAGATGGTAAAGCACGTGGGATAATCCGTTCTTTGGGCCAAAGATGTGATGTCCACAGGTACCTCTGGCAGGCAGCAGTGCCTCAGAGGCCTCCAGAACAAAACACCAATTGTCCTTCTGGTTTTCTATAAGGACAAACATAAAACAAGCCTTCCCTTCCTCCTGAATTAGGGAGAACTCTCAAAATGGACACCTCTGGGGCAGGAGGCAGGATTTCTAGCCGGGTCAGGTGGAGATGCAGCATTAGGGTACAAGAGACTCCCCTGAGCTAGGGTGTGCTGCTGAGCCAGGACTGCACCCCAGCACCTCGCTGTTGTGCTGCCCATCTCCCCCAGGCCTCCTCCTCTCACCCCGCAGCAACCCCGTCTCTCTCTGTGCAAGTGCTGTGCATCAGCATCTGCCATAGGCGTTAAATCCATTAGCCCCTGGGTGCCCCCTGGGCTGCCAGCCCCCCCCTGAAACAGCAGCTTCGTGCATGTGGCTGTCACCAGCCCCCCAGCACAGGGGTCTCTGTGTGCAGCAAGCCAGGGGACAAGCAAAAATGTTTGCAGCACTACAGGCCGGAGCCAGAGTGGCTGAAGAGCTCCCTATAGGAGAAGGACCTGGGGGTGTTAGCTGACAGCCAGCTGAACATGAGCCAGCAGTGTACCCAGGTGGCCAAGAAGGCCAAGGGCATCCTGTTCTATATCAGGAACAGTGTGGCCAGCAGGACCAGGGAAGTGATTGTCCCACTGTACATCATCATTGTACCATCATCATCTAGTGAGACCACACCTTGAGTGCTGGGTGTAGATTTGGGCCCCTCACTACAGGAAGGATGTCGAGATGCTGGAGTGTGTCCAGAGAAGGGTGACCAGGCTGGTGAAGGGTCTGGAGCACAAGTCCTACGAGGAGCAGCTGAGGGTGCTGGGGCTTTTTAATATGGAGAAAAGGAGGCTGAGGGGAGACCTTACTGCTCTCTACAAATACCTGCAAGGAGGGTGTAGAGCGGTGGGAGTTGCTCTCTTCTCTCAGGTAGCAAGCGACAGGATAAGAGGAAGTGGTCACAAATTGCACCAGGGAAGGTTTAGGTTGGACATCAGGAAGAATTTCTTTACTGAAAGGGTTGTCAGGCATTGGAACAGGCTGCCAAGGGAAGTGCTGGAGTCACCACCCCTGGAGGTGTTTGGCAAGTGAGTGGATGATGTGCTGGGGGATGTGATCTGGAGGTGGACTGCACAGGGTTGGGCTGTGGTTGGACTCTATGATCTTGGAGGTCTCTTCTGACCCAAGTGATTCTGTAATTCTATGATTTTGACAATTATGTTTTCACAATGCCTGGAAGTAATGGAAAATTAGTTCCGTGGATGTGGATAGCTCAGAGCCCCAGTGTTACTGGGGCTGCTGGTGGGCTACCTGGGGAGCTTTTAAGGCCAGGAATGTCTTTCAGTGCTGGCACAATTTGTTCTGGTAATATTTTTTTTTGAGGGGTGGGGAGTGGGGTGGGAGAGGGTGTGAGGTTGGAGGGGAGCAACAAACAAACATACAGCCCATCTTGCTCTTGGGCTGTATGTAGAGATGTGCTGGTGTGTGGACTGGAGGTGGGTGTGCCATCTGTACCCCTCCAAGAGGTTGGGTGGGCTGCTTCACTGCTGTGGACCACTTGACTACTGTTTCCCTCCATAGCCCACTGCATGGGATGCTTACCCCATGGGAAGGGGAGCAGCATCCTCAGAGTGCTGAGTGACTTGAGACCTTTGGGAGTTCAGTCTGGAGGTCCCAGCCATGCTCTGTGGTCTTGGTTTGGCTGGAGGGCAGGATTGGTAAGGGGAGCTGGTGGTGCTGTGCTTGGTACCCTGTGGAGTGGGAAGCTTGGTCTCAACCAATGGGGCCACTGAGTGTTGTGAATTGTTGAGTGCTTTGAAACGCAGAAGAGCCAAGTGAGCCAGCTGAGGTCGGCAACCTTCACTCTGCTTTTAGAAACACTGGGTGACCGGGGGGCCAAAACAGTCCTCCTGCCCAGCACAGCCACTGAGCCCAGGCTGGAGCCCCCCACAGAGAGGTGGGGATGTGGAGGCTGCTGGGAGGTGATGCCAGGGGTCTCACTGGTGGGCGTGAGGTGAGTGGAGATGCATCTCCCTCTGGGGCTGGGGAGGGCAGGCTGGGCAGCGAGCTGTGAGCCCGCTGCTGGTGCTTAATACTTATTAATGACTTGGAAAAGGGGAGAAGCAGTGAAGCAGCAAGTTTCACAGATGGCATGGAATTATTTAGGTGAGAGAAGCTTGCGCAGGCCCCCGGTGGGACTTACCCAAGGCGAAGGGGCAGGCGAACCTCGGTGTTGACAAACATGTCAGAGAAGGCTGCCTCCGCGCCACTGCCTCGCTGGGTTCTCAATCGACCACAGCCGCCTGGGTGATGGCGGGGGGAGGCTGGGTGTCACTGCACACAGTTCAGAGGGAACATCTGCTCAGTCTGCAGCAGCCGTCTCAGAAGGGAACAAAATGGTTGGCTATATAAAGAGCAGGATTAAAAAAAAATCCCGTGCTGAAAATATCACCTTTCTGCTGTCTAAGCAGAGCAGGTGAATTATGGGCTGGAGTCATCATCCTCTTGTTGCACGAGTAACATAGATGAACAGGGAGTGAAAACAGGCAAAGAAGATGATGGATGCAGAGAAACTGAAAACAGCGACTGTCTCGTTCCCACTTATGTGGGGATGATTGAGATGAGGGGTTTGAAAAATAAAGACATCTCAGTTTATCTGTCTAAACAGGCCACTATCAAAGGGAAGTCCATTGACTCTGATGAACTAACTGGCTAATGCAGGCAAAGAGCAGGAGAACACTATTAAGCAGTGTGTGGTCAGCTGGGGGGCTGAGGTGGCACAGGATGCACGCCCAGAGTCCGGTGTGACTCAGGATAGAGTTGGATGTGCAGGTGAGTCACAAAGACATTCACGTTTCATGTCAGGGTTAGAAGTTGAGGTGGCAGGTACCTGAGTGCAGGCCCTAGGAGTTGCCCTCAAGGCTCCCTGCCCCCAGGACAGTGCAGCAGCGTATTACGGCTGGGCCTTGGCAGGTAACGGACAAAAATGGTGAGGTGGAAATGGCTCAACTTGGGTATGTTTCTGTGCCTATCGCCAAAGAGGACCTGCATCGCACCTAGGGTCACAAAGCAGTAAACAGCACTCAGTCCTTTGCTCAGGTCTTTTTCTCCCCTCCAGAGCGAGGCAAGGGGAGTCATTGCTCCTCACAGGCGCTCGCTGCACTGCTTTGTAAAATTCTTCCAGGGTGGTTAAATCACTCAAGCAAGACAAGCCTTCGCCTCCGATGCGGCTAGAAAATGTGACCTAGTTAAGCCCAGCTGTTTTGGAGTGTGATGAAATGGAAGTGACTTGAGCTTGCTGAAATTTGACACCAGAAATAGGGCATTTGCTGCTCCCCCGGCCAGCGGAGCCGCCGCCGAGCCGAGCCCGCTGTACGTGTGCGGGTGGGTCGGTGGGTGCGCGAGGCCGCACGCCGCACCCGCAGCCCCATGCCAACCCTTCCTGTCTGCTGCCACCCCGATGGGTGCCAGGGACCCCCGCAGCCCCGGACATCCTTGCTCTGTGCCTCACTCTCCTCCATGAAATCCAATTAAAGGGTGAAATGAATTTCAGAGTCACTGCTAGGGGTCGAGAAACGTCTGTTCATGGGGAGAAAGGCCTGTCTGCTGGTGCCAGGGCAGCAGAGAAGTGGCTCCAGCCTCGTCTGAACCCTACACCGCTGAAAAGCTGCTACCACCACGGCTGCAAGGGAGCTATAAACGTACCATGCAATAACGTTCTCGCTTTGATGGATGCTGTAAAGGCTTTGAATCCCTTTTTTTTTTTCCTCCTTCTTTTACAGTGTGGCCTTGTACCTTGCAGCATCCCTTGCTGTAATGTGCTGGTTTCTTTTGTAACTCAAATCCTGTCCCCCTCCCCCCTCGCCCTGTCTCTTTTAAGGGGGAGAATACCTTCTTTTGCTGCTCCTTTCCTGGAGGAAAAAAGAAATGCTCAACCATTTGAGGCATAGAAAAAGCCTTTATCCTTTCCCTGTGTTGCTCCCAGGGCAGGTTTATGTCTCTCCAACACTGATTTGTGCAGAGGTGATGAGAAAGGAGCTCTAGCACAGGCTGCTCAGGAGCCTGGAGTTCTTCTTTTGGAGAGGGACTGGGCTTATGAGGACTGTGGGCTCCTTGTGCCTCTGGAAGAGAAGGAAACTACTTGGTGCTGAAAGTCATCGAGTCTGACATTTTCTTCCTCAGAAATAGTTTCCCTTATGACAGTGTTACGCTTAGAGCAGTCCACTCGCACACTCTGCTGATGTCTTGGACCCTCCAAGGGGCTCCATGAGAGCCTGGGTGTGTGCTATGGTGATATGACCTTGACTAGCCATTTTAGGAGTGCTGTGCAAACGGCTGGACAGGCTGATGCAAGAGATCCTTTCCCAGAAGGATACCCTCCATCTTCACTTCTCAGCAGCTTCCCTCCCTCCCTCCCTCCCTCCCTCCTGCGCGTCCTCAGGCTGTGGAGGCTGCTGCTGCCAGTTAGGATGGAGGCCAAGAGCACAGAGGGGTTTGCAAAGCAATTAGGTTCAGAGGAGGAAAGGTCCCGGATGGCTAGTAAAGTCAGAGGCAGCCTCTGACTGGAGGAGTTGCTGCCAGCAGCTGGGAGGACCCTCTGGAGAAAGCCATGCTCCATGGCTGTCCTGGCCTTGCCCTTTTCACTTAAATGTCTGCTCCTGGCCACAGCTGCAGACAGCGTACGGAGCTGGATGCCCACTGGTCTGGTGCAGCAAGGTCATTCGTACGTTCTGCTCTCCTGAAGTTTTCTGATTTGGTTCTTCCTCCTTCTTCTGTCTCTTTGGTTGTCTCCCAGCTAGGATGACTTCTGCTCTTCCCCACTCTCCTCTGGCCCTGTTCTCACCTTATATGAATTTTTTCAATGTTCAGCCTGTGCTTGGCTTTGGCTGAGGGTGACTCATTCTCTGTGCCTTGCCTCGGTCCCACCTCTTGGCTGTCTCTTGGACATCTGCTCTGCGCTGTCACTCAAATGTAGCCTGTCTGAAAATGAAGCCCTGCTCTGACTCCTGACACAACCGCCTTACTAACAAAAACTCACCTGACCAGGAAAGCGGAGGCTTGTCCAAGGGCACAGGTGGGCTTCCCAGTGGACTGCATCAACAGTAAGGCATTAGCAGAGTCCTGTCCTCCTATCCCCATCCTAAATATCCCCCCAGCCTGCAGTCACTAGAGGAGGAGGGTGATGGAGCAGCACTGTGCTCGTTGGCCTGTCCCTGGGCACTCAGTGAAGGGGATTTTTCAAGGACTCGTTAGGTGCAAGGAGCCATGCGTGGCCACCTACCTGCTTGCTCTGCAGCCCCACAGCTCCCTCCCTGCTCCTGCACCCGTGTCCTGAATGTGCCTTGCTCAGCACGCTCTGCCTGCCTCTCTTCACCACCCAGCCTGCTGCAGGACGGCACAACTTCTCTGGTGAACTCCCTTTTGGTGGGAGGGGAGGGAAGGAGACAGCTGCTTTGTGCTACTCAGGGCCCTGCAGAGAAGAAGGGCTGCCCCACCCCTGTTTGTTTTGCAAACTGGGTCCCCAAATTCCTCAGGGGCACTGAGCACAGGGAGCTCACTGCAGGAGGATGCATTTGTACCCCAAAAAGATTGAGTATTATTTCTTTTAGTCTTGCTTCCAAGATTGCTTCCTTGTAGGGCTTTGGAGTGAGATGTAGCTGGCCAGCAAGGGCACAAAAGTAGAAGGTCAAGTTTCAGGCTAGTATCATTAGGCCAGACAAAACTTGATGAATGTGTTTTCTTTCTTCCCTCCTCTCCTTAAATGAATTCAGACCAGGACAACCTTTCCTTCTTGGTGAGGGATTTCTGAAGTTCTGACTCCATGGAAAGTTTGACCGGTGTGAGTGTGTGGCCAGATGTTGAGGATGGCATTTGCTGAAGGTTTGCTCAGTGCTTGGAACAGAGAACTGAACTGAGCATATACATTCGGTTGCTGTGCTAAGAGTCAGCACTTTATGTGTGTACTGTCCAAACACACAGGAAGGACTCTGCCGCCACAAACCCAAACTGACTGCCCAAATAAAATACAAAGATAAGCATTTAAGAACCTCCCTCCCTGCAGATTTACAGCTGAGTAATATCTGTGCTGCAAGAGACAAAACCCAGGTGCATTTCCGAGTGAAGACAGCCACAGCTTCTTAATGTCAACAATAAGTCCTTTTATAGGCTCTTTCACCTTGAAGCAACTCCCAAGCGCTTTGTAGATCTCTGTGTGTATACGATTCCTTGCCCAGCAGTGAAAGGGAGGCTCTGGGGTGGGATGTAGCAGCCATTCTGTCTTATCTACAGTTCCCTTGGGCTCCTTCCCCTCCTTTAAGCACCCTGCAGCCCTCACAAAGTGTTGTTGGTTCTCTCTAACTTCCTCCTCCAGTCTCCATCCCCTGCATTTCTCTAGGCTTTCTCCAAATCCTTCCTTGCAGCCCTTGCTCCGGCTTTCACCCTTCTGTGCCGCATTTCCCGTGCCTGGACAGCCTTCCCTGCTTTCGCCTGCGCACACGCTGTTCCTCTTCTTTGGCAGCCCTCTGCAACACCGTCCTCCTGATGCACTCCCTCCCTTCCTTCTTCCTTCCTTCCTCTCCTCCAAACTCCTCCGCACTTGAACTTTTAACTTCCAGTTGAATTTGCATGCCATGCCTGTTTCAGCTTGCATGTTGCCTGGGACAGCAAAGATGTTTTATCTGTGGTGACAAATTGCTCCATGAAGTTACAGCACTACACAGAAAGAACAACCACCCTAATGGTACTGCAACCTGATGGCCATGATATGCCAGGGAGAAGGTGGCTGAAGAAAACAAAGGTCAGCACTGATATATTAAGGTCTGAAATCAAAGAAACATACCTACAGGGTTTCCTCGTGTAACAGTTTGCATCTAGGCACTTTCTGAGATCACCTGTGGATTCCCAGAGCCTCCTGTTACAGGCAGAAAAAGGACAAGCTTCCTTGCACCTCAGGGTTGGTCAGGCCATACTGATATGTGAAGAGCCATCTTACAAACCTCCACCTGGCTGAGGCCGAGGTTCTCAGCTTTCAGTTATACCAGTGGTACAATTTAAATTGTTTCAAGCAAGGACACCAACGCTACGTGCCCAACCTCACCCAGCCACTGCCATACCTGGTCACCTTAATTTTTGTTTCTGGGCTGGGTTTCTTCAGGTTTTCCAATGACTTTGCAAGAATGAGTGCTGCATGGAGTGCTGGGGAGTTGGCAAGCAAGCTGCCCTGGGCTGTTCCTCATCATCTGCCTTGTTCTTGCAAATCACAGCTTTCCACTCTTCTCCAAGCCTCTGTCCTAAGCTTCATCTCTAGCTCATCAACACAGTCATTTACACTGTGGTGGTACAGCACCTCGTGCTGCAGGAGTGAGGTCTCGACGTGCATTGGCAGTAACAGTCGGATAATAAGGGATGTCCCCACACTCTGGGCAATGAGCAGAGTTGATCTCACTGCAACAGGCAGCTTGGTGTCTTTGGCACATTCCCCCACATCCATGGTGGTGGATAGTCTGACTCATGTGGCACATGTCCATTAGAAACAGGCTTAGGATCGTCCTCACTGATTTCCATGACGCTGTACAGTAGCCAAGTGACAGTACCAGGCTTCGGCTGGGAGTTCTTCTAGTCAGCAACACAGTGGAAACTAGATAGCTTTGACAGTTTAATGGTAACTGAATACCATGGGTGGGAAATATTAGGTTGTGGAATGAGATAGACACGTGAGGGCTGTGCAAAATCAGGCTGAAAGGGACCTTCTGTATTGTATTGCCCTGTTGTTTGGGGTAGTTCTGGTATCTGTAAAGGACTGCCTCAGCTCTGCCTTAAAACACGTTGGGATTTTTGTCCTGATAAGACCCCCTGGAGGTGATCCCAGAAATGCACTTCTTGGACAGTCAGGATCTCCTCCTAATTTCCAGCTGAAATGTATTCCTGGCAAATTTATAGGCACTTGTTCTCCTGCCAGTGCTGGCCTTTCACTCAAAAAGCGCTTCTCTCTTCCTGGTACTTCCCTCTGGGGTATTTGTAAGCAACAAATATATCTCTTCCCAGCCTGCCTTTTGCTAGACTCAAGAAACCAAGCTCATTTAGACTCTTCTTGTAGAAGAAAGCTCGCTCCTCCCCTGGTCATCCGAAGCGACAAAGGCGCAGAACAGGCAATTTTAAATTAATTCATCTTTTATATGGACATGCAATATGCCGTTCTTCTGCGATGGCATTGAAATTTTGCTTGGTCTGTTAGAAATCCCTCATCTGACATGTCTGAGGTTTGCATTCGTCTCGCTCGCATCTGCATGCTATTGCCAACTCCCAGCCATTTGATCGGCTAGTACTCTCAGGTCTGTCTCCTCCTCTGTCACTTCCAACTGATGAGCTCCCAGCTGGTAGCAGAAATTCTCGTTATTACTCCCTTAGGGCACGACCTCGCATTTTGTACTATTAAATTTGATTCCATCTCTATTGCTTCTGTCCCTTTTTCGTAGGAAAACTGCTCTGATTAGTCACCGTATAATGCCTTTGAGACCTAAAGACATATTCGCTATATTTTTATTTTTAGAAACTGTTTGCTGTTTCAGTATTTTCATTCAGTGAATGATGCTGATGTCTCTCCGTATTACCACATCTTTCTAACAGAAACTCCAGGCTGATGTGGAGAAGGGCAGGGGAAAATTGCCTCCTGGATGAAATATATGGCGAGAACAGGTATATTTCCAAACCATTTCAAGGAAATATTTTTTTAAGCTATTTGTCACTCTGCTGCACAAAATGATCACACACACACTGTCCGATCAACAGCAAACCAGAAACATACAGGTAAGGAAATGTTCTCTTTAGCCTAACTGTTTTTTTTTCCAAAGTGATCCACCTTTGCTGCGTGTGTGAATTTATGACATCTCGCTGCTGGGACGTGGTTCTCATCTACAGAACTGTCACGGTGATGGCTCACGACACTTTAGGTTTTAACCATGAAAACTATCCTTCTGATGTTCAAAATACTCCAGAAACAACTGTCTTTATTGCTTAATTGTTGCACTCAATTACTGTGGCAGTAGGCAGCTGCGACGGTGATGAGAATTCGTTTATTCTAACCTCTCTCTCTCAATTACAAATGATGATGTTTGGAGATTGTTTCACCCAAAGAAGCTGTGACGCAATTTGAACCAATGCCCCTGTCCTTAAGATGCTGTAGCAGCTCTAAGGAGCGGTTGACACTGCTGGTGCTTTGTAAGGAGACACTTCTGTGTGCCAAAGAAAATCGCCACTGCCAGGAGCTATTTTGTGGAAAAAATGCATTTCAACAGCTGGTTGAGAGGTGCACACAACGGTACCACAGAATTTTGTTTTCCCGTGACCAAACTGTCTAGTATGTGTTTGTGAGGAGCTTCATAGAGCTGCGAGCTCTTTGCTGGCTCTGTATGTGTGCGAGCAGCAGCTAATGCAATAGTATCTCCTGTCCTGAGGGGACCTCGGCAAAGTTTATCTCTGCAAATGAGCATTGGTGTTACTTGGGCTGCTTGTAAACCGGAAAAGGTCAATCCAGGTAGGGAGATGTAGCACTGACATGGTATTAAAATCAAAGGTGGTTTCAATTTGCTCTCACTTATGCAAATAAGGCACATCCCAGAGGCACGTGACAACTGGCCAAGGTGGTCTTCAAATGTGCAAAATTCAGTTCACAGAATTGCAGAATCACAGTATCACGTCAGCGTAGGGGTTAAAAGTGACATCCTGAGATCATCTAGTCCACTCCCCCCTGCCAGAGCAGGATCACCTGCAGCTGGTCGAACAGGACAGCATCCAGGTGGGGTTTGAATGTCTCCAGAGAAGGAGACTCCACGGCCTGTGGAGAGATGTTGTAGTCCCCTAATCACCTTCATAGCCCTTTTTTGTACCCTCTCCAGTAGCTCCCTGTCCTTTTTGAACTGGAGAGACCAGAACTGTGCACATTACTCCAGATGAGGCCTCACCAGTGTGGAGTAGATGGAGAGGAGAACCTCCCTTGGCCTGCTGGCCATACTTTTCTTGACACACCCCAGGATGCTATTGGCTTTCTTGGCCACAAAGTTCTTATGAATGAAATTTTCTTGCCATGCTGTGTTCTGCATATGCTCTGAGGATCCTCTCTGTGTTGGAGCGCCGTGGGGACGGGATGTCTGAGAGGAGGATGTTCGCTGTGTGCCCATGATATGGGCGCTGATAGCATCTCAATGCTCTGCTTCCTTCCCTCAAAGTGGCAGAGGAGCGGGATATCTGGGCACCCTCTCAAGCTGTGCGGTGTGGGTTTTTGCTGTCAAAGACTGTTTTTCCTGCCTCGTCCAGACGTGCTAACAAGGCGCTCAAGACATCTGACAGGGCCTATGTACAGAGATGCAAAAGAAAATAGCAGAGAGAGAGGGAAGGAGAAGCAGCATTTTGGAAGCATGAGAAATTCTGAGACATTAATATGGTGAATAACTCCCTGCCAACAGAATTTCACTAAACCACTGATCTGAATCATGTCACAGATGGTGTCGTCTTCCAAAGTGTTAACAAAACACAGGGCTCAACCTTCAGTGGCCATGCATCGCTATTCTAATCCATCACAAAATCGTGCCTGTAAAAGACAGAGCTTGTAATAACTGCAGCTCAGAAAGAAAAAACCAAACCACCAAACCCAAACAACAGTTTGAGACCCGACTAGCTAGCCTGCAGAAGGAGAACTGCTGATTTTGCTCCGTGAAGGTGGGATCATAGGATGAAGAGCACCACATAGTCCGATAGACTGTGAGATCCGCTTTGATGCCTTTTTATAACTGTAACATCTCAACTGGCATTTCCGAGTGGAAGGTGAAGGTTATAGCTTGATAAAGTGGGACCAGTCATGACGCAAGAGGAAGGAGATGGAAGAGGTTGCATGCCAGCTGGTAGCCTCCATTCATGTTATTTCATGGCTGCAAGAAGAATTTAGGCTTGAAATATTGCTTTAAACACTAAATGCAGTGTGGCCTAATGTCACAATGGATAAAGAGTAGTGCTCCTGGATATGTGATCTCTGGCCCCTGAATGTGGATGCCCATACTGCTGTGTCTCAGCTTTTCGGTGAGAAGAGATGCATGGTCCCCACCTCTCTACACCTGATTCCCATGCAGAAGGACATGCTGGCTCCAGGTGAGCTCTAAGTGGGTGCTCATCTGCATGGCCAGGACCTTGAGGAGAGACACAGCACACATCTGAGGCATTCTCCTGGCAGCCCTAAAATATGAGCACTTCCCCTGGGGTCCTGGAGCCTGGCAGACTGATCTCAGATGGAGTTTTGCAGGAAGCAAAACTAAGATTTCCATTGCCCTGGTTTCCTAAGGTGAGACAGGCTTCACATGGATGCCTGTCTCCTCGGCTTCACTCCAGCATCCGATCCAGAGTTATGACCGACAAGTCTTTACAAAAGATGGATAGCTTCTGTTAGACATCTTTTGCACACATCCCCTGGCACAGCAATGCTAAAGGAGCAACGCTAAGAGCTGTGAAAGCAAGCCTTCCACAGGCAGGAAGGCCATGGAGAAGAGACAGAATAATGGTTGCCCTATGTGATCTTAGTTTGAGCTCTGTAAGCATTTAACTCGCCCGCTATTTCAGTCCCTGGAGCCCTGCCTCTCTTAGTGAACAAGACTGCAGCTGTGGAGGGGCTAAACAGCAAAACACGAGGATGGAGGAGGCTGTTTCCAGATGACCTCTGCTCCTTTCACTGTGGAGGCTGGAAGCTGTGCACTCGTTGAGACAGGGGCAGATGGAGGAGACCGTCTTGTTGTCAAGACACCATAGTGCTGTCCCAGAGGGCTGGACTGCCACCCTGTTTCCACTGCCACATGCTCGTCGGATTTCAGGGACATCTTCAACCAGGTGCTCACAGGTATGCTCTGCCTCTGCGTGCTCTTGTTTCCCAGTGCCCATCTTGAAATCCTGAGGGTGCTGTGCTCTGCGGTGATGGAGGCCGGTGAGAGCTCTGCTCTGGACCTCATGCTGGCCCTTGGGTTGGCACACCCCAGGCAGCTCAAAGAGGGTGTCAGAAATGACTGCCGCTTCCTATCAGGTGGTGAGCTGGTGATAATAAATGCAGGAGTTACTGTAAGCACTTCAGCATCATAATGGTGTTGTAGAAGAACCTAAGAGGAAATTAATAGGGCCAGAGTAACTGGATTTGAATAGCATGTAGTACAAAAAGCTGAGGAATCCATCAGCCCAAGGCAAGACCTCTCACAGAAGATGTCATCCCAGCCAGTTAAAGTCAGGCAGCGTTAGAAGAAATTGAATATAATGCCAACCTGCATAATAGACACTGCTACCACCTATCACAGTAATGAGATTTCATAAAGAAAAGCCCATCTCAGTGGCTTCCAGGAGGATTTCCTTTAGCAGACAGCTGGGCATCTGGGCTGATTAAACACAGATACAAGTTTGAGCAACTGGAAGAGCCTATCACGTTTTACTGTACCCAGACAGTTCTAGCTAAAAAAGATGCAGCAAGCACATCCAGCCCCATTTTAGCTCATCTCTGAATATTTACACACTGCAAGAAAACTTACCACTTAGTTCCTGCAATGAACGTAGTGAGCACAGGGCCCATTAGCCGTCCTTCCGCAGGAATGGACACCCTGCTTGGTCCCCAGGGGTGGGAACAGCATCTTGCAGCCTCTGCCACGAGACAGAGAGGCAGGATGCCTGGATTTTTTGTCACTCCATCCTGTAGGCTGATGGAGAAAAGCAGGTTAATGACACTTCCTCTTGGTTAGAAAACAGGGTCTGCCACAGTGCTTTCTGTGTACTGGAGAACCTGAAAGCAGACTTCAGCCATGAATCTGTCCATGCTGGGCTCTGCACGCAGTACAGCTGTGATGCTTCATGGCTGGACAGAGCTCCAGGCACAGCCCCATCCGTCCCAGCAATATGTTGGTGGAGCTCTTACACCTTTTCACCAGTTTGAAAATCAGCTGCTGCCAGTCTCATTTATGGTGTTGCCAGCTGGAGCTGGGGCTATGCTTGTGATTTTGATCTGCAATTGCCTGGTGACTTGTTGAAAGCAGTAAGAGTCATCAGGGAAAGAGATGAAGTGAAACACTGCAGACATGGCTGGCTCCTCAGTCCTTGTTTTAAGACACCACTACCTCCTTGATACATGATGTCACATCTCAGCAAGAGTGGCTTCTAGCACCAAGCTTTTTGGAATGTCCAACTTTATAGCCAAGGCTCGAGCAACAGTAAGGCGACCCAGTGAAAAGAAGAGGGCAGTACAATTAAGTGAAGGGATGCCAAAGGCAGGGAAGGTTTAGACTTCTCTCCTGTGAGTCTTTGTAAAGCCGGGACTGAGGCAAGATCACGATTCCCTAAGTCATCCCACTCCTGGAAGCCACTGGCAAGCTCACCACATGGGCAAAATATATGTTTGTTACTGGTATCATCATGATCATCAGTCCTACTACACAAGCAATGATAGAAACATATAGCACCCAAGGATCAGTGTCCACCCTCTGTCTTTGCACAATGTGGCTTTAATTATGCTCAGAGGCTCTAATGACGAATTAAGGTCTAGGCATTGTGCTTTGAAGTCAACACAAAGATTCCTGGTGACTTGAGTGGACATTGGCTGAGGACCACAAGCTGCAGGAGAAAGACTGAATTGCTGTGATCCCACACAGGACTCCTTTAAGGGATGGCTTTGCCTCCATGAGAAGATCATGGGTGTCAGAGCCAGCAGAACTGAAAGCTTGTGACTGGCAAAAGAGGGAGCAGGGATTTATCAGCAACCCCACACTGAAGTGTTCTCATCACTTCTGGTCTGTAGAGGAGCTGCATGCTCGTCTGCAAGTCTCACCATCTATGCACACACCATCCTGTTGCATTTGTAGGGAATCAACATCCTTCCAGGACCAGCATTTTCCTAGTTATAAAGTGGGGCGAGGTCATCAACTCAGGCACCAGCTCACCGTCAGACTTCTTTTCTTCTAAATGAAGGAGGAAAAGAAATAATGGGAATCCACACTAATTTTTGTAACTGGCAAGACTATAAAGTCACATTCAATTAGGCTCTTTCCACCCCTTGCACATGCCTGAAATAAAGCTTGTGTTATTGGAGTTTAGCTGACGATGATTTTGTGCATAAAAGAGAGGCTCCAGTTAGTTCTTTTGTAACTGAAGCCATATGGAATTGAAACTTGTTGAACCAATAATGAAGCATGTATGTGTCACAGAGCAGTTTTGATTCCAAGACATACAATAGACTGTTTGCAAAGTCACGTTGCTGGTTAAAACGGCATTTTTTTTTAATCAACAAATAATTTAGGGATTCATCTGTTTAGGAGGATATGGTCTAGCTGACTGCCTGAGAAAGTTTTAACAATCCCCAAACCGGGCTGAAGTTCTCTGTTGACTCACTTTCATAACACATCTAACCACACTGTAGCGAATACCTGCCAGCCATTTAGGCAAGTTGCTTAAGACACGTCAAGAGACATGCAGAGTAAGAATTATTTCAACCTCCTAATTTCTCATCCATCCTCCCAACACATGCAGGGTAGCTGCAGTGAGAAGCAGGTGAGTTGCTAATGCAGATTAAGCTGTCCTTTGAGGAGCTACTGCAATTAATCTACCCAGCAACCCTTGAACAAAGAAATATATCCTGACATGTCAGTGTTTCCAGATTTGGAAAGGACTTGACAAGACCCTAACTGAACTTGCACAGCGAATGAAATGTGGTGGAGAAAAGAGTGTGTAGCCTCCAGAGGAGAGCATGGACCTTCTAAGGGGGTAAATAACCTACTTACCCAATGTTAGCATTTATTTTATTTTATTTAGGTGCTTGGCGGTGAAGGAGGAGGTTGGAGGATGGCAGAGATGCTTCTGCAAAGCTCACGAGTGACTAGAAGATTCTTTGCTCTCATGTAGCATGGACCAGAAATAATTTTTTATTACAATATGAACTGTTCCCCATTGTTTTGGTGCATGGCCTCTGTGTCACATGGCTTGGCAATGCAAATGTGAAGTAGCATTCCGTGGAACTCAAAAAGCTTTGGTAATTCTTTCCAAAAAGCTGAGCTTCTCTGAATTTCCTTTCTTGGTAGTGCTGGGCTAGGTCTGCCCTGAGAATATAATATTTCACCATAGCTTGGTTCCTACAGTTCCCAGGTATAAGACCCTTGAGTCTTCTGAGCAGGAGGAGAGCTGTGTGGTGGTGGGCTCTGGGCTGGCAGCTCTGGTTGCCTCCTCGGGGACCGTGGGAGCAGGTGCTTGGAGCTTTTCCTGGGTTTTCTTTCATTCTTTCCTCTCTGATTCTGTGTTGGGTAATTAAGGACTGAAAGGTTGCCTTAAGTGCAGCCTTGGGAATCGCCTTTTATTGCAGACAGTGTTCCCTATTATCAATTATTGTATTATAGCAGGGTCTCAAAATCCAATGTACATATGATCCTTTCTTGGAAAGGTTTATTATCGAAACCGTGGGGGCAGATAAGATGCCTACGATTATGGTGCATTGTGGCACGGTAAACGGAGGTAACTTGAGCCACTGTGCACTGGAAAGAGGCGGGTGCTGGTGGCCAATTGCTCAAATCCCAGTCCGGTGCTTCCAGCGCATAATTGGAGTCCTGCAGCAAGGGAATGGAAACACCACGGGGGACAGCATCGTTAGTAGCCAAAATAGCTGACATCATCCGCAGTTGTAGGGGAACCTGCCTGTCAGAAGAGGTATGTATCAATCTCCTTGTGTGGATTTTCTGTAGTAATTTATCACTCCAGCAAAAACAAAAACCCCAACAAAATCCCAAACAAATGAAGTGAAAAAGCAAAAGAGTGCAATGCCTCATAATAAGCTCTCGCTGCTGCGGCAGCAGCTGCAGTTTCTCCTCTCAGATTTCTTTTCTGTTATTACTCAGAAAGAATCAGCAGCTGCTTAGGAAATATTCCAGAAAGATTTGTAGAGAAGGTCCTGGTTGTTTTTCACATACTAATCTGACAGAAGTAAGTATCTTCAAGGAAGCGACTGGTTCTGTTTTTTGTCTGCTCCTCATAAATTAGTGGCTTCTGATAACATGGTTATCTGAAAGGAAACAACTACAGGAAGAGTCCAGAAATAACAGGTCCAGGTGATGGGAGACAAGTACGTTTTTTATGTCATGGAGGGGCTGTGGGAATTGCTTAGGTGTCTTTAATGACTGTTTTTGCATCTCTATAAAAGCTTTTGCTCAATCAAGCTGCTTTCTGAGTAGGTGTATCTGGAGGTAACACCCACAAGAGGGATCATTTGGAAGAGACACAACACAGGCTCCTCTAAAGGTAGTATACCTTCAGGACATACTAACTCCAGAGTTATTTCATGCTTCAGAGCTGGAGCGTGCTGCCACCAGAGTCCAGCCAGGACAGCCACTCAGGGTGGAACTCATTGGGATGGTCCAGATAGTGCCTCTGAGCAGGCACTGCTATTGCTACACCTTGCTGTTTGTTCTTGTGTCTCCCCATAACGAGGGTGCCTAATGAGAGTCAGAGCGAACGACCAATCCGAGTCAGGAAGCTGGTAACTGGTGGTTGTTAAACAGGTCAGTGGGGTAGTGGTGAGCAAGTGTCTCGAGGCTCAGAGTTCCCCCAAACAGTGGCTGGAAGCTGTCGCCCTCAGCCTGTTGGCTCCTGTCTTTAAAAGGAATCACATTCTCATTTCCAGGTCTCTGGTGCATGAGGGCACAATTCAAACGTCATCTTTTGAATTATGTTTGCCCATCATTCAGCGCAAAAGCCGGTTTGCCCTTCCCCTGTCCTTCTGTGTCACGGGCAGCCCTGCCTCGGAGCGCACTCCAGGCAAAACCCAAAGCTCCCACTGGCATCCAGAAGTGAAGACATGAGTCTTCATGAGGCCAATATGGAGCCTCCAAAGCTCTCTTGGATCTCGCTACATGGAGAATGAAACGCAAAAGCTGCTTCTTCCTCTTCTGCTGCTCCTAGAGAAGAGGAGGAAAAAATAAACCTGGGCAAAAGCGACTTTGATCTGTGATGTCCAGTGCTGTAAAACACTGTCCAATGAAGGACACAAGCTCTGAGGAATGTGGATGAGATAATTGGAGGTTAATAGAGCTTTTACTGCTGGCTGCCTGGCCAATTATTTCTATGGAAAAATCCCGACTCTTTCCCTTTATTGGAGCGAGTTCATGATCGTCTGTATAAAAGAAAGCTGTATTCTGAGAGCACATACGCATTTGCATACGGATGGTGTTCTCTAGCAAATTATTTGAATAAAAATAAAAGAAGAATGAAAACAGGAGTTTTCACTCAAGGGAAAAGTTAATGAACTCACTTCTCTTTCTTTCACTCCCTGATTAAATATTATGTTACCATTTTATCTTTGTGCATGAAGAGTAAAGCCCTATTCTGTATTTTGCCAGCTTCATTCATGAAGCTTTGTATTATTTTTACTGCAATAAGAAATTAAAAATGACTCTCTCCACATGAGAAGCGGAATGTAGAAGAGCAGTAATTCCCTGCAGTATGTGAAAAGGAGAAAGTGAAAGGCAAGACATCCTCTTTTGCTTGGTTGAATGTGTGTAAGATGTGGTCCAACACATACTGGTGGGAGCAGTCAGAGAAGACCAGCAACAGAGGCTCAACAAGAAATGCAAGAGACATTACCTGCTATGTGAGGTACCAGTGAGACCTTCCTTTCTAAAGAGTGGGCTGGGTTTTTTTCTTTAACATTCTTTATTTCTGAAAGCTCAGGAGTGGACTGTGCTGATGTTTTAAAGTTGACTATTTGATCATTCCAATTCGGATCCAATTGTGGATTTTCAATGTTGGTAGCCCAGTGGATCTCAGTGGATTTTCAGTGAGACAAGCTGAGCACCACTGGACTTCTTGTTCTGCAGCATTCAGGTGGCTCAGCTGAGCCTTGTCACTCGGGGCACCACCTTCTTTTAGGTGGCAGCAGAAGTGCTGCCAACATTCAAATATGTAAGCCCAGATTCGTACACCAGTAGATGATTCCGGAATTGGCTTGGCATTATATTAACACATCAGAAGACTATTGCCATGGATTTGCTAGTCTCTGGATATATGAAATTGGCTTGGAGTCCCTGTCTGAGGTGGCACCAGAAAACTAGCTCTGTATGAAAGCAACTTCATGGGTAGAGCCCATCAAGTTCTGAATATGGCTGGTTTTCAAATGTTCATTAGAATGAACACTGTTGCTTTTAATCTAGAGATGAATGTGGGGGTTTTGTTGAGGCTTAGTGCCTGAATGGCTGGGTGTCTTGTATGATTGGTTGTTGAGATGTAAGCAGAGGTAATGCGGCATTACGGAAGAGACATCCAAGTACAAACCTTGTAGAACACAGTGTTTTCCAGGGGAAAAATGTAAATTCCAAGCGAGAATGAAAAACAAACAAATAGGAGAATGGGTAAGGGAGTTTTAATGTGTAGAAGTGGACCCCTTCACACAGGCATTTTATCTGTGCTGCCTGTGATCACTGTCCCATTGATCTAGGTAGTAGAAGCAAGGTTGCTAGCTGCCAGTCAACCATTATTCACATTGCTGTAGAAACGGAAATTATATCTATTTTTCTCACTTCCCAATTGAAAACTGTAATTGCAGCTGCTCCCTCCTCCTTGTTTGGAAGTTTTACAGGCAGAGAGTCATCAGCCAGGCTTGCCTTAAATCAAATCTTCCCCTGCAGCCTGGGCTATAATCTAGCGAGTACAGCAGCTGCCTAGTCTCAGCAAGGAGAAAAGCAGCACATTTCTCCAGCCACTGGCTAGGGAATTCCTCCTAAAAGAAAGGGGCTATGCCTTGTCTGAGGCCTTTATGAGAACGTAAAGGAGTCAGTTTCCTGAGGGTTTCCACAGATATTGCTAATCATCTTAAATTGTAACAGGCCTTCTAAAAACAGCATGTAAATCCCCGTAACGCACCTTCAATTTCTGTCTCCAAGGCTACCCAGCTGTCCTGATCCTCCATGACAAGCTCTGGAAATGCCATGACACTTCCTTTTGCACCAGTCTTTCCCCACTCTTCAATTCCCTTCGCTCTGGGGTCGCCTTGCTTGCACGAGACACTGCTCCACAGCATTGCTGCTGTGGCGGTGGGTGAAAAGCTGGTCTGAAAGCCCCTGGGAAGGCTGAGTGGTGGGCAATGCTCTGGCTCTCATCCCTTCCACCAATGGAGAAATGATGTTTTCTTCATGGAAACAAAACAATAGAAAGACCCCCTCCCTCCCACACCGCTGCCCCGCAGCCCCCCCACCCCATGCAGACCTGCTCAGTTTTGCTCACTCAGCTGTGCAGAGGCTGGATGGGAATTCTCTCTGAAACAACGCTAATACTACTTATTGGCGTTGTTTTTAACCAAACCTTCTTATTCTGCTACAAGACATGTAATTCATTAGTAACAGCAATCACTCCTCAGTCACACAAGTGTATTTTGAGGGACACAGTATATGTAGCCTTATTGGACATTTTCCAGTGACTTTATATGCAGACACTGCTTTCTCACAGAAAGCCCAAATCTGCCCTCTTCCAAAGTCTCTTGGGTCTAAATTAGTGAGATTTTATATATCGTGATTTGAATCTGAATGTGTTTCCTTGCTCACAGTCCCTGTGGTCACGTAATAGTCAAAGAGACTTTGTGCTGTAGTTTTACCTTGTGATATTTTTGTGTTTGTTGTTTTGATTTTTTTTTCCCAGCTGTCCTGGCAAAACAGATGGTCAACAGGCACTTTCCCTGTGTTGCCAATACAGACCCATCTTCTAAAAGTGAACATCCTCAAGGCTGCATGATTTGCAACATCACAGATGTATGTACAGTGTCCTACCAAACAACAGAAGATCCCAGCTGATGGCTCATCTGAAGGTCTGAGGTGAGATACAGCTTCTTTGAGAAGTCAGCACCTAAGTTGCTTCCCTAACCATTATCCAAGACCTGAAGTTTTGTATGAGCTGATGAGCCTTTTGTACCACAGACACTCCCAAAACACTTCAGTGTCAAGAGCAAAGTACCAAACTAGAATCAATGAGGCCTTCCCTAGACACTCAAGAATAACAAGCCAACCAGTGGATTTGCAGGCAGACTGTGACAGCTTGTTATCTGATGTCCCCTGGGCACAAACACTGAGACATCTGCGGCTTTTGACCCTTTTTTCTTTTTCTTTTTCCCCCTCTGCTGGCTCAATAGCTAGTTAGCTGGTCATCTGATGTGAAAACAGAGCAGAGAGAAGAAGACAACAAATTGCAATAGGCAGGAGATGCTGGACTATTAGGATGCCAAAAAGAACTGGAAATCAAATAAGTACACAGGTTGCTTTGCTCTCCTTTGTTATTTGTGCATCAAGCTCTGGGAGTTTCTTTCTGGAATTCCACTAAAAGCAGAGGTTTCAGTTTGCTGGTTGTCAGTGAACTCTTATGTTGGTTTTATTTTGCATATATTTTGCATCTCTAATCTCTTTGCTTGGGACTGCAAGTTAGAAAAACACACACGGGGACTTTACTGACTCCATAAATTTCATCTGAGAACACAAAGCTCTCTTCATATTATCTCTTCCAGCCCCTATCCAGGGGAGGAAGACCCCCTGAAGATTGACTTCTAGATTGTCCCTTGGACTGAGATCTCTGCTCCGTGAGCCACAGTGACTGCACTGGCTGATACCATCCCTCTTTCCTGTTCCTAGGCTTTCCTTGATAAGGAGTGTGCCCAGATTGTCAGACAGGGTCATGATCAGAAGCCCCAGCCTAATCTCTTAATTAACTCCTGTTAATGTAAATGCACTTGAAAAGATTCTTTTAGCCTCAGTGTTCAAGAACTAAGAAGTCCTCTCTTGAAGAGACAGCGTGTTTTTTCTTTCAGGGTTTGGTATAATGACAGCACTGTCTTGCTATGTGAGAAGGATTTGCCTCATCCCACAGTGCTCACTTCTCATCCCTGGATTATAGATTACTTCAACTCAGGATAAAAGGTGACAGCTCAGTGTATACTATGTGTAGCGCTTCAGTCCTGCATAGGCAGAGACCTCCTGGCTCCTTGTTTCTGTGATTTCTATGTCTTGGAATAGCCTAAAGCCAAAGTCAGGTTATGCACCTCGTGTAGTAGAAGGTAATGGTATGTGAGGTCCTAGGACCTGCTGGAGAAACACACTGTTACTGCTTCTGATTTAATGTGATTTATCCTCATCGCATGGATGTCCTATTCACTGCAATCAAGGTCAGAAAAGGATTTGAGCCTGTTTCTGATGAAGGAAGGCAGAGGTTCCACAGGTAAAAAAACACATAGAAAAGTTAAACTCAGATTGCCCTTAGTGAGAGAGTGCCCTTAGTAAATCAAGACCCCAAAATGGAGTGTAACTGGATTGTATCAAGAGAGTTAATTTTGAGCAGGGCAGGAATTGTACCTGCTCATGTTATAAGCAGAGACCATCCCTTCCCTCGTGACTTCAGTTTTGCCTAGGAGAATCCATATAAAAACAAACAAATGCCAACAGAAATGTTACTATTGTTTTCCTCCTCTGTTTCTAATGAAAACCGTTCCTTCAACAGAGCGCAATATCCTCCCCTATGATTTTTGCAGTCACAGTGCAGAAAGAGAGAAAACCTGAAAGCAAAATTGGCTCCTTTTGATTTTTCCTAGTTCAAGAGAGGAAACATGCCAGTGGGAAAGAGAACAAAACTCAGGCTGAGTAAATCTGGATTTTAAACTGCCTCTAATGACCAACAGCAATCACACAAATATTTATTTCTGAGTTTATAGTTTATTTGTGCTTAATCTGACAGCAGATATCTGGTCTTCCTTACATAAGAACGTGTATCATTTAGATCAGTTCTTTAAGTATTCTCTTCTGCAGGAACTCAGACAGCAAACTGTTGGCCGATAATTTTGTCATATACTGCCGTAGCACGTACTTTCTGTTCACTCCTTTTCTGGATCCTGGTGCTCAGTTTGGCACTAGAGATCAAATCCTGTCTGCACTGAGGTTGACAAGAAAAAGTCCAATAGTTTGAATAGGGTGTTGATTTTACCCTTACTGTTTGTGCCATAGTGGGAGCTGCTGTAACATCTAGCACCAAGTCTTCAATACCCACCTAGCGCTTTGAAGGGCAGCCCCCTACGCTGGGCAGCAAGCACACACATTTTCAACCAAAAAGCAAAGGAGGGACTGCAGCCCTGCTGCTGGAAGTGCAGGAGAGAGGCATGAAGTAGGAGGAGGTCTCATTTACTGCATAACAGTTTGTTTAGTTTTGGGAACTTTTAAAAGAATTTTGAAGGTTGGAAAAGACCACTAAGATCATCAAGTCTGACTGTTAACCCAACACCACCATACCCACTAAACATCTCCCGAAGTTCCACATCTACACGTTTTTTGAACACCTCCAGAGATGGTGACTCCACTACCTCCCTGAGCAGCCTGTTCCAGTGCCTGACCACTCTTTCAGCACAGATTTTTTTTCCTAATATCCAATCTAAATCTCCCCTGATGCAACTTGAGGGCATTTTCTCTTGTCCTATTGCTAGTTTCTTGGGAGAAGAAATCCACATCCACCCTGCTACAACCTTTTTCGAGGTAGTTGTAGAGAGCGATCAGGTCTCTCCTCAGCCTCCTCCAGACTAAACAACCCCAGTTCTCTCAGCTGCTCCTCATAGTTTTGCACTCCAGGCCCTTGACCAGATTTGTTGCCCTTCTATGGACATGATCCAGCAGCTAAATGTCCTTCTTGTACTGAGGGGCCCAAAACTGAACACAATATTTGAGGTGTGGCCTCACCAGAGCCAAGTACAGTTTGGATAACTTCATTGTGTGTGATTTCCTTGTTTGGTGTCAGTGGCACAGATGTACAACTCACAGACATGGACAGGTCTCTGTAACCTGCCTAGTTATTACTGCTCTAACCTGTAGACCATCACGCAGGCAAGCATCTAGAGATGTGCTGCTAAATCTGTACACATGCATGGGAATATCATGAAGTTTGAATATCGTGAGGTCGGGTTTTTTCTCCTCTTGTGTTTAGTGCTCAGAAATTTGACCATATTCAAGAAGAGCTCATCATGCAATGTAAAGCAGCTGTTTGACTGCTTAAGTAGTCAGGAACCAAACTTCAGGCAGACAGGCTACATTTGAAAAATCTAGCCAGTCTATAAATGATGTGCTCTATTGAAAGGACTCTAGTCTAAAAACGCTCGTGAAAGTCTGAGGGTTTATGATGTAAAAAAACCTGTGGCGTGCTGTGTGCGCTCCGTACTTTTCCTGGATTTCATTATGCCTTCCTGCCTCACAGAACAGCTGTAACAGCAAACCCATTGAAATTTGTAAAGTGCTTAGAGATCCACTGAAGGGAGGCAATAGAGGCATAAGAGGTACTCAATTCTCATTGCTGTTATATCAGGCAATACAGTTTCCAGAGTGTCTTTGTAATAAATAAGAATAAATAACTGCAAATGTAGACTCTGTTCTGTGCTCACTGGTAGGTATCTTTTGGGATGTAGCTGAGGAGAATCTCTTTTAAGGAGAAGGTGAGTGTAGATTTGAAGATTTTATTAGATATTTCAATACCTTTCTTAGGGCCATGGCTTGAAGCATTGAAGGGTGCTTTAATAGTGTATGGACACTATCCAGGTCTACTGGCATTTGAATAATAGTGGCAAATAGTTTGCTTGACCATTTTCTACTGTTGAATTTCAACTAGATTTTAAAATAAATCATTCACCAATAATTTTTCCTCATGATTTGATTAGCGCAATAGCCAGCTGAGCAATATTTATCAAGTAAATTACTCACTCTTCCCCCATCAATCTGCACATAATTTATTCAAAAATACTTTTTACATGAGGCAGCCAGCTTTAGCCAGGACAAATCAAGGTAATTTCTTACTCTTTTGATCAAATGCCAGTAGGACTTTATCTTGGACAGCTCAATAGAGACAGGTTTTAATGCATAATACATAATGGGTAAGCCGAGTTTTCCACAGTTCTTTGTGAGCTCTCTGCTATTGCCCATATTTCTGTTTAACTACTGAGAGAGAAATGACAGGGGGGCATCTATTTTCCATCCAGATGGACCTCAGAAGCATTTCACAAAAGTGACCGCACAGCTTTGAGGGCGTAGGGCTCGTGTCAGCCATCGTGATGGGGCAGCCCCTTGGCTGGAACACGCAAGCTGTTTAATAGAGCAAGGCGAAATTTAACAGGAGTTGAGGAGAGGAAATGAAGATGAGTATTGTGCCCGTTCCGAAACTCAAAGGCAACCTAGAGGCAGAATGAAATCAAGCAATGTGGAATTTGGCCAGCATGCTGGGGATAATGTCCCTAGCTCTCAAGAAAGGGGTCTTTAATGAGTAGCCAAGACACAAGATGACACATCCCCATGTAGAATATTCTCCAGGAAGACTTTCATGCTGTTGATCCCTTTCCCCAGGGTTGTCATGCAAGCAGTTTGGAAGCTGCTGACAGTCCTCTTCCTGACCTTAGTCGTTGTTGTATTGCTGATGGAGCAGTTGAGGGACCTTATCTGCCTGTCCCTCTCTTTTGTTGTGGAGAGCTACTGCTACACACCAGCAGCAAGGGGCCTCACCTAGCAATAATGATGTGACCAAAATATTTGTCCCCCATGTAAGGCTTGCAGCTGGGAAACTGCACTGCACATCAGCAGCACTTTTTCAGCCTCTGCCCCTAAACAGGGTCCTCATCGGGGTGGATCATTCTACTGTTGGTTGGAGCCACATGGGACTTCTGAATGCTGTCTTCCTTGCACTCCACATTGTATGTGAGCCTGCTGCGCAGCTGTCTTGCCTTTGTCCTCTGCTGCTTGGGCAACAAGGTGAGGAGAACAAGAGGAGTTTATCCATGTTTATCAAGAGGAAAGCTTTGCAAAAGTCAGCAAGTATATGCTGGAGGAGTGGTGCAAGTAGGGAGTGGTTTCATGTGGGTTTCATTAGGATCAGTGTGTGTTTGTGTTCATGCACATATGTGCATGCATAATAATGCATGTAATGTAACCTTTTAATCTCAATCCTTCCCTGAGATTCTGTTGGCTGGTCTAGTTACCCCGAAATAAGAGATGCCTTTGGCCTATGCATTATGCAAAAATCCAGGTATGAAGAAATGTAGGCGAACGTTTCTGCAGCATCATCAATAAATGAATTATGTGTGGTAGCTACTCAAAACAACAACATGCTAAACGCTGAAAGTCAAATGGGATGCCTTCCTGAGAAACAAGCAACTGACCACATATTTACTCCGCATCTCATAAATAAACATGGAGAAAGCACAAAAACAAAGGAGGATATTTGTCTCGACTTTATACTTGGAGAAAGCTTTTGACTCGGTCTGGCTCTCATAGCTGAACTATACAAAATGGAATTGGCAAGGGGAAAAAATGACATAATCACATACATGTAACAATCCATTGAAAGTAGGACACACAAAAAAGAGAAGAAAACAGGCTTTGAAGGAGAGGTAGACTAACACAGCGGTCAGCTTCAGGCCTGCTCTTCCTGTCATCTATGCGGGCGATTTATCAGCCTCAGAGAAACGGTTCTCAAATTGAATGAGGGATCTCAAAAGCCAGCTTAAATTGTCACAACATTACGAAATGTATTTTAGCATACCATGCTGCAAGGCTGTGTAGTGAGGAAGGAGGAACATCAGTGATGAACAGCAGGATAAAGATGCTCTCTTGGAAAACAGAAAAAGAGACTTGGGGATTCAACATGGGTAATGGACTCCACAAGCTTTTTATGTGGTGTAGGCACTTAATGGTCTCATTCCAGTTTTAGACATGTGAGTAGGGGGAAAGCAAATGACGACTGAGAAAATGGTTTTTACTCTGTGCACAGACCACACTGACACTGGATCCAGGGCGGGTCCTTGAGAAACAAAAAGCACTTGGAAATATTGGAGGGTCTGAAAAATGCTGCAGCAGCTGAAACTGAATTTTGCAATGTGAGGATTCAAAGAAAACAAGCTATTCTGTTTAGCAAGGAGAGTCAACAGGAGCACCACGTATAGTTACTTACCCATGAAAATGGGATGTAGACAAAGGCATAACAAGTTCTGATGTCTCGAAGTTGAAGTCAGACAAATTCAACCTTGAAAGAAGCAATTTTCCTAGCAGCAAGGATAATTAAACTTTGGAATAAATTAGTAGGTTGAGTAAGGCACTTGCCATTACTTGGAGTCTTTAAGACATGATGTGTTGTCATATCACTTTGATGCAGGTGCTGGGAAAGAAAAAATCTATGGCTTGTATATATGTGTATATGTATATGTATATGTATATGTATATGTATATGTATATGTATATGTATATGTATATATTGTATATATATGGGTCAGATGAATGGGTTACAGTGGCTCTTTCCTTCTGTCTGGAATTCTGACTCTCTAGGAGAGGAAGAGGTTCTTGCTAAATATGAAGTAAAAAAGTGACATGACACTTGTTGAGATAACCACACACCACAGCTCAGGATACCTGTTCACCAGCAGAACACTATGTTGCTCAGGATACCTGTTCACCAGCGGAACACTGTGTTGCAATGGTGAAGTAGATGCTGGTACCTGGCAGTTGCAGTATGCTCAATAGGGAGTTCCAAACTGGACAGTCATAAGGAAAATGTTTCCATGGACATAATGAATATCATTGATTCACTGATGTAACTTTTCAGCACTGTAATTCAGGTCCATATTGGTGATCCTCAGCTAGAAAGAGAGCACAGGAAATATGAAGTGTGCAGCACAGGGTTCAGGGGCTCCTGCAAAGTCAGTGGCCTTGTGCATATAGTAAAATTTGCATCCATGATGACGTCCATGTGTAGGTATCAGGATTGCTGCTGCAAGGCCTAAGAGGCACAAGGGGAAATATTTTCAGGGCTAGTGTATGATGAAGGATCAGCAGTTTAGCCAGCATGATGGAAGCAGACCAGAAAGGGTGAGAGATCTTCTAACAACTTTTCTAAACTTGAAGTAAAGGACATGTCTTGGTTTACAGAAGTTACGCGTTCCAGTGAAGAAAAAATGTGTCTGAATGCTGGCCAAAGGAGGAGGTAAAGCAGAATGATCAGAAATAGGCAGCAAGAAGAAACAGGCATACAGGGGTATTGTAAACATAGATGAAGACAATCTTGTTTTGTTTGGGCAGCCCTTTTCTTAGTCACACTTGTGGATTCAGCCTCATTTGTGGTTTGAGAGAGCGGAGAACTTCGGCGTGGACAGGAGTAAGCGTCCCCCAGGTGCCTCGTGGCTGCAGCTCTGAAAGATGTACTGTGAGCAAGAACTCAGTAATTGTGGTTGGAGGGGGGAAAGTTCCTCTCATCAGTTTTAGGAGGGTCTTGTTTCATTTCTATCAGGCAACACCCTCTCTACTGTAAAACACCGAGGAAAGAGTAACAAAGTCTGACCTAAAATCCAGTCTGATAATCATGCTCAGTTATGAACTCAGCATGCACTTCCTGCGAGCGAGAGCAAATAACCTCATGCCTTGGATCTGGAGACGTGAGAATAAAGCTTACACCAAGCCATTTTGTGCGAGAGCAGAAGTGTGCATAGGTTCTGGAGGTTCCCCACCCAGAGAAATGCCTAACATGAATCTGGCTCCACCAAACAACAGAAAATCAGGTACCCTGAAGGGAGCACTGCAAAAAGTGAGGATCCAAGGAGTCTTTGCAGTTAATGTGGCGAGGGGACTGAAAACAGCAGGTGACCATCCGAGTTGTGGGACAGCAGGCCAGCGCCTCAGTTCTTCGTTTTTGGAAACAGGAAATTAAATCCCCCGGCAAACAAAAATCTCTATAACGAAGAAGGCAGGAGGAGAGCGGTGGCATGAATGTCATGTGGCAACAGCCACTTACTGAGTTAAGGGGAAAAGAAACCCACTCCCGAAACAGGGCAGAGCTGCGTGTGGGGTGGCTGCTCGCCGTCGGCAGGGAGGAACGGCACCACCTGGGGCAGAGGGGGTCCCTGCTCCCCTGGCCGCCATTGCCCCTGCTCTCCCACCCGTGACCAGGCCATGAGGCCAGCGGGACTGCTAGTAGGAACACAAGCAGGCCCAGAGGCACAGGACACGAGTGGGCCCACCCGGCAGTGGGTTTTGAGGCTATGCATGGCTGGGGACATTTGGGGACGCCGCTTAAGGCGGTGTGACCGGGTGTGGGGGATACTCCGTGCGTGGGGGTGTGCACGGACCAGCAGGCAGCCCCCAGATGGGGTCTGGAGTGACCCACCGCGTACACGTCTGTGGGATGGACCTACGCGTGGAGACCCTGCGCCGGGGGGCGGTGTCAGCGTGGACACGGGGCGTCAGCCGACCCCCGCGCTAGGGTACCCGCCGTGTGGGAGGGCAGAACCCACGGCACGGTGGCGGGGCAGGGGTGGGCCCTCCCACTCCCGGTCTTGGCGCTGTGCCATAGGCCGTTCCCCGCTGGCCGGCTGCTGCCGGGCTCCCCGCGCCTGAGAAACTCCTCGGCGAACCCCCTGCCCGCCTGGGCACAGAGTCTTTCCCGGGCCACGTGTGCGGGGCGGCCCCGGGAGCGGCGGGGGCAGCGCCGCCCTCCGCGCCGTACCGCTCCAAGAGGGGGTGTCCCCACCCCGCGGCTGGCAGCGGACGGGCCGGCGACACCCGCTCTCCTCCCCTTTAAAAGGGGTGGGGGCCGCGATCGGGCCGGACCCCCGTACCCGCCCTCACCACCCCGTCCTCCCCCTTCTACCTGCGGGCGGGGGCGCGTNCCCGGGTGAGGCGAGCGTGTGCGCGGGCGATTCCCTCGCGTAGGGAGAGGCGCCCGCGCAGTTCTGCCCAGCAATGGGGTACCGCGGGGAGAGGGCGTCCTGCCTGCTTCTCCTCTTCCTCCTCCTGCTGCT